>OZ023273.1:16305700-16805889 GCA_964007475.1 Hybos culiciformis
TTGTTCTATGTGTGTACATTTAATATTTTTTATTTTAATTTTGTACATACAATAAGACTGGAAAACAAGTGTCTAAATTAATATCGTTAAATATTTGCCACCAATGTTGAAATAAAAATGGATGCCGATAAGTCATTTAAATACAATAGCCATATATATATTTTGAAAAATTACAAAAAAATCTAATTGAAATTTTCTTTTAATTTTATTTTTTAATTGAAATTTTAAAAATAATAATTTATTTACTTCAATATGTCGAAAAGAACTGAATAAAAATAATAAATTTTTATTCAAGATTAAATTGAGAATATAAAATCTTATTTGGCACAAAAAAAAAATATGAAGGGAATAATTTTGTAATGAAGCAACTAATATAATAATTTATATAAAAACTATAGAGATAACAAAGCTTTCGGGTGCATATACTACAAAGTGCCGCAAAAGATTTTCGAATTCTTGAAATCAGCTAAAACACAGTATTTATAGAAATTGTTTAGTTGATTTTATAAATGATAATGTTTATTACTTTCCGTTTACACTGTATTTTATGGTTTTGTTTATAAATACGTTTTATTAATTGTAGTAATAATTTTCTTTTTATACATACGATGTATAATTAAAAAAAATCTTCCAAATCTGTATAGTATGATCGCCAAATAAGATTAAAAAAAACAAATTAATATTGAAACTTGACCGATGCGATGTAATTAACATCATTGTTGTGATCGAGGTAACAGTTCTACATAATAAAACTTTTATTTTTGGGTAATAAATAATAAAAATAAAAAATTAACACGATTTCATAAAAAAAATTGTTTGTGTCTTTGATTTTTCTGAAATTTGCTGATATTTATATATTTAATATATTTATATTTTTTTATTGATTTAAAAAATGTCAAGTACTTTTTTTGACGTATAATGTTTGAAGTATAGAGTTCAGTGAAGATTTGTACGTAGAGCTAACTTCAAAGTACCTAGAAATTATTTGCAACAGAGTAATTTTTTAGTTAACCAAAAATGTTTGCAAACATAATTTACAAATGAAATACTCATTGACAATTAATATGACACTTTATTTTGACCTATTCTTAACAAAAATTTTAAATTAATAACTTTTAACATTATATTTTAAATGATGTCGCCGGCTAGCCTTAAAAATTTAACGATAACACAAAAATAAATAAATGGAGATTTAATGCAAAAAAAAAAAAAAAACTGATAAGGAAATCATTGTTTATAATGACCACAACTACGACCATGTTTTCGAACAATTTTATTTTAATGCTAAAGTTTAAATAAGGAAATGAATAAAAATTTTATTATATTGAATAATTTGTCAAATAATTTATTTATTTTGTTGTTGAACAAATGAAAAAACACTTCAACATTAATTTGATATTATGAAATAAAAATATATCGTCTAAATTGTTCATTTTACATTAACAAAACGCATCATGTCAACAGTTTTAACTTGATCTGTGGTTGGGTAGAGAAGTGTAAATTGATAATAATAATTTGAACGGATTTTTTTGTATAATATTAATAAAAAATAAATAGAGGAGTAAACCTATAATAAATGCAGTACGGAGCTGGTTTTCCACAATGTGACTTAAAAAACTTTTGTATTCAATTTCTTTTTTTTTATGTGTTTCTACAATCGGCTTGTAATAATACATAATCTGGCTAAACATTTTTTTTAGGTTCCTACTGTGGACAGTTAATAATAATTTATATTTTAAAAAAACTTTTGCATGAAAATAATACGAATCAAATGTTTGGGCATTTGAGAACTCCTAGAATGTAAATTTGAAATTTTTAGCTTAAATGAAATACGAAAATGACCCAATATTAAAGTTATCATATAATCATTTTATTGTGGGACTGTCATACATACCGAAATTGAAAATATACACATAATTCTGATCGATAAAAAAAATCTATTTATTGACTTATTGTAACAATGAAAAAAAAGAAAATACAAAACCGAAATAATTTTAGAAACAAATACCCAAAGGCCTATCTCACGCCCATGACATATGAATTCATAAATTACCTTTTGCAACTTCGTGCCAACAGGAAATAATTCTTATCATTGAAATTTGGAAAAAAAATTGTTTCCTACAATTATGTTTCAATGAATGATAATGAACATACCATTTTATCTATTTACGAAAAAGAAACCGCTAAAACTTGGAAAGTGCACTGGATATTCAAGACAAATAAAGAGTAATGACTTTTTAAGATAACGCTGTGTTTTGTAATTTTTACATAATCAAGTATTTATTATTTTTATTTATTTTTTTATGTACCTAGTATTTCAACTCATTTAACATTTGCAATATTAAGCTTTGTTGAAAAAAAAAAACAAGTTAGTTTGTTTTCACTTTCAAGTCTCAACAAAAATATATTATTTATAATAAATAGAAGTCAAATTTATTAATTTTCAATCATGGTGATTTTTTATGCTCTTGGCATCGAAATTTTAGTTTTTTTTTTCGTTCGGTTAGTTTTGAATAATTTTGAAGGTTTTTTTATCTTTTATGCAAAAAACCCATATAATCGAAATCATATAGATTTCATTTTTTATTTGTTACAACAGTAAAATTTCTATATCATATTACTGTTGAAACAAATAAGCTTAATCAATAAGAATAGAAATTTATTGGTGTTTACTTAGCTAGGTTATTTTCTGTTACGATCAATGCAAAACAGATGAGAACTACCTTTGTGTATAAACAAAAAAGCTTCCCAATAGCCATCACTTTAATAAAATTCAAGATTTCTTTTTCTTCTCAGAACCACTTTTTTTAAAGATTCAATGTAAATGATCGTTTCATTTATTTTCTAATTTTTTATTATCCAAATAATAAATGTATGAAAAATTGAAGAAAATCCTAATTCTGTTGGCAACAAAATTATTATTTCCAAATTATAAAAACAAATAACTAACATTTTACAGCCACTTTATTAAACTTTACAAATAATATAAAATACTTGTTGATTTTATATGAATAATGTGCACAGCATATACGAGCTTGTTTATTTTAGTAATTTAAGTTTTGAGTTAAAAAATATTTATGAAAATTCTGAATTATGAAATACAGAAAGGAAATAAGGAAATTTTTTTTTAATGTTTTATTTATACTACATAGTACTGAGTTAATTGAGTCCAATAAATTTGTTTTTCATTTTGTTTCTAACATTTTTTAATCAATCAAAATAATTCGCACGATTACAGAAAGTGAAATTGAAATATTAAAAATAAAATTTGAATTAGCATAAATTGACATTCTCAGTGGTTTTATAACACATGTGAATTTTTTAATTTTCATTAAACTTTCTAAAATTCATTCACATGAATCTTCAAATTTCTAAATGAAATTGAGTACCATTATAAAATTATAGTGGTACAATCGCTATTGGACATTGTGGAATGATTATAAAAGTGCAGGACTCAAATATTTTCTTTTTTAAAATTCCGGAGTCATGGTTTTCTGCAATTACAATTGCTTGAGAAATTTATATTTTTGGCATAAAATGTTTTATCATTTCTAAAGTATAAACAATAAAGTGTTGATATTTTTTAAAATTTAAAAAAAAAATTATATTTATATTTATATTGACTTTTTTTTTACCAAAATTAATATCCGAAAAAAAAAACATACAACAAAACGAAAATTGATCTATTTAAAAATAAATTATTCAACTATCTAATCTGTAAATCCCATTTATTACCAAAAGAGAAATAAAAATTTTAATTCAGCAACAAAAAAAAAAAAAAAAAAGAATAATATTAAACATATGTAAATGTAAACAGTTTGGTAATAAATATTGAATTCATAATAATGTTTGTAATAAAAAAACAAGTTTCGAATTGCATTTTTTCTTTTAAAGTAAAAATCAAATAAAATTAATAATTTTATTAAATTATAGATTTTATGTTAAATATATATTTTTTCTTATACAAATAAATATATTTCTTGGCTTGGTGGGTAGTTAAAAATGCAAATTTTTGATGGTAAAAAAAAAAAAACAGATAGGTAGTTATTTAAAATAAAATAAAAATTAATTATTATTAAATAAGATAAACATTTTGTTCGTAATAAAAACAAGAAGCATGAACAATTTTTGTTCGCGGAAATAAATGTTATATTAATCTTATACTTTTTTTTTAACATAATCATAAATTATTTTTTAACTTGGGCCACAAATAATTTTTTTTTTCTAATCAAAGAGAAAATTATAAATTTTTTTTATAGATAGATTAGGGCTATAACAAGAAAAACATAAATCAATTAAAATAATGCAATAATAAAAAAAAAACCACTCCATAAGAAATATACTTGAATTAAAAAAATGAAGAAATTATTAGTTTTGACATTTACCGAGGCTTAAATAAATTATGTTAAGGCACAATTTCGCCTAATGTTTATAAAACAATAATTTCAGTTTAGTGAAGAGCTGGATTCACATATCGTTTGTCCTCAGTTGCTTATTGGAAACCTTACCTATAATAATATTTCCGCATACTAAATACACAATTACAAAATTTATGTAGCGCTAATAAAAATTCAACAATCGATTTTTTTTTACTTTATAAAATGCTAAATTTATGAGCTCTCAAAAAAATAAAACGAATATATTATGACATTATGTTCTCAAGTTTGAACTATCTTTGATTCTTCTATAAATAAACAAATAAACTCTAATTATGATAATTTAATCACAGTTATTTACTTCATTTTTAGAAGTCAAGAAATTTTTGTATTTTTTTATTATATTTTTATGATCATAAATTTTAAATTTGCACAAAATTTATACGTATTTTAGCAAAGCTATAAAAAAAATTAAACCAAAATTGCAAGGCTCAACCAATAGTTGCATGATGATGTGGGTAGAACAAAAATCAAGAAAAAAAAATAATCATTGTTTGAGGTTTTTTCGTCCAAAATAATAAATTATTGCTATATTTATTGTAACTAGTTAACAAAAAAAAAAAATAACTAAATAAATTTTTTATTTTAAATCAAGGTCGTTTTGGCGCTAATAAAAAAACAATTAGAAATAGTTTATAGAGTTGCATTTATTATGAATCAATTTTTTAAAAATATTTTTTTACTTTTGAGAATAATATGCACCATCAGAGCTAAGTCAGAAATGATTGATTTAGTGATGCATATACTGTTAAAGGTCTCTTTGTGGTAAAAATTTGTTGTAATTAATTTAGATTTCTCTTGTTAAAAATAACAAACATTTATGGTAAATTGAACAATCTTTATGTATTAATAAAGACAACAGAAGTAGGAAAGTGAGAAAAAGTGAGAAATATTTTAAAAATTGATTTACTTTACTTATTACGTAATTTTATTTACTTTATATTTCACTTTCAAATTAAATAAAATTTAATAAATCTTCTCGTTATATTAACATAATATTAACACTTAACAAATTGTCAGCACGAAGGAATATAATTTGTAAAGCTTAAATTAAAATGTTTCCAGCAATCAAATAATAAAAGTTTAAGTTTGAGTTATAAAGCATTGAACCTTAAAATGAAAATAATTTATTTAATTAATATAAAAAATAAATCTCATACGATTTACATGAAAAAAATTATAAAATTTATGGATCAATAATAGCAATCATGCAAAAATGAAAAAAAAAAAATTATAATATGAAAATATTTTATTCAATACTGGTAAATCACATGTTACATACATTTATGTATCTATTAATGCAAATAGGTGAAATTTGTTTTTGAAAGAAAAAACAAAACAACACATAATAAACATGATTAGCATGATTTAAGAAAAAAATCTGTGTCACACGCACTGATTTATTTCCAAACAACTGTAATTACTTTAAAAAAAAAAAATTATGTTGAAAAATTAATTATAAAATATAGTTGAAATTTTCATCAAAAGTTTAATAATAATTCAGTAAGTTTTGATTTATTTGTCTACTTGAGCTTAACTGTTATAGATAGATATTATTTGGGGGTTTATTTAGCGATGTTCGTGGGGAGAATAGAAATTTGAAGACAAATTTACCAACAACGAATCTAGAACAATCCTTTTATCATTATTTGTATCTAATTTTTATAAAAAAAAACCATTTTGAAAATTAATTAAATAATGCATAATTTTCACTTTATTCAATCCCCATCTCAGGTTACACCTAATTTATTAATTAGTGTTGGTTATAGCAAATTCTATTCTATTAATAACTAAATTAAGCAGAAGTAGTTGATGAATAAAAATTATTCGTATAACAATATTAATTTAGTAATTTTTTTTTATTAAAAAAGCAAATGTCATTTTATCTTATATCCGAGCCAATTTAAATTAGTTAGTCAATTTAATTTATAATTATTATGCTTTGAAAAAAAAATTCGTCATACAGATTCCAACAAATTTAAAAAAAATAAAAATAAAAATAAAAAAAATATGGTAATTGTAAACACATTTTTGTGACGTCGTCGGCTTTAAATAAGCTTTCACACCAGAATATATTTGTCTAGTAAAATTTAACGGTAACATTTTTATTTTCTTTAATATAAAATTTAGATACTTTAGTTTTGTCATAAATTAAAATGATTCACGAAAAAATTAATTTCAATATTTTGTGTGCAAAAAATAAGAAGAAAATAAAAACATCACAACATTATTATTATTATTATTATTTATTTATTTATTTAGTTTTGTTTACTTTTGAACAAACCAATCGAATGAATGATAAAATTCTATTTATGGTCAAAAATATTTTTGACCATTCATTTTATCACTCATTGAGAATTCAAATATATACTTTAAATATTAATAAAATTAAGCTTTTTTCGTTTTATTATTATAAAAACTTATAATTTTTTTGACCTAGACATACTATTTATAAAAATTCAGTGCGAAAAATTAAGAAAAATAAAAATCAAAAACTTTTTCCGAATTTGGTTACTTAAAATAATTTTATAAGATTTATTCTATGATGTTTTTTCTTTAATTATTTTTCTTGTGTTCTGAGTCTTTAAACTAAAAAAAACGATAATTGTAGGTGGTATATAATGTCATGTCACTTGATAATTTGAACAGATTTTTCTATAATGTATAATGATGTATTTTATAATGAAAAATGATTAAGTTAATAATTGTTTTTTTTTTTTTGTGTAGAGATGGCCGATAATCTTTCTTGAAAAAATATGAAAAAATAATGTTTTTATTTGAAAAAATACAGGGCTGAAAATTTGTTTTGGGTCTGTTTAAATTTATTTCCCGCTTAGCCGCAATGTAAAACTCTGACAGTTTTGTATTTCTACATAAAACATTTAAAATTTTTGACTTTCAATTTATCTTAGCGATTATTTTTTTAATTTAATCAAAAATATCAATCGAGGTATAAAATTTTTTGACTTATTTATTTTTTTCTGCAATTTTAGCTTCAAGAAACCTTTTCCCTGTCGTCGTCATCATCGTTGTAACTAACTTTAACTTTTTATGTTTGTATACACAATAGTGTTGGAAGTGTTGTTAGAGCGTAGCGAGACAACTATAATGCGCCATTTTTTAAATATTCGCGTTTCAAAGAGACTACGTCTTAGAAAATCGTTTTAATAGATTAGATAGAGACGAGTCCACATTTGTATATGAAAGATTATAATTTTATGTCATTTGTAGAATTCTTTGGGGTCACTCTCGAAAGTAAATTCACCAAAAGCAATAACAAATTTTAAAGCCCTTAAAAAAAATTGTGTCAAAATAAACCATTGATTTACCATTTCAGGAATGGAATATTAATAACAAAAATTAAGAAATCTAAAAATAAATGTAATTAGGTTATTTTAAAATACTTTTACATCATCTATTGCACGTTTAAAAAAAAAATACATAAACGTCTTAACATTTGAATATGAACATAGTGTTAGATTTCTTCATTTAATATTAAACCGCAACTATTAAGTGCTCTTAACATAATTTAACACAGTTGAAAATAAATGTTTAACCTTAATTAGGTTTATATCAAATATTGCATTGTATAAAATAATTTATGAAGTTGAATCAAATCTTATAAATTATTTCAAGTGCTCCAAGTTAATTATTTACAAATACTCATAAGTTGTACAACAAAAATAAATGAACTTATTGTTCATATCCAGTTAAAATAAAATTACAGACATAACATAAAAAAAAACAAAAACTAATTTGTAATATTATATGAGATTTAGAAGAGTTTATATTTATATTGTCAGCAGTATTTTTCAAAATAATTCTTTTTGATAACAAGAAATTGAAATTTGAAAATGTTTTTAATTGAGTAATTTAAAATTTTCCTACAATTTTTTTTCAATAATTAATTAATGTTTGGCAATCCACAGCTAATAAGTTTTAATAATGTCAACACAAAAAATTCCTGTAATCGGAAATATAATAAATAATAATATTAAAAATATTCGGAACTATTATATTGATGGATGCATTTTTCTTAAACAGAAATTTAATTGAAATAATTAATAAGCTCAATATCATAATAAAACAAATAATATTAATTCAAAAATTGATTTCAGCTCTATTAGATTTTTAGGCTAACTTTATATAATTACTATTACTTTAATAATTACACAAAAATCATTAATATTTACATTTCGCATGATTGATCGAAATTAATGTTTATTAAAAATATTTTTTTTAACTATGCAATAACTTATTTACATTTTCGTTACAATATTTTTTTTAATTTTCTATAATTTTATATAACCCAATTGTTGTATTGTATATTTATGCGGTGTACTATCGGTAATAAATAAGTGAAAATTAATTATTAAATCTACAAGTATGTATGTATAAATAAATTAACAAAAAATGAAAATATAGCGATAGAATAATATTTTAAGTAATTAATAGAAAAAAAAAGCTATTAGAGAATTTTGTGTTGAAAAATCAATCTTAAATTACTCTCATTATTTTCAAATTCTGAAACTTTGTAAAAAATACCTTTCGATTTAAAATGTAAAACTCTGACAGTTTTGTATTCCTACATAAAACATTTTGAGTTTTTGACTTTCAATTCTAAAATCTCTTGAAACTAACTAGATTTAGTGGGTTTGTATTTAGATATATATTCTTAAATATCTAATCCAAGAGAAGCAACATGGAAACCAAAGAAAAAATTATCCTTGTACACGAAAAATATTCCAAAAGAAAAAAAGTTATACAAATATAATGCGACTCTTTATTTAAAGTTCTTGCATTCACGAAATATATTCTTTTCAAGCTTAGAGATTTAACAAAAACAAACGTTGTGTTACGTTGGTTATAATAACCAATTACCAACTTAAATTAAAATATTAAGAAGAACCACAATGAGGAAAAATTAATGATTTTCAATGTTAATGAAATAAAAATATTTATTGTTAATGCCAATTAAAAAATTTTACACGACAATAATCATAACGTCTGTACAGCCTATATATGTATACATTATTTAAACTAAAGCTCACTTTTTATTTTAGATCCATAAAAAGAAATGAACCCTTTACGAAACTAGTGAAAATTTAAAATGTAGTTATAATATTATGATAACTGCTGCTGACGTCTCAAAATAAGATTAAAACTTTTTTTTGAAATTTATATACATATTATTTATATATTCTAGTTAGTTAATATCTCCCCAAATACCAAAATATTCGTCTGAACATATTTTGAAGTGCTTTGACATTATGGATGTTGCTTTTGTTGGCTTATATAAAACAAACAAAAAAAAATTTTACTTTGAATGTACATTAAACATGACTTGTCATTAGAATGTACAAACTATACTGCAAAATTTAAATAATAAAAATAAATATTACAACGGCTTCTTATAAGTTCCTAAAGAGAAATTATTTTAATATCATTTTTCACACTACATTATAATAAAAGCTAGAAAGAATTATTTAAATTTCTAAAAATAAAAGCTAAATTTTATGTAAGTTAAAATGTTGAGAATATCTGTTAACAAACAGTTAAAGCAAATTATATGCAGACTTGTAAAATTGAATTTTATTGATCAAGCTGGTAATTTATATTAAATTCTATTCTGAATTATATCATGGTACGTTCTACCTACTTATTAAATAAATCAATATAAAAATATTATTTGCGTATGCACAAAAATATTAAAATTGTATGTTCTGTTAAAAATTTCAAGCTTCTTATATGTAGTAATTTTTAAAATTAAATTTACGAAAAAAAAATTTTTAGGAAGATAAATTTTCTGTTTAACCAAATCTAAAATAAAACGATAGGAAGAATAAACATCAGCATTAGAAAAGTTTTTGTGAAAAAATAGGCAACAAACTGACAATATTCAAATGAATCAGTATATGAAAAGGAGCATCTTCTAATCTTTTAGTTTTAAAAAAATATTTTTCCAGAATTCGCTGAAACTAGCAGAAAGCATGTATAATAAAATGAAGTTGACGCAGATTCTTCAAAATTTATGTTATTTCTTTCATATATATTATATGATAATCAAATAAATGAATTTAAAAAAAAAGATAAATTTAAAATATTTTAAAACTAAATTTAATTCATGTTATTACAATCATTACACGTTTTAAAGTTGCAACTAGAAATTGTGGCATTGTATAATCGATAAACTACACTAATAAAAAATATATATATGAACAAACGCCCACCATCCATAAAAATAGAATTACAAGAATATCTCGTTCTTATGTCTATAAGTAATGTCAATTGCAAGAATAATTTTTTTTTTATCATATTCAAGAAATCAATAAGCTTTACTACAGTATAATATTAATAATAATGCATTTATGATTTAGCAATAAAAATAAAAAAAAAAGATATATTTACCAATTAGAATTAATTCGAAAACTGTATTTTTTTTTTGTTTAAATAGCCATCAATGTTAATCAAGAGTTTTAGAAATTTGTCTCATATGTAAATGCATTTGTAGCATATTGCATAACATACATATGTACTAAATACATGTTCGTACACATGTAATTTTCTTAATAAACACAATTTTATTATTATTATTCGAGAATTATGCAAATATTTTGTTAAATTTTCATGACTCATTAGCTGTTTCAACAAATAAAAAATAATAATCTAGATGCGTGAGCGTTTTTTAACTTTTATCAATAAATGCATATTTTAGGTATAATGAAAATTATGACAGTTATTGATCCCTTATATAATACTTATTTATGCTGTAGTTCTAGAAATAATATTTAAAATAAAGAGTTTATTTTCATTTGAGAAATTTTAGTTTTTAAAAAAAATTCACTTCTTTAAAATAATTTCTTTTACTATGGTTTGAATTTGCATGGATTATTTTTATTTTGGCTTAATAATTTTTTATTGAATTCAATGAAAATACTGTTTTTAAGGTCGGGTGTTGAATAGTTGGAAAAAATAAATATATCAAACTGTTTATTTTCTAAAAGTTTTTAATATAAAAAGTGTATATGCTGCTAAAAATGTCTCTTTTTTAAACTAAAACCTTCTTTCAGTTATAGAAAATAATCTGCTTGCACTTAATTTGTTATTAAATTGAATTTGACAGCTTTCGATTACATTGTACTTGTACTGCAACTCTAAATGTGTTATATCTATAAATATTATTTTATTAATATTATAAAACCTTGAGAATAATGACTATTCTGAAATATTTGATTAATAATATATGAATTTTAGATAAAATAAAATGTTCCAGAATAAAAGAATTTTAAATACATAGCTCTGAAAAATGGACTTCAATAATTCTAATTACAATTTGAAGTTGAATTGAATACAAAAGTTTCAAAGAAAGTTACATATTTGTGCACACAATACATACATGAACTCCATTTCACAGTCCCAAGTATTAAATATTTAACATTGATTAATTAACATTATATCCAACACAAATACTAAATTATAAAGCTGTATTTATATTTTGATTTATTCTCAAATAAATCTTAGCACATACACACATATTAATCGAATATAAGATTTGGGGGCGACATTTTTGGTTAAAGAATTGACAAAAAAAAAAGAACTTTAATATTAAAAAATAATTTATTTATTTTTAATTAATCTTAAATTTGTACATTTGTATATAAATAAATCTGTTAAATTTTTATGCAATTTATTACATTTAATTTTATTTATTGGTGGTTGATCTGTTCTGTTGGAGTATATTAATAAAAAGAATGTTAATTTTGCAATTATTAAAAAAAAATTAAAAAGTCAATATATTTGAACACATAGCGAAAGGATATTTTTGAAATAAGTATATATAAATGCATTTGTGAGAAAGCCATAACAACTAATTTACGATTTGATGTTTCATTATTAAATATATATATACGATGTTGTTCTGTATGTGAATCAGAAACAATGTCATAATTTGAAAATATTGCTTTTATTTATCCTTAGGTTTCCCTTTTTTTTAATATGATTGATTTTTTTTTTATTTCCTAATTATATATATATTATATATATACATATATATGAGGATACAAACAAAAATCGCAATTAAACTTAATTCAAGTAAATTAGAAAAAAATGAAGAAATCCAAACTTGAAAATAGTGAAAAGATTTTCAAATTTGCAACTTTCTTTGACAAATAAGTTTCCCCAAGTTGTTAGCTTAACTTATTTAAAAAAAAAATGTCTAAAAACATCGTAAGATAATTTTACAACTAATAACATATCATTAAAAAACATCATTATATTCAATTAAGAAATTATTACAGAGTCAAGCATGTATAGCGGCATGTAGGATAGGAACTTAATTTTATTACATAAAAATGCAAAAAAAAATAAATCACTTGTTAAAGCTTATAAAAACATGTAATAAAACTAGTTAAAATTTTTAAATTAACTTTATCGTTTTTGTAGAGCGGATGAAAATTACATCAAAATGTTAGATAATCTAATTTTTGATTTTTTACCATAAATAATTTTCTTTTTATTAGTTACAAATAAAACATGTTTTTGTAAAATAATTGATCAAATAAAAACTTTATTATAAAAACTTATTATTTTATCTCTTCATTTTGAAAAATTTATTTAATTTTAATGCTTAATTTCATATTATTTCAGTCTCCTCAACATATTCATCAAAATCTTATAAAAATATTTGGAACTATATAATTTTCACTTTATCTAAGCACAAAATTTTATGAATGATTAGTTTAGTAAAACTGCAAAAATTAATTTATTAATATTCAAAGAAAAGCTATAATTTATGAGTAAAGATTTACAATTTCCTATGTAAAAAAAAAATATATATTTTTTTTTGATAATAAAAAAATATATTAATGAACTATTATATAATTTTCTTAAGGCTTTTCGCCAAACAAATAATTTTGCTTTTGTTTTTGTACTAGGTTTATCTTTTAATAATTTTTACATTTTAATTGAAAGAAAAAAAAATAAATATAATAAAAACAAGTCTCAGTGTCATTCCATTTAAGTATTTCCTTTAATATTTTTTTATATTTTTGAATATAAATTTTATTAAGAAGTGTATCTTGTGATGTAATTTTTCATTATTTCTATTAAAAAAATTTATAATATTAGTTTTTATGTTTTAAAAAATTTACAATATTAGTTTTTATGTTTTAAAAACTTTATGGAGAAGAATTTAGAAAGGAAACTAATTAATTTATATTTAATGCTAGAAAAACATCGTACTTTAAAAAACATGTAATAAATACAGTACCTATATATTGGTAAAACAAAACTTAAAAAAAATCGACAAAAAAGTTTGTAGAAGATGTTGGAGCTTGGTTTTGTACCATTTTTTCTACAATTTATATTTTTATTTGAATAATTACCATATATTTTATTAAAAATTTTCTTGAGTTTAGAAACCATAATTTTTCACATGGAAAATCGTAAATTTATGGGTTTAAATGCAGAGAATAGACTTTCTACAATGCTTAAATTTTACCGAACAAAATGAACAAATATCATAATTGAAATTTTCTTCAGTGTTTTCTTTACTATTGCAAAATTATTTATAAAAAAAAAGTATTAGGTATACCAACGCATTCTTTTTGGCAGATACAAGATTATATCATTTGGTATCTTATTGCGTGTTCTATTGAAATTTATTAACTTCTAGCAAGTTTTTATAATTTAAAATTTACAAATATTTATTTGAATTTAAAGGTTTATATACATATGTATTTTTTTTTTCTTGAAAGAAATCAAAAAAGTTGTTATGCCTACATAATGCAAAAAAAAAAAAGAACAAATTAAATTTAGCAACAAGATATAACTCTTCTATAAAAAATTTAATTTATTTTAAAAAATAATTATTATGTAGGATATTGGTCCAGTTAAGCTACAATTTTTTAAAAAAATAAATAAATAAAATAAAACAGTATACCTCATAAATGAATTTCAATTTAAAATATTTTCCGAATTTTTTTTTTATACTTCTTCAACCGCTCTCTATTCAGATACCAATTTTCATTGAAATCCATTCTCAGCCCCCCCCCCCCATTTTCTTAAAAATCCGTTTTCAGACATTAGTTCAAAAACCCTTGTACTAAATCGGGGTCTTTTTAGTTTTTTTGTTTCCTTTTATCCATACTAATTTTTATCAGAATCCATTCAAAAATATAAATAAATTTAAAATAATATAAAATTTGTATGATCTTTTCCCGATTCGTTATCCGAACCCGAAGAACCTTAAACTTTGGCTTGGTTGAAACAAGTGAACGAAATTACGCATATTTTGGCATTTAAACAATTAAAATTGGTCAAGTACTTAGTTTAAAAGTTATATGCATTTAAATGCATATTTGGAACATTAAACTCAAACGTAGAAAAAAAAAACAAATTAAGAATTATCGATATTCTACCTAAATAATAGAAGAAAAACAAATTATAGAACAAATCTTAAGAAATAAATTTTAATTTAAATGAGATAACACACTCATTAAAATTAAATAATAAACAAAAGACATTTTTTTTATTTAAAAAGCCAAAAAAACAATATATTTTTAATCGTCAATTTATTTAAAATATTATTAAATTAATTTTTTTTTTTAATATAAATTATATTATAACTGTCGGCGGCGCATTTTTTTTTATTTCAATGTCAAGATAATATTACATAAAATTATTTGACAAGTTGTTAACGTTGTTTATAATTTTTTCATATAATAAAATTTTAAAAATTCACTAAGAAATTCATATCCTTATTTGGTAGAAATCTTTTGACAAGAATTTAAATGATTCGGGAAGAAAAAAAAAAATTTATGCAGTTTTCGTTATTTTTTTTTTTTACTTCTCTAAATACTGTTGCATAAATATTTGACGCACTTTATTTGAAAATTTTTTATACATTTAAGTTTTTCATTGAAACACTGTAATATAATAAAACATATTGTACATTGATTTGATAAACGGTGAATAAAAACAAAAATTAATAATTTGACTTTTGTTAATTGATGATTCTAGTGTTGTGTGACAAAGGTTGCTCAATAAATTGATTATAGTCAGAATAATTTACTTTATTTTGTCTTTCGTACTTTAACCCTAAAATTAGTGGCTTTAATGCAAAAGCAGTAAAATAATACTTATAATAAATAATAACAAGACAACTTCGCAAAAACTGTTTATTTTGACATGATATAGTTTTATAAAGCTTATACTGTATAACGAAATGAATAAACTGCATAACCTTGTAATACATCGAAAAATTATAATTTTATAAAAAAAAAACATAACTATAGAAAAAAAAATAAACACCTATAAAAAATTGTTTTGCGGTTAATGAAAGAGTAAAAATAAATCGAGATGAAGCTCTAGAAAAATATATTTACAATTATTGTTGTTTTTATATATATTTATCGGCATTTCGGAAAAAAAAAGTATACGACATACATTATGTAATTAATAATTTTATATGAAATCTTATAATTTTTCTACCTAATTAGAAAATAATTTTATTAGAAATTTTAGAATGTACCTAGTCATACAGATCAATTGATTTGTGGTCATAATAATATTTATTATTTCTATTCCAAATTGAAACAAACACAAACTATAACAAATTTTGTAAGAGATTAATTGTTTTCGAAATTAAAATATTAGATAAATAAAGGATACTAACAACTATAATGAAAATTCAATTGTATTATAATTGGTTAAAAATAGTTATATAAAAGTTGATAATTTTTCCCGAATACCAAATTGTCAGGGTAGATACAGGTGGCTGAAAATTGAGCATATTATGCATTCATATTATATATGAGCATACAAATGAGCATACATATTATATTTGTTGAACTTAATTTTATATTATTTTTATAAATCAATCTTAAAATTATCTAAAGAAAGTGAACGTGCGTTCCAACCATAAAGCTTCCTACGTAAAAGCAATAATGCAATATTATTAGGTATATAATATATACAATTTTTTTTTTAAACTGGAAATAAATAAAAGAATAAAAATAATTTTGAAATATAAATTAATATGCATATTTAATTGTGGTACTAATTTTTAATAATTTAATTTTGAATTTATCAAAATTAAAGAAAATAGTACTACAATATTTTCCAAAAATAATTATCATAAATTGACATTGACAAATTGCTATTTTAAAAATTTTACAGTTTATTTTTATTAAAAGCTTTTACAATTACAATTAATAAATCAATATATTATATATTTTATTTATATGTGCAAGCAAATTAAAATTTAACTGAAATATTTTTTTCTTTTATTTTAATTAATGTTTTTCAATAGAAATTAAAAATAAACAGAGAAAAATCTATGAATAATGAACGCCATCTTCACGCCATCTGTATAATTTTTTTGTTATAATAAATATTTTTATAAAGAAATATTTCTATAAAAAAAAATTTAAGAAAAAATAAGCCCATAACATATTTAAGGAAAATGTATCATCACATTATGCACTCTTAATCATATATATATTTTGAATTTGTACAACAAATTTTCATTTATCTATGTTGTACGTTGTACATAATTAATTATTTGTACTTTATACTACATAAATATTCAATAACATTTTCGAATTAATTTTTGAATAGAAAAACATTATTTTATAAACTTTAACTCAAAAACGATAAGTGTATTTTTTTGTAATTTTTTTCTAAATTCTAAAGTCATAAATCATATTTTTTTCGTTATTTCACGAATCTATAGAGCTGTTACATGGATGAAAAAAAAATAAAATAAAAAATGTGAAAGTAATTAATTTTAATAAATAACGATAATAAATAGAAAGCTGTAATATTTTTTATGCAAATAATGCCGCTCTGACCATGTAACAAAAAAAAAAAATTTTCATTACTAATAATTATGGAAAAAAAAAAACAAAGCTGTAATAGAAATTACCCAATTTTATAAGGGCAATGATTTTATGAGTTATTACAAATTATTTATTATAATTAGGTTAAATATTTACGCAAATTTTCTAGAGGGTTTATCATTCATTTTTTTATTTCTGATATAAAGAAAAATATGTTTATTTTTGTTTGAATCAAGAAAATTTCATATTATCCCAATTCGATGTCATGTCGTGAAAATAAATTATTTTTTGGCTATAAGCTTGCAAAATGGTAACTTCGCGGATTTTATTTTTCAGACTGCACTTATAAGCTTCATAAATGTGACCAAAATAAAATAATTATTTTCTTACATAGGTACCTATATTGAGAAAATCGTAAAAACCATGAGGAGCTTTTTATGATAAAGTTTTTGAGGAAAAAAAATAATAAATTGATGTTTATTTTGTAATAAAAATTTTTTATTAGTAACATTAACTAATTTTATCTACATAAACGTATAAATAATAATTGAAATTAAATAAAATTTGGGTCAAATGAAAATTTTTTTATTTTGCATATTATGAGGGCTTTTTTTTTTTGCTAATTTATACGAGAAAATTTTATTCGGGTCATGAAAATTATACACAAACATCTGTGGAGTTTATACGATTATAATAAGAGATAAGAAAAAAAATTATAATTTAATTAGAATTGTACATAATTCATTAATCGCACATGTGAAAGTTACGTTTCTGAGGGTTAATCTTTAATGTTACGGTTCCTTTTAATATATATGTGTAGTATATGGCTTCTCGAAATACATATTTATTTTGCATTTTAGTAACTCGGCTTTGTTAGTATGCTTTAAAATTTAATTTTTTCGAGTAAAAATAAGTTTTCGGAACATTAACTAATTTTATAAACGGATCTTATCATTAACGTGATAAGAATGTAAGCCAATAAAATTCACTACAATTTAAGTTAAGGAAACTATTTTGATCAAGTTTATTCGAATTTTAATTGTGCCAAATAATAATTAATTAATATTCTATTATCGTTTTTAATTGGAAAATAAAGATTTTTACTCTCATCAAAACCATTGATTGAATGAAAACAGAATGTAAATTATTCACAAACTTTTAATATCTTCAATTCTCTCTATAAGAACTCATTAGTCATTAAAATAAAATTAATTCTTATAGAACAGTGTTAAATAGTTAGAAATAAATATTTTAAGAACAAACCAAAATGTTTATGAAAAAGAAATTTTCTTATTGAAACATTAAATGTGGATATTTTTAATTTAAAAATTTGATTTGTTATTTATTTTTTTTCCTAATGTAATCATAATTAAAAGAAACAATATAATGGGATTTTAAACTCATTTGTCGTGTGGGCGCTTAATTTGTCTTTCCGTATAATCCAATTTATCAAATAGTCTATCTATTTAAAAAAAAAAAAAAAAATAATTTTCTCCAAAGTCGGTTGTAATGAATTTGTAATCAGTATTAAACATACTTCAATATTTCAATTTAAGATAAAATTTAACGTTAATAGTATATGACGACCGGAGATTTAACAAAGACAGTTTTTTTTCTTCGATCTGGTAAATGACAAAAATTTAATTGAAGATTAACAACCCATAATATTTTTTATGAGCGTGGGAAATCAAATGAAGTAAAACAAAAACGCAGCTGTAAATCTAGAAATTATTTCGTCTAAAAATTAATTTTAAAAGTACATTGAACCTGATTGCTAAAATTCTAAGGAGTAACAGAAAATAGGTTAAATATTGTTGTTGTTTTTTTTATTAATTTTGTGTTCACGTACTTAAATAATATTTTATTTAAAATTTGAAAATTAAATTTAACTTAGGATAAAAGATAGAGTTTTTTGTTTATTATTATTACATAAGCAACTTAACTAAGTGTTTATTTTTTTAATAATTACCTTATTTTTTTAAGTATTAACATTTTACTTTTTAGCTGTTCATAACTGTAGAAAACATAATGAACTGATATTATTTTCATTTATTGAACGAATTTCATTAATTTAAAAATTATTTAGAAGCAAAAATAAAATTCGAAATATTTACTTATTGGCGAATGATATTGTCAATTTACAATTTAGTGAAAAATAGTTTTATTAAATAAGCTAGAGCTAGATGAACGTGAGTTGAACGTACCTATTTATTGTAAACATAATGTACTTTCGTTTCTAAGTTGCTATAAGCATCATCATATTAATTTACAAACATGTAAGTTATATGTATGCGAGTTTCTTCTTTAAATAAGATATTTTGATTTAAGTGTGACTTGACAATTTTTTTTTTTTTTTTTCAAATCAAAATGAAATTGTACTGTTTCTTTTTTTTTCGAGTATCACATAAAAAGAAAATCTTATAAATAAAAATAACATTTTATATAAAAGTCATGTTTACTGTCAATGATAATATCCTCAATCATTAATTTAAAAATAAAAATAAAATATTTCCAAATTGCGAAATAAAAAAAACAATCGTATTCATGAGAATTTGATGAGATTCTTATGTTAAAATGGGTCATTGGCATTTTGATTATGACGGTGATTCGTGTTTAAAAATTGAGATATATATTTTTATGTTATGTATATTTTTTTTTGACGAATTTGGCAAATTGCACCTGTTATACATTTGGAATCTTTTTTATGTATTTAAAAAAAAAAATAAACCGTAAAACCAAATATGTATTACGAGAAGTTTTAATACTTATGTGGTAAATTTTATTTTAAATTTATTTATAAAATATGAATTTAATTAGTATTAAGTTATAAATTTCAAGAATTGAAATAATTATGCACAAGTTTTTTTAAACCAATGACATTATAGTTAGATTGAACCACATATCAAAACACATATCAAAACGATAACAGACTAGCAAAAAAGAATAGTTTTCATGTGGGATTCGTACTACCTAGTTGTGTATCCTATCTAAACTGTTTGTGTTCTTCTATTTAGTTGATAAAAATGTACTAAATTTTTATTCGTTGATCATGTTTATTTAAACATGGTTCGAACCAAAAATTACAAAAAAAAAATAAATAAAATTAGTAACAGTTCAATTATATATGATGTTACAATATAATAATGTTCAAAATATTTTAAATACGAATTTCAATGGAAAAATTGTTGTCAAACTATCCGCTAACTATGTCAAATATTTTAATCCTAAATTAAAACTTTTGATAATTTTTAATTCAATGAACATTTGAAAGTCTTCTTTACAAAGACCTATATAATAGAAATAATCAAAAAAAAGAAAAAATAAATTCTATTTAATTCATCAAGCATGATAAATTCTTTTATGACTCCTTTTATTCATAAGACGTACTTAATATACATATATTTTATATTTTAGATTTGATAAAATTAGGTTACTTTATTTTAACAGTACCGGATGATGAATTCAAAAAAAAAAAAAAAAAACAAATATACATATATGCACTTGATATAAAAAAAATTTATGTATGTTCATAGTTTAATATTTTCCATTTTTGTAATAAATTATTACAAGTTAATTTCATAATAACGCGTAACGACCTCAACCATTAACGAAAAAAAGTTAAGTAAAAAAAAAACAAAAAATCTTTATTTATGAATAATTTGTTTTTTATAAATAAAATTAAGTTAATAAGTTAAAATTGAAATAAGTATGTGGAAATAATTATTCTGCAAGAAATTTTTTTACATAATACCATATATTTCCTTGATAATATTTGAATTAAGAAAAATTAGTGCAAGTTTAAATTTAGTTGCCGCAAAGTCATAAAAAGAAAATAAGGGTCAAATGAATTAATCCTCCTAAGATTAATTCAAAACTAGTATGGTCATTGTTAATTAGTTTCAAAATATACTCTTTCGTTTTTGACTGCTGGTCAAAATCAACCAAAAATTGTTAACTTGTTCTATGGACAAAATATCAGTTCGTACTCTAAATTTATCCATAATTAAGTATATAAAAAAAAATATTTTTTTTTTCATACAATATAAATATAATCGAAGTAACAATAATAAATAATTTTTTCTATTCTTTTCAGTTAATATACTTATAATAATTAAATATAAAATATAAGTTGGACCATAGGAATTAATAATTTTAATTAAAGGTGAATGAAAAGCAATGTTATGCACAAGGTTAATATGAAAACATTAGTTAAAAAAAACTTAGAAAAAAAATAAATAAATAAATGTCTACGCCTAATAATGACAAAGCATTGATTTTAATTGATTTTCACAATATAGAGAAAAAAAAAACAATATTAAAATTAGTTTAGAACTTGTTATTAAAAATTAATAAATAAAAAACATAATTTTAGTCTTTCAATCTATATATGTATATATTAAAGGTATACTTAATTCAAATTCAATATTGAAAGGGTTATGATTTTTTTTTTTAAATAATATAAAGTAGTAATTTTTAATTCTATTTCCTTTCCTGAGTTATTATTATCTTAAGAGTTAGAACAGAAAATAATTTGTTTTTACCAATTATGTACAAAACAGTCTCAAATAGGTAAGTTGTATTTACATTCGCAAATTTAGCTCGGTAAATGGTCCATTACATGCATCAATACACATGCAATTATAGAGAAATGTAAATTGTATTTACATTTCCCTGTGATGTAAATTGTATTTACATTTCCCTATATTGTATTTACTTACTTCATTTTGAACTGCGTAATACTATAAACAAAAATAATATCTCTCACACTCACAATATTTCCCTTTTTTGCTTTTATCTCTAAAAGAAAGAGAAATTCAAGGATAATTAACGTGGAAAATTTTCCTTTTCTTCTTTTATCTCTAAAAGAAAGAGAAATTAAAGGATAATTAACATGGAAAATTTCCCTTTTTTTCTTTTATCTTTATTTTTTATTATAAATTATCTCTATATTCTCTCTTTGCAACTCCCTTTCACATACACATTAAAGCAGTATACAATACATGTTAATCAAATTTCTTATACAGCTCGTTGTGTATACACACAAACATATAGACACTCGTCAATATTATATCACTCGACCTTCGGTCTCGTGATATAAATATGACTCGTGTCTATGTGTTTGTGTGCATACACAACTCGCAATTAATAACAAATTTTCATAACATGTATTGTAATCTACTATAAATCTAAGGTTATTTTTTTCTTGAACTTTTTTAATAAAATATTTAATTAAATTTAGAATAATTCGAATTCTCAACTTTTAATTATTAGAAAACATGTCTTTTTTTATTTTCTTTTTTTAATTGTTTTCATAGAAATATAATTGAGTTCATTTAACCCTAAATGTGTTGTTTTTTTTGTTCTTCTTAAATTTCGTTAGAGTACGAAATAAAAACTAATATTTGTATGTAAATATATATATATATATATCTTTTATACGCTTTTAGGGGTAAAAAAAAAATTAACTTTAACGGTCATATGGTTTCATTATTACAAAAAAAAAATAAAAAAAACAAAACATGTGAATAAAGCTAAACTTAAAGTTAAATTTCATTAACAAAAGAAAAATCCGTTTTAATTTGGCCTTTAAACTGAAAGCAACCGTTAAGTTTTTATTATTATTATTGTTGTTGTTTTTTTTTTTGTAAACATAACAAACATAATATTTTATCTTTATATTTGAAAATATACAATTAAATAAAAGGAAAACAAACGTTAATAAAATATGAAAACTGACTGACAAAAATTTAAGTGTAGAAGTTTAATAAATTAAATTCATATTATATATAAAGTTGTCGTTGATAGTATTCTTCTAAAGAGTTTCAAAACAAAGAAATAATAGCGTAATATAGAAAATATATTCTCTACTATACTCTTCTATATAGTGAATTCTATCTATATTATGATGTATATTATACACATATTCTTTTCTATTTTAATATAATAAATAAAAATTAAACTGAGTAATACTTTTATTTTGCAATTTTTTATTTCTTTTCATTTTAATAATAAATAAATATATATATATATATTGTACATTATGTCTTTTTGAAAAAGTTTCTTTAAAAAAAAACTAAATATGTGGTGAATGATGTCTTATGAAAATTCATTATATTTTTCGCAATCTACAAGAAGTCGAAATCTAATATTAATTATTTAATTATTAAATCCTGTCCTGATGACCAAAAGAATTTGGAATGCTAAAAACTAATCCATAAAAATTGCTTATAACCCTTGAAAAATAGGTTGGAAACACTGGAGTTGCACCACTGACTTTCTTCAAAGACGATTTTCGACACTTTGCTTTATAGTAAGAATAAAATTGTATGGTACAAAAATGTCTACATTCAAATGTATTACTGGTTAATTTCTGGGACGCAGCATCAAAACCGACTTGTATGCGGACTTTGCCAATAATTTGATTTTTCTCAAAAATTAATTTTGGATTTGTTTTTACAAAAAAAAATCTTATTTAGAGTCCCTTTAAATGACATTAAAAACTGTGAACCTGTTGAACAAAAAAATAAGAAAACCGAGATCGTACGCAGACTTTTTTTCTACCAAGTCTAGATATATAATTTCAAAATTGCAATAAACCTTCAAATAAACAATAAAAAATTGCGAAAATAAATTATTCTAAATTAAAAAAAAAAATAAAAAAATAATAAACAAAAAAAAAAATTATATTACGAATGTTCCGATGAACATCGTAATGAATCATAATTTCAATTTTGTTGTGTATAATAAAAATTAAATAGATATTTTGAGAGGAGTTCAATGTGCGCTTGAAATACCAATTTTGGCTTAACAAAATGAAATATAAAACTTTTATAATGAACATTGTGTGAACAAAAAACAAATACATAAGTATATAAAAAAATTTATTAAAACGGTTAGTATATTTTTTATTTTAAAGATAAATCAAAATTGACATATATTAAACAAAAAATAAAAAAAAACTTTTATAACACAATCTCCAGAGGGTTATCCTTTTTTGAAAGCTTCGCTGGAATTATATCGGTCCAGGTAAATTTATACATTAATCTCACACAGTTAATTTTTTTACCAGGAAATTACTTTTATATTACATATATATATTTTTGTTAATAGTTACCTATAATTTCTTATGAAACTGTCTTAAACGCAAATCCAGCTGTGTTTAGCAAAATGATCCAAATTTAAGGGTGTATTTCACTAATTTGTTGTATATAAAGATAATAAATAAAGCAAGCTTACTACGCCTCTGTACTTTGAAATATATAAAAAAAAGTTTCTTCTTGAAAGAATAAATAGTACTATAAATAGAAACCTTACTTTAGTGGATATTATTTGCAACCAGTAATATCCCGTACTCCCTAGTTGAAGTTTGATAATAATAATTTTTTTTTATATTTTTTATCCAGTGAAAACCTCAAGTTTAAAGATTTTTTTTCTCATTAAGCTTTAGAAAAGACTGATTCCTCTTTATATACATGCTTTTTGCAATAACGCAACTCTAATTGTTATAAATATTTGTATGCACAAAAGCAGTCAGTGACAGACGAATACTATTATTGTAAGCACAAACATTTTTTTCGTATTTAATATAATTTGACTAAAGATAATTTCGAATTATGAATGTGACGGAGTTCCGTTGCGTAGAGTTAATTATCATAAAATTTCTCGTTTTTTTCCGATGCTAGGTTGTCTTCTTTATATGTCACAAGCTTACTAATTTTGTGAGATTGGCAAAAGCAATCAAAACGAATCCCTTACTGAGTTAAGAAGCTATTAAAAAAAGTACCTGTTTTACTTATACTAAAAAAGTGTTAAGTATAATGAAAACTATTCTTAACAGCTTGTGCAAATAACTTTATGAAATTAAATTATAAATAAAATAATTTACTTTATGCATCTTTGGTCTTTATTTATTTTCACACATTTTATGGCCATTTCAAAGACATTAAGAGATTTTTCTGAGATGTTGGTTTTTTTATTTGTTATTTTAATTTTTTTTTTTATTGAAACAGAGGATAAAAAATTGAAATATTATAAGAGCTGTTAATTGAATAATGGTTTTTTCATAAAATTACTTATTCACAAGTGATAATTTATCAAATTAAAAATTATTAATTTATATTTTTTTTTGGGAACAAGTTAACAACTGCTTAATAAAATAAATTTTCATATGGAAGGTTTGTCTTTCTAGGTTATTTGCTTTTTTTTTTTGTGAAATTTGATATATTACACAGAAAAGTATAATGTGATATTTCTTCTTTTTTTTTATTAATGCGAATAAATCCGACAAGTATAATTTAAGAAAATTATGTTGATCCAACAAATTATTTTTTTAACATCAAAAACTTTATGATAAATATGCAGAGTCGAAAAAAAGTACCGGTATATAATTAAAATTGACTTGAATTAATCGGAATTTAAGTTAAATGTCAAATTTTTAGAACTTATGAATTAAAATTATAAATGCCTAAGTGTTTCTTAATATCTTCTTCAAAAACAGGAAAACAATTAGTCTAGTTCTCAAGGAAATAATAACGCGTATCAAAGAAAATAGAAATCAAATTAAGAAAATTGTAGAAATTAAAATATTAGCTGCACTTGCATCCTTTAATCTCAAAAAATTTTATAATTTATATTTCAGAGCTTTTAGTATTTTTTTTTCAGTGTTGAAAATTTATTGGTAAAAATTATAAAAAAAAAACAATATTATAACAAGTTTCTTTTTTCGAGGAATATTAATTTAACCTAAATGCTTATTAAAATTAAGATTAAAGATAAATGTTCGACAATAAAAATCAGGATTAAAACTTAAGTATCTTTGGGAAAAATGAGAACAAAATTTAAAGAAAAAATAAAAACTATATAAAATTTATGTCTTTTTCCAATTTAAAAATGTGAATTTTTTTTCAGATTAATATAAAGATAAAGGAGAGTTTATTTATAAAACCAATAATAGCAATGATTCACACAAGGAAATCAATTAGAGGAATTTTAAAGAATAACACACTATTTATGAATACAAGTATTTTTCATACATGTATTGTACAGTGTGTACAGTATATTGACTTCGATATTACAAACAGAATTATTGTTTTACGTAATTTATAATTAAATAATTATTTTTTTCAATACTTCTCTAATGATAAAATTATATGTTTGATATTAATATATATATAAAAAAAAGAAAGAAAAACATTTTATACATACTTAAAATCTAGCATCGTGGGTTCCAAAATATTTTTAGCATTTTCAAATTTTGATGTTATTTTATTTCCATTTATATCTGTACTATCTTCATTACATTTTGGAATCCACGATGCGCACGTTACATACAAATGTGGCTTCTCGTCAATTAACGCTACTTCAGAATCATGGTATCCTTCATTAGATTTACTTTCAAATTCATAAAAATAATCTAGAGGATTATGTTTATTTATATTATAATTATTATTATTATTATTGGCAATCGCATTCGTCAATGAAGTTCTTTTCTTATCACAATTAGAATTTTTAATCATCTTACCATTATCTTCTCCATAACTTAATAATTCAGACGAATTTCTATAACAATCGAGATGAAGGTCTAAATTAACATTTCTAAAAATTTTTTTCGTAAAATCCACATAAAGTGGTTCGTTCGATGGCTTTCGAGTAAATTCATCATCTTCATCATTATTTTCCTCAATATCATCAATATCAATGTCAATATCACCTTCGTGTTGATGATAATTTTCATTGATTACAGTTTTATTTGATTTAATATTATTATTTTCATATTGATACAATGAACTATTTATACCACTATTTATACTTGATGATGTTTGTGAATATGAGCGGCGACGGTAAAATTCATCTTCAAATGGTAATCCATTTGGGAACTTACTGGAATATGATGCTATTTGTTGTGTTTTATGATTTTTTTTTAACTCATTGTTGTTGTTATTATAACCATTGTAACTAATATTATTTTTAGCATTATAACTAATTTGATTTATATTATTTGATTTTGATAATTGTTTTTTCGTAGTAGAATCAATTTTCTTTTTATTTGTTGTTGGATTTATTGATCCCAATGTTGTTAAATTTTTTGATAGTGATAAATTATTATATCTTTTTTCATATTGGGGTGAAATTGGTGAAGTTGATGTACCATTAAATAATGGTGGTGAATATGATTCTACTGGGTCATCTTTATGCTTTTTCTTCAACGAACCCTTACACTTATTATTAATAAGTAATTTTCCAATTGGACGCTGGTGTTGCAGTTGTTGTTGCTGCTGTTGTTGTTGTTGTTGGTGTTGTGATTGATTTCCAATAAATGATTGTCTTAAATTAAATGTTCTTGTTGGTTGATATTGATGAGAATTTGTATAATTTTTGTTATTATTATAGTAACTTCCATTAGGAACATGATTTTCTTTTGAATTTTTGATTGAATTATATGCACGTTTTTGTGAATTATTCGAAGCATTACTATTATAATATGTTTGAGTTACATATTTTGGTACAATTGATTCATCTGATATACCACTTGTACTATTCGTTGGTGACTTCGAATGAATATAATATGTTTTCCTATTGTTATTATTATTACTGTTATTATTACTGCTAATAATATTTTTGATCATAGGTTTGTTATTTTTGCAATTTCTATTACTTGTACTATCTATATTTTTACGAATATATTCTAATTGACTATTAATCGATGATTTAGAATTCGATTTACAAAAATGTGTTGTCGTTGTCAATAATTTATTATTATTTTGTGGTTGTTGATGATTGTCATTATTTGCACAAATTTCGATACGCCTACAAATTTTTGGTGTTAATGGTTTAATAGCATTCAATTTTTGTAAACTATCATTATTCAATGTTTTTTGACCGTAAAAACTATTCCGAAATGGCTGTTGTGTTCTAGTTGTTGGTGTTGGTGTTGTTGTTGATGCTGTAGTTGATGACTTGTAATCATTATTAAAAGTTGCCGAAGGAATTTGCAAATGTTGTTTTGAGTTTTCGGTTTTTGAAGCTCGAAATGAGCTGTAAGGTCGAGATGTTACAAGTCCCACAGGCATATTTTATTATTATTTATTAAAATTGTTAAAAGAATTAAAATAATATATGTATAGTTTTATCACAACAAATTGTTTGTTCAAATATTTTTTTAAAGCACTTTTTATTTATCACAATTTTTTTTTTTTTTTATATGTTTGTTAATTAATTAACTTATAATTATTATATTTTAATTTTGATGCGAACTACTCTTGAACTTTTATTAATTTTATTTAATCATTTTCAAATATAGTTGTTAATTCAACTAATAATTATTTTAGTTAAGTAGAATTTTTATTTTCGATTATTGAGGATCTGAAAATTAATATTATCATTAGAGATCCTTTAACTTTAATATGTTAAAGCAAAAAAAAAACAAAAAAAATCTTTGGAAATAATTTTTTTCTACAAATATTTATATCTAGGTTCATAAAAAGAAATATGTTCAAAGTTCACGTGAACATATTTAAATCGAATTAGATTATCAGTATTCGTATTTTTTTTGAATACTATTTTTTGTACTTCAAGTATCAGGAAAATAAATTTAAAAAAAGAACAATTTTTGATCGACATTATGAAAAAAAAATTTTTTTATTCCATTTAAAAGTATTCTTTTTGCTAATCATGTCTCAAGTAAGTATATCTTTTTTTTTTCTTCAAATAAATTATTAAAAGCTTTATTAGGTTACTTTATGATTATCAAAATAATAATAATAAACAACAAAAAAAAAATTAGCCAGGTAAAATAAAAAGTTTTAACAATGGCAATTCTTAAAATAAAAAAAGATGAAAAATTAAAAATAGCTATATTTCTTATTATTGAACATTCAAGATGCGGAAGACGTATTTTTTTTTTTTTTGGTAATTGTTCAATATATAGTTTTATTATTTGATTCCCATGTTTTCGACCACACTTATCTTATTAATATTTTTCATTAAAAAAGATTAAACATTAAATGAAATCAACTAAAAAAGTTAATAAATTTATGCTTTTGAGCCGATAAACCAAATTCCACAGAATTTTTTTGTATTTATTTTATTACCGATTGATTGGCGTATTAAAAATAATTGTGGATATAAATAAATAAGTAGGTATATATTAATTTTGTTAAAATTCCAGCAAAAACTTTTTACTGATAAAATTAAATTAATTTTTTTATAGATAACAGTAGCCACTATTATATTCATTATTATTTTATATAAAATAAAATGTTAATTAAAGACTTAAAATAATTTCCTGATTTAAATTAGATTTCTGACTAGACTTACTAGATAATCAAATGAAATAAAATGACAAATATCATATCGTAAGTCCTTTGTGAGAAGGTTTCAGCACAATAATATTTTATCGTGTAAATTGTTTTACGTGATATAATATCAAATGTACTACAAACTCCTTCAAAATCATTATACGTCTAATTATTTAGCATCAAGTTCATGAATTGAATTCCGATATTTCGCAAAAAAATGTTAATTACTTAAGTCAAAACGGTAGAAATTTCAGTATTTTTTTTCGTTGAAAATGACAAAAAAAGAATTATCAAATAAATTGTCAATTCTGATCTATCTATTAATTGCTTATAAATTGTCTAATGACAACCAATTTTTTTTTTCCCCTTCAACTTAATATTAGGATGATTATTAATTGATGATAAATTTTTTTTATTAGTTTTAATTATTTCAATTGTTAACAACATGACGGCATCATTCAAATTTTATCATCAACTATTTCTAGTATGTTCTCTTTAATCAATATAATAAATTTTTAGATAAAGAATAATATAACAACAAAATTAAAATGATGCCAAAAATAAAAGACAAATTATAATTACAGGTTACTGGGTACTATGCTGTAACAATTAGTATTGAAAGTATTCCGTGAAGTTCAAAAAAATTTTTTTTTACAATTATTTAATATATAAACTTATACGATAAATACATGAATTTAAAATGTATTTTTCAATTTCAGGATATTTTTTACGAGAAAGTTCATATTAACAACTATAAAAAATAGTGTTTAAATTAATGAAATAAAAAAAAAATTTTTTTTCATTACAAGTTCGGAATTAAATAATTTCATGGAATTACTAAAACTCAATCTTACATCAACGGATAAAAATTACATAAAAATTTTTTTTTGTTATTTTATTGTAACAAAAAAAACAAAACCTGATTCAAGTAAAATGCATAAAGAATTGCATTTTTAAGATTAGTTATGCATATTACAACTTTCACTATAAAAAGTTTTTTAATATACTTCGTTTTTTTTTTTTTTGTAAATGCGCATGGTTTTGAAAAGCAGTAAAACCTCGAATCTGTAAAACAAAACAAAAAAAAAAAAAAATTGATAACCAGTAATATACCTACATACATAAAAAAAAAAAATTATTTTCGACTCAAATAATTTAGTAAAATGATATTTATAATATTATAAATGCTGAATATTTCATTATAAAAACAACATAAATATAATAGTGATAAAAATAAAATCATATTTAGAAAAAAGAAAATTTCAAACAATGGCTTCAATTTAAAAAAAAATATATATTTTCAAAAATGACGCAATTATCAAAATTTTAATTTTCTTCAATTTAATAAACAATTTTATGCAACGAACAACAAAAATTGAAAAAGATATTTTTCTTTTTAAAATTGTTATTATTAATTATTTTTATTACGTTCTAGTTTTAGTTAGACCGATTTCTAAAAAATGAAATGAACTTTATGACAATTGATAACAAAAACAAGACTGAAACTAATTCGAATTCAATTAGTAAGAAATATTTCTTTCTAAGAACGATTGTATCGAACGAACAACACAGTTGAATTTTTTTTAATTATAATTATTTCACTGGAGACATAAAATAATTTTTTTTTTATTAAACAGTTTATAATACTTATTTTAAAACAATTATTATTATTATTACAGGAATATAAAGGCAGAATAATAATTTTTTGAGAAAAGACTTATTTGACAGCTGTTATTTTAGAAGTAAAAATTTCATATTTTCCATAACAATCTCAGTTTATGGGTGCACTTTTAGGTGAGCCTCATAGAAGAAAACAAAAAATCGAAAATTTAAGCAGACGTTGTTAATGAGATATATATTTGATGTCAAAACTATCTCATTTTCAAGAAATTTTCTTAAGCAAAAAAATATTATTTCATGTTTTGATTGACATAGTCAGGGAACGTACTCTTAAACTTTTAAAAACAAAAAAAAAAAAGAAGAAGTTAGATAAGAAATAAAAATGTTTATCAATATTTAAGAAATGTGAAACAAAAAAAAAAAAAACTTTGTAAACAAAAAATATTTTATCAGCTGGTTATGTTATTTTTTTTTATGTAGGTAGGTGTGTACCTACATTATATTAGAATTAGATTATTATTAATATTATTTGTTTAGAGAAGCAGTATAAAAAAAAAAAGTTTTAGTTTGAATATTGTAATAACAAAAAAAAAAATAAATAAATTAATTAAAAATAAATACAAAAAAAAAAAAATTATTTCCAAAAATATTTTCCTTTTTTCGTAACAAAAAATATAGATTTTCTATTACAATTAATATTGTATGTGTATATAATACTCAACTTTTTTTTTTTTAATCTTATTATAAAAAAAAAAATACAATTTTTTTTTTTTTTTAATATGTTTGGTTAAAGAAATTTATAAATAACTTAATTTTTTTTTTTTTATTTTAATTTTAATTTTCTTTTAGCGAAAAACATGTGGAAAATTATTTTCCAAATTTTTCTTCTTCAATTTCTTCTTCTCGTGTAGGTATTTATTTTTATTTAAAAATAAAAAAAAAAAATAACTAAATAAAATTTGTTAAAACACTTTTTTTTGTTAAAAATTTTTTTTAATTTTTTTATTTATTTTCATTTCTCAATTAAAAAATTTAAATTTTAATTTATGATAAATTTTCTATTTTAATTTTCTTTTTTTAATTTGTTAATTTTTTTTTTTTTTTTGAAATTATTCTTTTTTTTAATTATAAAAAAAAAAAGAAAAAATTATTTAGTTTTTAATTTTTTGTTAAAAAATTTTTTTTATATATTTTGAAAATATAAAATTATTTCTTTCAAAACAATTAAAAAAAAAAAAAAAAACTAATAATAAATATTTTAAATTAAAAACAAAAAAAAATTTTATATATTTAAAAAAATATTCAGAAATTTATCACTTCCATTCGTTTAAGAGTAATCGCATCGACTGACTTGTTGCAAACACTGGCAATAAACAGAAACCCTCAAGAGTTTTTTTATTTTATGGATTTTGTATTTTTAGTTTTTTTTTTTGCTTTTTTTTTCGTTTCATTAGTGGATTTTTTTTTTCACAATAAAATTTTGTATTATAAAGAGATATTGTATGTATAAAAAAAAAAAATATTTTTTCTTGGTTTGAAAAAAAAAAAAAACAAAAAATATTATTCAGAGAAGGTTTCAAATATTGCTTGTTGTGAAAAAAAATAATAAACAAAAAAAAAAAAAACTATAAAGAAAAAAATTTTCTTGAGAGACGATTAATGAGACTTTTCAATAAGTAAAAAAAAAAAAAAAAAAATTATCTTTCGCAATTTTTAACTGAGAATTGACTTGAAAAATAATGTTTCATTATGTGGGAACGTCAGCGATAAATTTGATTTTATTTATATAAAGGCATATTATTGAATAAATATATTTAGGAAAGAATTGTCCATGTTTTGTTTTCGAATTTTTAAATATTTATTTTACATATTAAATGGGCCTTAATTTGAATTCAATTTAGAACATGTGATTCACCATGGTCGGGCGTTGTACATGTAGAACTTCAATTTCAGACTAAAAAAAAAAAAATGCATGTAATTTTCTTAAATCATGGCGATCTTTGTAAATAAATGTTTATTCAATTGCAGCCATATAAAATAATACAACAGCAAAAAAAAATAAAAAATAAAAAATCTGAACAAAGGATATTATATGTGCATACTGCCATTTCCTTTTTATCGAGATAAATTAATCAAGTGATCAAATTTTCTTGTTCATAACAAAAAAAAACTAAATGAGAATAAATTTTGTTTCTTTTCTCTCACAAAAAAAAAAAAACAAAGTATCTTGAGGCAGCACAGAAGCAGCAAATTATAAAAGCTAAAAAAGTAAATTTATACCTTAAGCCACAATTTTTTTTTTATTTTATCTAATAATAGTATTTGTTAACAGTTTAAAATTGTTACAAAGATAATTTTACCTCTATTTAAAATCACATTTGTGAAATATTTGTATAACAATAGAAAAAATTTAAAAAAATCATTCTCAAAACATTGATTTTGTTACTCAAAGCAAGCCGTGAAGATTACAGAGGTCTTGCCAAGTGCTGGTTATGTAACTTTTTTTTTCATTTAAAATTTTTGAATTATAAGTTTGCTAGAATTATAGGAATGTTGCCAACCATTTTATCACTGAGATATATGGATATATGTATTAAAAAAAGGAACATAAAATCTATACAATTTGTATCATTAAATTTTCATATACGTCTAAAAATTGAAAAATTGTTATAACGATTAGATTATAACTGTGCCAGTGTACGTTGTCTGCCTCCTAAGGGTTTTTTTTTGTAGGATGCTATGCTAAACTATGTCGGAATCTAATGAAAAAATTAGGTAATATATATTCATGAAATTTTACTATACTAAGGAAATTGTATTTAAAGCAATATTCAACTAAAATGTATTGTACAAAATTAGCAGCTGTTCATTTATTTTATAAATTTTGTTTTAGTTTATAAATGTAGATTACTTTTTTACGAGAAAATCGACAAAAATAAGAAACAAAGCTTATAACTGAGAAAAAAAATTGAGAGAAGAGTATCTAAAAATTTTTTTAATAGTATTAGTAGTAAGTTCCATAATAAATGAATCCATAGATTATATTTTATATATTATAATTATGCCGGCAGTAAGTGTTTGTCCAAAATCTTATTTATGGTAATTAAACGTTTTTTGAGTAATAAATTAAATTCAATTACATTTACATTTCTCTAATTTTCGTTAAAAAGTTTAAAAATAATGAAAAAAAAGAGTTAATATGTATTCATTTTGAATCAAAGTAATGTCAGCTTAATATTTTTTAATAAATTATAAGCCTTTATTTTAAATTTATCATTATTTTTCTCTTCAATAAACAAAAGCATTTTCGATAATTTTAAATTTTGAGATTATAAGTGTATGCATCCGAATCATCAATAAATCAACCGAACTTTAGACCACAGAACTGAATCGTCTGCTAAAATTCAGACAAAACTGAAGTTGTAGGTATAATAAAGCATTAAACTATGGAGAATCCAACATTTTTAAAACATTACTGTTGTGGATCTTTTGGATCCATAATGGGACGATTCAATTTTAACCTAACCTTAACCAACCCGTAATTAGTTATCTGTGGAACCTCTTCTACAATTGAAATTAAATATCTGAAAATTATATACAGATGTAAATTAAATATTTTAAATATCTTAAATTAACAACAGGATCCTGCGTTAAAATTTTAATTTTTAATGAGTATTGCGAAAGAACTTATTTCAATATTTAGTACATCTATACATATAATATTTAAAATAAGTTTTATTTAGTTTGTGACAAAGAAAAAAAAAATTTTTTTTCAATTTAATTTTCTTCTTGAACATTTTTTTTGTTTTATGAAAATAATATTGTGACATTTAAAATTACTTAGAATATTATTTGCCATTGCCACTTGATCACACAACAAGACAAAGAATTATCTGAATTTTTTTTTTCTCGTCAATACAAATTTTGTTAGTTCATTTTTTATTTTTTAAAATATTTATTATTAGATTTAAAATTTAAATTTTAAAATTTATTACAGGAAATTACAAATTTAGAAACAAAATCTCTTAATCTATAAAATGATGAAAATCCTTTTATGGAACTGTAAAAAATTTAAATCAGCATTTTATTTTATTATTAATTTAATAGAATTTACATGGATTTACAAAATTAAGGATTTAAAAAAATTAGTTAATAAATTTCTATAATAAAATGTGTTAAATCGTTTATGTTAATTAACACTATTTCACGAGCAAAAAAAAAAGATAAATTATTGTTTTTTTTTTTTTGAATTTTTTTTTATTTATATTAATTACTTCCTTTCATTATAAAATATTCATGTTGGTTTGTATCATATATGATGATGAAATTAGGAAATGCAGATGTTAAGATTTTAAATTTATATATCTCAATTATAATTATAACATAAAAAACATTTTAATAATGAAGATTATTTTGTCAATTTTTCATTTAAATATTATATTTAAAAAAAACAAAGCAATAACATATGAAGAAGTTTAATAATATATGAAGAACTTTAATTGAATCAAAAGGTAAATTTTAATTTAATTTTGTTATTGGTTTGATGAAAAGCTCTCAATTGAAGTCTCACAAAAAAAAAGAAGAAATTTTTATTTTAAATTACAAAAATATGAAAATAACATGCTTCGAAAATTTAGAAACTTGAATGAATTTTTACATCACACACAATAATAAACACCAATAAAAATGTCAAACCTTTATTAATTGCTTCACTCTTGTTTATAATGCAAAAAATCAATGGAGTATACGATATCTCATAAATATAAGCAATATAATGTAACAGTATTTTAAGTTTATAAAAATATTAATTTCAAGGCAAATTAGTTGCAAAATAATCTGAAATAATTCAAAAATATGTAATGTAATTCAATCAACCCTTAAAATTATAATAAAAAAAACAAGCTTCGGCATTTAATAATACAACCCCATTTCCGGCTTTAGATCTTCTTTGTAAAAAAAAAAACTATATTTTAATAAATTTTATTATGATTTTTTTTCTCAATTGTTATGGTTCATTAACACTTTGTTAATAATCAATTTTTTTTTACTATAATAAAATTATTATAAAAATTTCTTTGCATTCATTTAAAAACTTTTGAAGTCTAGACACGAAACTTATAAAAACTAAAGGCTCGAAAAGGCAAACGATAAAACAAAGAATAATTTTATATATTGATTCATCCTCCAAGCAAAGTATATTGATATTAATATACCTTGATTTAATATATTAAAATATTATAAATATTATAATGAACTTTATAGTATGTACGTTGTTGAAAGAATTTTTCAAGTTAAGCTTTTCAAGTGCTTGTACGATTTTTTTTAAGCAAAAAAAATATTTAGATTCATAATTAACAAAGCAGAGTTCATATTCTAGATTCTCTTTTTCTTACATATATTTTATTTATATTTACACTTTATAGGCATTTATAATAATATAATTGGAAAATTTATTACAATAATTTTCAATTAATTTTTATTGTGATTTAAACTTCTGTACAGAATTTAAAGTAATAAAAAATATAACTTCAACTAATTTATAAAAAAAAAGTTAAGAAAATTTATATTTTCAAGCTGATTCCTAAAGATTTGAATTATAAAGTTTCAGCAATTATTTGGAAGCAAAACAAATTATTTAATATGATAAATACTTTATAAATAAAGGTATCTTGAATAAAATAGTCACTGTTTTCTATTTATACTTAGTTTTATCATTAGTTTCAAAAGTTAGTCTGACGAAGCCTTGACTTTTTTCTACCTTCATCAACCATCAACGTAAGTGTTATGAGTTTTTCGTTTACACGTCATTTAACTATAATAGTCATCATGTGAAAAGAAATAATACAAGTTAAAAATTGAAAATGTTGCGTTGTGTGTATTTTAATGATGGGCTTGGTTTTTAGACATCATCATAATTGAGAATAAAAAACATAATGTACGTTAAAACAACAAAAATATTGTACTTTTTTAAAATTCTATAAAAGATTCATCAATATAAAAATTGAAATCTTTACACAACTTTATTACATTGATATGTAAAAAAAAAACATGCCTCTCTAAACAATTCTTTAAAGCGATAAATTTACAGAATTTAAATTTATTATAATAAATTGTTTAATTATAATAGTACCTATGTAAATTTTTTAATTGTATAAAAATTAATAGTATAGGTACATGACTTAAATTTTGAATATTAAAATAGAATAAGATAAATTTTTTAATTTTTAAACCAATAATTTTTTTTTTAAATCATTCTTGATTTTCGCATCAGAAGAAAAATTTATAAAAAATATATGAAACTTCTTTTATCTAATAACATTGTAATTTTGGGTAGTAGTTACACAGTTCTCTAAAAGGATTTGATTAAAAAAATGATTGTAATGTAATATACCTATACAAATTAAATAATCATGAAATAAACATTATCCCAGCTGATTAAATTCATTATTTCAAATAATTAGAAAAAATTTAAAAGCGTAGTGTTAAAAGATATCATATTATGTCAATCAAATTTCGAAATTATCAATTATACTTCTAGTGCTAAACATTATGTCGTAAAATGTGTAACCAATAATCGACTAATCAAAACATTAAAAAAAAAAACATAAACTAAAATCATTAAAAAAAAACTTAAATTCTATAATTTATAAAATATAAAATAAATTTCAAATTTTTAATACATACGGTATTAATTTCCAATAAAAATATAAATATAATTGTCGTTTCAAATAAAAATCATTTTAATTTATTTCATTTAATTCGAAATGATAGTTTCAACAATTACTTATTGAATTTTAATTGCAAACGTTTTTTTTTTTTAATTTATTTTAACTTTTCATCATACACAATTACATTTTATTACTTTAATTTAAATCAACATTACATGTTGTAAATATGAGGTACAACGTTTGATTAGTAATATATATATAAAATATTAAGTATATAAAATGTTATGTTTTGTATAATAATTATAAGCATATGAAATTCCCCTGTACATTATTATGACATATTCTGATGTCCAGTTTATGAAATAAAATTACTTTAAAATTTCCATGACTTTTCACTTTAAAGATAAATTTAAAAACTGGAAAATTTAGTCTGGTTAGTAGGAATGTAATATTTCAAGACAAATTGATAAAAAAAAATTCGTTGACTACGAAACTTGTTCACTAGATTGAATTTTTATGTAATTTTTTTCTTAAGGACACTGTAAAGATTACGGAACTCTTTGCAACGAGGATCCTTAATTTTCTGTAATTTTAAAATACCCACTTATATTCATACTATTAATTATATATCTAAATAAGAACAATTTACCAGGAGAACCTATTTAGATTTATTATGTTTTTATAAATCTAAAATGTAATAACAAAGTAGCATAGTAAGTGATAAATAAAATTGATATTTTCCGATGGGCCTTGTATTCTAATATGGGCCAAAAGAGTTTAATTTTTGTTTGAAGCTAAAATTTTATTTTTATTCCACAAAAAAACAGTTATATGACACTTCTTATTTTTTAAATATATGTGGGCTGACCATTCAAACACTCAGCTTTCCATCGTATGAATAAATTTGGTGCATTAAATAATTTTTGTATTATTGTAAGAATCGAAGTATGGAAAATTCGGAAATATTTGTTTCAATTAGGATTTAAATATTTTTAAATTTTAACTTTACAACAAATTGATAAATAATAATTTTGCATATTTAAAAACAAACTATATTTTCAAGTATATTTATTTATCATAATGGATGTCACATGATCACATGAATGACTTACGTTTAATAAATTATGTTATTTTATTTTTCATCTTTTCATAAACGACTTTTACTTTTTGTGTTTTTTTGTTAACTTTGGAAAAACGTGAACATTTAAATTCCACATTTTTATTTATGTAAGTAAATTTAGGGCTACTTTTTAACACTTAAGTGAAAAATAAAACTTTTATTTTACTTTTCACCTCATCATTTTGTTTAAGATACGTGGAGTAATGAGTCATGTTGTAGGATGTTTTTGAACACAACCTATAACTACGTACATAAATGTTTATTTAAAGAAATCAGTGTTTCATGAAATTACTCAATACAGCAATTATTACAAGCAATTGCTTCAAGTAGATTAACAATAAAATTACAATAAATATAGAATTATAATTGAAATTAATTCAGGAGTACTTAGTTAAAAATCTTGGGAATATTGTTATTATATTTTATCATCAGCATTAAATTAGTAGAATATTTGAATGTGGGTTCTTTTTTATAACTGGATTTGATTTCAGTGCTGGCTATCAATAATTTTTGACTTTTAAACCATGAGCTTAAAAAATTTTACTATTTTATTAATGAACCATTCCTGATTAATAATAAAAGAAACTGTTAATTTTTTTATATTTAAAAAAAATATAAACATTTTAATAAATCAGGTTTATTTTTTTGCAGCCAAAGTAATTACATACATATATCTTCTACCGCACATACTTGACCATTTAAAGTTTAATCTAAAATAATAAAAAATAATTGCTCCCACATTGTACTTTACACAACATAAAATGTACAATAAAACTATGGGTAAATTATAATATTTTCTTTCTGTTTTATAATTAATTTATTTATTAAGACAATATTAATATAACTAAATTATGTATTTCAACCTAACAAAACGTATTTTAAAAATGTCAATAATTTAATTTTTGAAATAAAAGTCAAGGACAGGTTTAGTAAATAAATATTTTGCCGGTTTAAATTACTTTGATTTTGAATAAAAAATATTTACAATTAATGTTTTTAAAGAATTTATTTTAATATAAAAATGATTTTTTTTGTTCAGAAAGAAGCACATAATTGTTTAATGCTAGGCATAGGAATACTTTTTATTTTGTAACGTCAATACATGATAATTGTACGCATTAATTTTTTTTTTAAATAAGTTATTAATGAAACCTGGAAACAATCAACTTTTGTAAAGAACTGAGTAATATATTCTTTAAATTTTTTATAATTTTTGAAAACTAACTTGATAAGATATTGAATCGTTAAGACTCTTGAGAGTAATTACCTCTTTACACCTGTCATCGACAATATATTTTATTTTTATATTTAACAACATTTTAATAATCTCAATAGATAAAGCCAATAATTGAAAACCAAACTACTAAGAAGTTATGATACACTTTTTTCAGTTAACTTGAAATTTAAATTAAAATAATTTATTTTATAATTTTTCAACAGACCAAAGTTACTATTTTAATTTAAAAACAAAAAATAAATACGTTGGCGCGTGAGATAAAATAAATGCCAATATGTTTAACTATTTTAAAAATATTCAAGCAAGTATAAATCTAACCACGTTTTTTAGTGTTTAATCATTATTTTAAAAAAAAAAAAAAAAACATTAAACGAATTTTGAAGCAAACATTAGCATAAAAAGAATCAATTAAAACTTACAGGACTTAAGACATAATTGCGGAAAGCAATTTAGAAATAAAAAAAATTATTTAATAAATTGAGGTTTACATTTTCAAACTTGAATGACCTCAATTTGATCAAGCAATTTGAGTAACAAAATATTTATGAATCAGGTTTGCGATTAGTTGATATCATAAATTTCTTTTCAAAACCTATTCCTGAGTAAATACACTACTCATAGTCATTAAAAATTTTATTCACTAACAATAAAATTCAAAATGAATCATTGACTGAATCAAAATAAAATATGAAAGTCAAAAAAAAAAAAAAAAAATCAATAGTAAAATTGAATACAACAATTACAAAACAGAAGCTATATTGGCTGTATAATTATTATTTTTAAGATATTAAAAAAAAAAGTTAATTACAATCATTTAGATAAAAATTTTCGCAATAACTTAAATATATTATTAAAAACAGATGTTAACATAATAAACAGCATGAGTTATGTAAATTTAATCGATAAAATATTAATCAATCGTGATATTTCTATAACTGCATGTACTAAAAATAAAACATTCATAATTATTAGAATCATTAGTTTCTATTAATTCATCTTATGTTTGTTTGAAATATTATTATAAAAAAAATAATTACATATTTTAATGTTCTTCCTAGAATCCTTCGATCGAGGTCACTTAATAAAAATAAATTATTAGATAATAAATCAATCGTTGCAAAAAAAAAAAAAAGTATTTGTTACTAAATATTTTTCAAAATAATTTTGATGAAATTTTTCGATTGGAGTAAATCTATATTGTTGAATGTCAAATTTGATTTGTTCGAGTAATTTTATATATTAAGCTTGTTTTGTTTTAATATATCTTATCAAATGAGTATAACTACGAAAGACTGCTAAAAAATTAGAAGAGACGCTTCTAAGGTATGAAAAGAAGTATCCACTAAGATTAAAATTTAAATTTACTGCCTATCTAATCTACCTGTATATCTCCGGTCCATCTAATAAAAAAAATCTACTGTTTTTAAGGGTACAAATATTTGCAATAATATATGTATATTGTAATAATAATTCCCAAATATTTCCCAATGTTTTATTGCAACAACAAAATACAAATAAATGAAATGAGTGTGCGTTGTGGATTTTTTGACGGGTTTCCATATTTCTAGTACAATTATAATTATATGCTTGCTTTAGTCTTACTACAAATTTAATTTACAAGTTTTAATTTATTAACAAAACCAAAAACACCTTCTAATCAAATAGTACACAAAATTCGATAAATTATTTATATTTAATTCAATATTAATTGTAACAAGGAGATAGTATTAAAATAAATAAGACAGATCAATTACAAACTTACATTCCTTTTATGGAAATTTATTTAAAATAAAACATAAAAATCCACTTACTCATATTTTCATATTAAAGTTAAACAAAATATTTAAAAAAAAATGAACTACAAAAAAACGTATTGAATTTCTTTCAATATTTTTATATAAATTTGAATTTAAATTTTTGAAAAAAAAATAAATAAATTCATCAAAATATATTTTTTTAATAAATAAATTCATCAAAATATATTTTTTTAATATTATGGGCGTTAAAAATACTTCTCAATGGCCTTAACAATGTTCCAACGGAAACGGTCAAATAAAATAAAATATGTACATGCTTAATTTTCTTATTTCTCTACAGCCTAGCCTCTAGCTAGACTATCAATAATCAAATAAATATGAATATCGTCATTATTATTTTCTTGTCATGTTTCACAAAATGTGTGGCAATCAAAACAAATATCACTAATCTGGGGCGAAACAACATACATGTATTGATTTTATTTTTAGAATCAATTATTAGAATTTTAAAATAAAAATAAACATTTTTGGCCAAAGAAAAATGGCATAAGAGAAAACTAATTGGGGAAAAATTATTACAAAAATATTTTTGTTAAACATAAATTTTTTTTGAAATTAATTTAAATATCTATGTAGTTTAATTGGAAAATTTGTATAAATGTAAGCCTGAAAATTTTTTAATAAAATTTAATTAAATATATGTAGGTACATTTTTTAAAATTTAAATATGTTGAAAATGAAAAAAAAAAATAAAAATAAAAATAATCACAAACATTTGAACAGCTTTATTTTGAATTGTTTTCGAATCATTTTATTATTGAATTGACATTAGCTGAAATGTATTCAATGAATTTTTAAAGCAAGAAGTTTTATAATAAATGAGCCGTTTATTTTGAAAGTGGTTTAAGTCCATTTGTTCTTGTATTGAGATATTTAAGGTTTTGTGTTTGAATTGATTTAAAAATATACATTAATATTTCCATAAGCTAATTTTCAAGTGTCAAAATCAAAGCGGTTTTAATGATACTAGACTAAAATTGTTTATAAATAAAAAGAATATATACTATTGTGCTTATTGTTATCATTAACTATTTTTTTTTGAAAAATGGACTTAAAACACTTTCAAAATAAACGGCTCAAATATTAAATTGACTTTTATAGGTGTACATAAATAGTGCCGTGTAATCAACTACATATCTTACTATTCAGTCGTTATTTTTTAATTTTTTTTATAGATTTTATCAAAACGAAGATAAATTAAAAAAAAAAAAAATTTGAAAAAAAAAACTCATGATTTCTTTTGACAGAAGAAAAAAATATTTTTAATATTATATCAGTATATAATATCACAGCATATATAACAAACAGCCTACCTACACTATAAATTTCGAAATAATATTAAAAAAAATTAAAAATTAATGCATTTTAATTTTTCTTTGTCAACAAATAATTTTAATGATTGACAAAAATAAAAATCAATTTAATTTCTTTTTGATATTTTTAAATAGGTAATTGTTGTTTATTGTTTTTTACTTTCAATTTCATTTTAAAACATTACAAAAAATTTACATTGAGTTGAAAACAAAAAAAAAATTTAAAGATCCGGCCTTTTCACCACCTACCAAACAATTGAAGTATAAAAAGAATTAACTTTTTATTTAACATATATCGGGTTAATACAAAAGGATGACGAACAAGAAAAATTTTTTTTTCTCTTCTTCTTTAACATGAATGTACGGAAGGTAGGTATTCACTTTGTTAATATGTATTATCATGAAGAAATAATTTTATATGCATACGGAAATTAACATTAAAAATTTTCTTTTTTTTATTTTTAATTCATTTTACTTTTCTCTTAAAAAAAATCTTTTTTTTTTCAATTTAAGCTAACTTTAAAATCTCATAAAAAAAACCTATTATTATTTTCAATTAATATGATACACAGATTGGGCAGTTTTCGTTTACTACAAATTTTAACACATAAAGGTATAAACACAAAATTGGGGATACAAGCTACAAACGACTGCCAAATAAAAATAGCCATCGTATATTTATATGAGAGTGAACACAATTGGAGCTACTGGCTACAAGCGACTTTATCGCCGGGCGACAAAATAGAAATTTTTCTATTTTTGTATCCCGGCTACAGTTTCAACAACTGATAATCATTTGTCAAACTGTAATTTTTAAATACAAATTCAAAAATTAAAAAAGACATTTGAAATGTAAAAAATAATTTAAATTGTGGAAATCTTTAAATTAATAAATTTTGTTAGTTTTTTTTTCCATAACTTTAGCAACAAAAATAATATCGTCGTCGGGGTTATTGTGTTTATTCCAGCAATATATCTGTCGCTAGTAGCTGTCGATCTATCCTGTAGCCCGAATTGTGTTTTTAAACCTTAATATATGTATTAATTAGCTTCCAAATTAGCCTTAATTCAAAATATGATTAATCTAACATATTTCAATAAAAAAATGAAAAAAAAAATTGTTTTATTTAATTTTTTGGGTTTGGATTTAGTGTAGGATTTAAACATAATATTACAATAAAAATAAAACAATTTCCTATAATTCTAAATAAATTAAAGGTGTAAATTACATCAATTATAACGGCAATAAGTATTTTTTTTCGTTATTTTTTGACAAAATTGAAAAAAGTGAAACTAACCGTATATATTCTAAAATAACAAAAAAAAAAAACCTTCAAGCTATTTCTTGTTTTCATAGTACATAATTTCATTATACATAGTACATTAAATAAAAAAAACATTTTTGTCATTTTGTTTCTCTAATTTTCACAACACACAAATCTAAATAAGTACTTAAACTTTCTATTATTTTTTTTTATGACACTTTTTATAATAGCAAATTTCTCAGTTCAGAAGTATTATAAAGATAAAAAAAAAATTGTATTCAAATAAAGAAAAAATCAAAGACCTAATCAATTTTTTTGTATAATCATTATCAATATTTATTTTTTATTATAAATAGATCTGTACTTTAAATATTATAATTTTTAAATTAATGAAAAAACAATTTAGTTTTTTATTAATTTTTCGAACTTCATCAACGTCATAACCAACCTATGTCCATAAAGTAAGTATAAATAAGAGGAATTCAGTCCATACAAAAACTTCAAATTTTAAAATGTCTAAAAGAATTAGATTGATATCCCAGTCTTATTATGCGGAGAGAAAAAAGAAAAAAATTTCTCTAAAAACATTCTCTTCAATGAATTTTTTTGTCAGTAGTGATAATAATAAATTCTAAATTTTCATTTATTATTGATATTGTGCATTATTTATTTTTTCTAAGTATTTGTATTTTGTGTATGCAGTATTACCCCCAGGTTAGACTGGATTTTTTTACTATCTTGACGAAGATAGTAGTTGAATGTATTGGTGAAATTTTATTACTTTATTAATTGTCAATTTACTATCTTCTCTACTAGCAGGATTTAAATCAAGACAGTTGAGAAGATAGTTGAATGGATAATCAGTCAGAAAAAAAGAACAAATATTTTTTTATTACTTTAACAATACAAAATTAAAAATTGTATGCCTTGTTTTTTTTTTATCACTGTACTAAAAAAAAAAAAAAAGAAATTTAATACAAAAAAATGAAAACATGATAAAAATCTTGATAGAAATCAGGATAGTAAAAAGACACTCAATCAACTATCTTCTTACAAACACAGATAAAAAACACATACAATGATCAGCTTACTATCCAGTCTAATCTCTGCGTTATGCCATTGTACACCTATTTCATAAAGTAAAGTATCTGCCATAGAAAATTTATTTCGTCCCGCCAAAAAATCTATGTTTTTTTTTACTCAAAATCTATCATTGTGTTGGATAAAAATGATCAGGGATGAGATGGTTGCTTTTTTAAAAGTTACGAAATAAAACAAGACTTTTAATTTTATAAACTCATCACAGACAACATTTTATTTCTATTTTTTCTAATTTTTACATTTTTATTAAAAAAATTTAAAATGAAATATATGCGCTCACGTATGAAAAAATGAATTAAATAAATTTTATTGAAATTTTCACAACATTTGAAATTACATTCAACGTTTGTAAGAAGGGAAGCTAATTTACTTACTAAATTATTTTCTGTTACATGTAAATCGAAATTTTCAGCAAACTTATCCTGTAATATTTTAATATAATTAAGAAAGTTTTTAGGAGGAACTGTTAATTTACATTTTTCAAACTGTTTAAAATTCATCAAATTGAGAACTAAAAAATTGGTAAAAGTTAATTTAAATTATTATTTTAATTTCTCACATTTAAATCACTATCGGTTGAAATTCAAATTAGCTTTAAGCTTTAAAAAAAATTCTCACATCCTTAAAATCTTAATTTTTCGAAAAACAAAAATCATATGATTTTTATTTATTAGTATTGAGTATTTAAGGGAAACTATGACGCGCTTAACTTGGGGTTTACATTGGATGTTTTTGAAGATTATTTCGAAGATGTTTTTTCAATGTGTGTGTAAAAATTGTGTAAAACGAAAAAATCTTCATTTTAGTCTAGACTAAAAATCTTGCTTAAAATGTTAATTATTTTCTGTCAAATAAAAAGAAAAAATTGAATTCGAAAAAAAATTGACAAAGCGGGAATGTCAAAGACCTAAAAAGTAAATAAAAGGAAAACTGAAAACATAAATAAATTATTTGATTATGTCGATGCCGACTCAATTCACAGCTGACTGTTTAAATTAAGAATTTTCTTCAACGACTGCTAATTTATTGACGTGAAATAAATATTATTTATTCAATTCAATATTTATAGACAAATATTTAAATAGTTTTTCGTATTAAACAGAATAAATAATTTTTAAATGTTTTAATTGTATCGAATCTTTGATGAATCTTCTTTGTTTGTTTACAAATTAAAATAGGCAGTTTAAAAAAATAACCAAATAATTTTATTCAAATAATTAATACATTTTTATTTATATAAATTTTAATTTCTATATTTTTTTTATTTTGGTAATAGGTTAAGCCCGGGTGTCGTTAAAACAGAATTTAGCAACAGAACAGAATCAGCGACAGAGAAATTTATTCTGTTACTGAAATTCTGGTCAGAATCTTATGAGATTGCTGCCTTTAAAACAGAAAGAGAATCAGGATTTGAAATTTGTGTTCAAAAAAAATTTGAAATTTAAAAAACGTAAATAAACAAAGACAAAAAAAAAAATAAAATTAAATTCAATTGACATTCTGGCAACAGAAACAGAAAATAACCTCGTTTGAGGTTATTCAAATTCTGTGGACAGAATGAATTTTTCTGTCGCTAAATTCTGTTGTATTATTCTGTCGCAGAATAAATTTTGTTCAAATGTATGGGATTCTGTTTCTGTTGCATCCCGGCTGAAAAAGATAATAAAATTATGTTCACTACCGGCCAACCTTATTTTCTTTCCAATTTTATCGACTTCGTATCCATGACTTTATTATATTTATTTAAAAATTGACACATTTTAGTTCGACTAAAATCTAGATTTTAGTCTGGACAGTGAAAACTATTTCGAAGATTTTTACGAAAATACATTCAAAAAACATCTTCGAAATAATCTTCAAAAACATCTAGTATAAACGCTGCGTAAGGCCAAATAAATGTAAACAATGCATTTATTTTATAAAAGAACCAGGTGACTATGATAATTTTTTGTCTTTACAAAAAATTAAAAAAATTGTAAAATATAAGTAATTTTACGGTTTTCAAAAATTTTAAAAATAAGAAAATAGTTTTAAGTCGAAAATAAAACGAAATGAACTCACTTTGTTCTTAAAAAAGTACTTAATTTTGGATTTTAAAAAAACCTGCGAAAAAAAATTAAGTAAAAGGAATCAGAAAGGAATCAGAGTTAAAAAAAACAAAATAGAGAAATTTTATGTTCTCTATTTTTTTGGGATATCAATAATTATGAAAAAAAAATTAAAAATTCAATTTGTACAATTTGTATAGGACTAAAATTTCTAGATATACATATTTTTTGCCATGTCTTTGGTTACTCTTGTTCTAATTTATTTCAAACGACTACCATTCTAGCAATAGTTGTATTAATTGTACGAATTAAAAAAAAGAACTTCTGAAATAATATAAAAAAAAAAATTTAAAATATAATCTTATAAATATACGCTTTTTGTCGAAATCATTTTGTAGTTAAATTATTGCACACTTGTTCGAAAAGCCTATTCCTCATTCATTTTCAAATAAATAACTTCAAATTCATATTTGCTTATATTACCAGTCTTATTTTTAATTTTAATCATTTCTAAGCGATAAAAATTAAAAAAAATATTGTAATTTCCCTACTCATAAATAAAATATAAAATTTAAATTCTTAGAATAATTCATTTAATTAATCTAAATAAAATAACAAATGACAAGAAGTTATTATTATTTAACAAGTAACAGGAAAATGATAAACATCTCTTTACTTAGTTGTATTTAATTTTATTTTATTCGACATTTTCAGTTAATCAGCGAGAAATTAAGACAAAAAAAAAAATTTGGTAAAAAAAAAAATTGCGTTACATAAAAATTGCAAATAGTATTTAAATTAATAAAAACTAAAATTATATTTTTTGAAAATAATTTGCAGGCTAGAGAAACATTTTTGTTATTGTTGGATCTGGGATAATTCATTTTATAATTTAATGAAACTTTTTATTTTTATCAAATATGTTCCCTATCATTATCAATGACTTGCAACACACACTGTAAAATATATCAATTTTGCCTTTTATTAATCTAACACATATACACCAAGAGTCTAAGAACGACACAGAAAGTATATCTTTTAATCTAATAACTTTAAAATAAATATGAAAACTTTAAAAAAAATTGTTTTCTCTCTTTATGTTTGAAATTTATTATTAAAAAGAAAACATATTTGTAAAAGTAAATAACTTAAAAGTGTTTACGTTAATGAAAGAGGGTGTAAATACTATCAAGCTAAAAGTAAATAAGCAAATAATTTAAATGAATCAATTAAGAATTCTAACGATCAGAATATAAATATTTAAAAAAAAAAGAAACTTAGGAAATTAGAAGTAGATTAATAAGGTTTCCAAAAAAAATATATAATATCTAACATATAATGTAAGCGATCTCTGATTCTCTGTCTGTCTGCCTTTAATACTTCTATCTGTTTTAAACTTCTTCAAATTTCATAGATAGAAGCATTCGGGCTTAAATTTCAGTCAAATCATATTATTCTTTCTAAAGTTTTTATTTTTTTATTTATATAATATTATTTGTCAATTTAAGTGAAAACTACAAATTAAAGGAGCCTTGATCGTTTGAGATTTAGAACTAATTTTACATCGGAACAGTATAATTTAAAATAGATATCCTAGAAAACCAAAACATATTAAATTTTACAATATGTGTATGCACTAAAATTGCAATAACCCAGAAACTTAAATTGAAATATTAAGAGGAAATGGAATGTTATATTACAAATTCATTGAATATGTGCATTTTTAGAATAATTATTAAAATTACCAATTTAAAATAATTTTAGAATTAAAAAATAGTTTTTCCTAAATCATAAAAATTTTATAGAATACAAAGCAAGGATTTAAATATTAAAATAAAATATTGATTTTTAATGTAATCAAAATTTATGAATTTATGTTTATATATATACATCCATTCCATATATTTCTAATTAACATAAATTTTTTATAATTGAATTTAAGAAAAATTATACAAATGACAAAAAAAAAAAAGAATTAAACCGTTTAATTCGTGATTATTCCTAAAAAGGAATTCATTTACAGTTTCATTATTATTATTATTATTTGCTTTTAAAGAAAAACATTGATGATTGCTGTCTGGATGATATTTAATTTTGAATTTTTTTGTTTTTTATTCTCTTCACAACGGACAAAAGAATTTTAACAATGATTAATACAGATTTCTTTGTAATTTAAAAAAAAAAATATATATATATGTATATTATATATATATATATATTCAGGAAGTGTTGGCAATGTGTGTGGCATTATCGGGATATGCATGACTTCAACCCACCTTCACAAATTTATCAGAGAAATTTCATTTTAAAGAAAAAGAAAATTACTTTTTAATGAGTGTTGCAAAAAAAAAAAAAAAAACAACAAAAAACTCATTTAATTAATAAACAGTTCTTTTTGTATCTTGTCCTGAATATTACTTTATAGGTTTTCAGATTTCCTGGTCATAACATAAAAAAAAAAATGAATAAATTTTATGGAGTTTTTTTTTTAGGAATACATGTAGGTTCATATAATATTTAATACATTACTTCGGTTTGGCAATTCAATTTAGGTTATTAGGTCATAATTTCCTGAATACTGTGTGACGTTTCAGTTAATAAAGAAATTAAATTTTATGTGTAAGATAAAACGTAAATAACTTTGTTGACTAAACTCTTTTTTCTGAAGAAACATTCATTCCAACTTATTAATTTAGTTAATATTGTTTTTATTTGATTGTGAAAATTTCAAAAATAAGTTACTTACTTTACGTTCGCCAGACTTTTTCATTCAGCCACAACTATAAAAACGTAAATAAATATTTCCGTTTCCATTATTTTCAAAATTCTCAGTAGGTACGATTTATTCATTTAAAATACTGATGAACAATTTAGGTACCCAAAATAAATTGAGAATCTATTATATTTTTTATAATTATATACACATATATTTTGCACCCACAACATTAAAAATTTTACCTCATGTTTCATTTATTCAATAGTTTAATTTGATTTGGATGAAGAAAAAAATCATCAAAATTATTTTCTATTTCAAAGATCTAAAACTTTTAGCGGTTACTTCAAAAACAAGATATTTTCACAAAAATTTTTTATGTACCTATTATTTTATGAATATAATTAAATTATTAGGATTTCTTGTTAATAATGTAATAATTTTTATTCTTTAGCATTAGGTTATTCACAGACTAATAATATACATATCTTGGAAAAAAATATATATAATAATTTAGTGAGTTAAGCTCATAGGCAATCAAATGGAGTAAACTTTAAAACTTTAAAACATGTACACGAAATAAATTGATTGAGGGTGGGGATTAAGTTTTGACAATAAATCAGATTTGATTTATTTCCCTTCCGTTTTCAATTCTTAATATAAGATAATTTTTAAATGTTATAAATGAATTTTATACGCTTAAATTTCAATTTTCAGTAAAAAAATTTGAATACATTCTTGATTACGAGCTCTAATGGATACAATTATGTTGGGGTGAAATTGAAAAATTAAATTAAATTTTAAAATAAAACTGTTAAAACATAAATTATATTTTTTCAAGACAATTGATAAACTTGTTTTTGAAAGAAGAGTATGATTTACAAGGAAGAAAGAATTTAAATTAGAAAATTTTCCTTTTTAATATTGCATTTTCATTTCGTCATAGTTCCTTGACAGTTCTCTACTTATATGTACGCACCAAAGTTTGTCAAAATAAAATGTTATTTCTATCAATTACTATCGTAATTTGCATCTAGTTTTAATTTGAATTTTTTGTAAAATATTGTACGTGTAAAAAACAACCTAAGGTTAAACATCTCGAAATGCCAATGTATTTCATTCGGCCGTAAGTTGCATCCTATTTTACACCAGTATGGTGTTTATGGGTTGGACATAAACAGAGTAGAGGTTGTAAGAGACCTTGGGATTTTCTGTGATCCAAAATTGAATTTTAAGCATCATTACAATGCAGTGATTAGCAAGGCAAATTCTATGTTGGGTTTTGTGAAAAGATGGTCAAAGGAGTTTTGTAATCCTAGAATAACATCTGCATTATATATATCGTTGGTTAGGCCTTTGTTAGAAATTTCAAGTCAGGATTGGTCCCCTTATTTCAGGACGGACATAGCTAGAATTGAGTCTGTTCAGCGTAAATTTTCAAACTTTGCGATGATTGGCCTTCAATCAATTGCTTCACCTTTCCTGGATCACCTCTCTTATAGTGAGAGATTGGCGAAATTAAATTTGTTTTCACTAGAACGTAGAAGAGAGGTGGCTGATGTGGTGTTCTTACACCAACTGATCGTAGGTAATATAAATAGTCCTAGTCTCTTAGCATGTGTAGATATAAGAGTCCCAAATAGAACTCTCAGAAGTATGCCTCTATTTAATGCAAAATACCATCGAACATCTTATGGCATGGGTGAACCGTTGTCGAGGTTGATCAAAACGGCTAATGATAATGACGAAAATTTCAATTTTAACCTTAGTAAGGACGCGTTGAGGAAGAGTCTTTACAGGAGTTGATTGGAGGGTTGGTTTGTGCGGTGACTGTTGGACTGACTGAATTATGTTTCAGGTTTTGAATACATCGTTATCTTTTTGTAATGAATGTATAGTGCAATGTTATATTTTCATTTTGTTTTTATATTAATAGTTTCCTAATGTGATATTGTCAAAATTTTAAATTTAATGTATTTAAACTTTGTATATGTGAGCTTGAGTTAAGCTACAGATAAATAAATAAATAAATAAATAAATAAATAAAAATAAATGATTCTATAATGATTTCATCTAATGACAAAATGAATTTCAACGTTAACGTCGAAATTACTCGATTTTTTTTTTTTATTAAAGTTACCAAATCACTAGGTGGGATACCTTTCATACTATAAGAAGTATGAATTTGTTAATGAGGACAGGAAGTTTAGACGGGATTAAAAAGTGGGACAGTTAGTAGGCAATCATTTACACTCTTCTTAAAGCGGCGCAAGTCGTAAATCAAGCGTCAGCCAGCTGTCGGGAACAATTTTGATGGGAGACTCCCTTACATCTCATCCATAGTATTCGCTATATCCCAGGGGATACAACGCAAAAAAAACTTTTGTTTTTTTTTTTCAGTTAAATTTCTGACTCAATTTATTTTTTAGATACATTAAGTGTCAAAATTTGTACACAATCAGTAAATATACGCCCTCTAGGGATATTTTGTACCTCATGTTTTATATAAACGTTAAAGGTTGACATTAATAAATAAGTTTCGCAACTTCAAAGTTTTAAATTCTTTACAATTTGCGGAACATTTCTTAAAAAATTACTTTGAGGTTGGAGCACGTATTTAAGTATTTAGTATTATAGTTAAAATTAAATTGTAACAGGTTTACCCATTTTATGTACATAATATGTATAATTGAATATAACACAAATTTATAAATATAGTAGTTAATAAATGTTTTAAACTTACGATGAGTCACGAGAGCCCTTGACGCTCTTTTCGGAATCATGTCGCCGTCTCTTGATGTCATGGTGATGTTTCTTATTATGTCTAAAATTGAATGTTAAAAAAATATTCTGTTAATTAATCTTTAAAATAATCAGAAAATTCAAAATTTCAATAGCCGACCTTTAAATTTAAAAGCAAATATTTGGTTAAGTTCTCATATTCGACAAATTATATACATATATAAATATGAAACAAAAATAATTCCATATCTAAAATAATTTTAGGTAGGGCGTGAATTACATTTAAGATTAGGCGTGAGTTACATTAAAGATGACAATTTTTTTTTGTTGACTAATCTTTTTTTTTTATTACAGAAACAAACAAAAATAATTCTAAAATTACTATTGAGATAAAAGTTTCAACTTTCTTGTTCACTAGCAAAAATTAAAGGTTCGAAATTGTTGTGTGTTTCTTTTATTATGAAATGACATTAGTGCTTAAGATAACAATATTTTTTCTATTCTTTTTAATCCTTTTCATTCAAGAAAAAGCCTAGGTTTTATTGAGTTAATTCTATCCAATACAACTCAAAAATGTAAAATACATACGGCGACGACGGTGGTGATGATATTTCCTCCGAATCTAAACGTCTACGTTTATCCCGAAATCCCGATGATCGAGCTGGGGAATGATGTCTTCTTCTGGTTGATCTCGTACGTGGCATCTAAAATTAGAAAAAAAAATTAATAATAAATTAGACAAAATAAAATTTGACTTAACTAATTGCCATCAACTTTAATAGATTTTTTGTCAAATCAACATTTTTTTTTTCTTTTTGGATTAAAATTTTATTAATTATAAAATATTAATCATTATCGATTTGTAAATGTAACAGCAGAAATCTGTAATTAACAAATTGATTTCCAAAAAACAAAATGAGTATTTCATAAGATATTAAACTGTTTGTAATTAATTGTAGGTTGATAAGCAACAGAATAAAATATATTTTTTATTAAAATTTTTGTGGGAGTGAAAATTTACTTTAAATCTTAGTTAAAAATTTAAGATATTTCACTGACATGAACAAAACGTGTAATGGTGTAAAGGTTTTTTGATTTCTGAATTAATAAAATATAGTTAAATGATTCTTGCATAATATCTATTTATCTCTAAAATACATGACTTTCATTCGGCGTAAAGTACTTGGTTATCTAAGAATTTAATTCAAACAGTGAAACAATTATTTGAACTTCATTAAATTTTGAATACATAATTTCTATCAAAAGAACAGCTTAGTAGAGGAAAACGCAGGAAATTCAAAAAATTCTGACCTTAATATGAAACTTTTTTCCTGTTTAACAGTGAGTTCTAAACTACCCACCAACGAATTTTACGTATTATTCAAATAAAAGTAACGACACACATTTTCTACAATATTTTTAATCAACATTTATTTGAGTAGTATTTTATAAGTTTTATACGATATATCTTATATGAACTTTATTTTTCCAAATCAACTGATAATATAGTTGGAGGCACTTAATTGCCAAAAAAAGTTCAATAATTTTATATTTAAATATGTTCTTAATATTTTGATCGAAAGCAAAAAATAAACTCTAATGTTACGAAGAAAAGTTCGACAATAAGCCAGCCATCTGACGTATGTTATTATGTACATAAGTATGATTTTGTCAATTAAATCATAATAATGAAGAAACAAAAAAATTGTAAAAACTATACTTTCTCTGTGACAAATGTTAATAAACATATATGGCATATCAAGGATTCAATATTCTTTAATCTTACTTAATTGACAGTTTGTGTTGAAAAAGTAAATAATAATAAAAAAAATAATAGCAAACAATCTTGATAAGTTTGAAAATGAATATTTTTCAAAAATTTCAATTAAATTTAAACAAATGAATAGGTAAATAATAAAATCGTGGTTTCTATTTAATTTCACGTAGGTTGGAAGTATTTTTTCTTAAATTATTTCTATAAAATTTTGCTTTTATGAATTTGAAAAAGAAGTGAAGTATCCTTATGTTTCGTTTTTTTTTTTTTTTAATTTTATTTTGGCAATAGCAATTTATTTTCAAAAAAAAAATTGTGTAATATGATTAAAAAGTGAAAATTTAAATTTTTATTCTTATTTTGGGAAAAGAAAGTAATTAATTTCAATTCAGTTTTTTTTTTTTTGAGAATAATGAGTGAAAGTATTTTGTCGTTAAAATTAATGAATTAAAGATAAGGATTTTTTTTTTACTTTCTTTCATAAGATATCTATTTACTTAACCAAAAAAAAAATAAATATTTCAAATGATAAAAGAAACATTTTAAATCCAGAAAATGAAATGAGTCGAAATTGAGTCATACTAAAAAAAAATGTACCTACTTCAAATTACAAACTAAAAATTATTGCTGACTTTGAGAAACTTCAATTTTTAATTTTAGATTTAAAATTAAATTAAGTACTTAATTAATATACTTTGTTTTTTAGAATTTATAAAATAAATAATTCTTGTTGTAATATTTGAAATGAAAAATTGTAAATGTCACAACTTGATTTGAGATCTTATAGTAAACTATGTATGTACTATGTTTCTTGAGGATATTATAAACATTTGAAATTAATGATGATGGAACCAGGAACATACATATTTTAAATTAATACTAACTGTTACTACACAATAGTATTATGTATAAAATCAAATCTTAAAATCAATTATAAATTGATTAAGGCAGATATTTCTCCAAATTTGTGTAAACAAAATTAATCCGCCAAAAATAAACAACATTGCAATCAAGACTTACATGTATTTATTAAAAGCAAAATATAATGAACATTTTTAATTCGATCCTATCATAAAAATTTGAATAAAAATATAAATGGTATATTTTTTTAATTTTTAAAAAATATTTTTGATTTAATTAGGCACGCTCGATATAATGCCATAGGCACAAAAATTTAACATTAAGCTGATAAATTATAAATACAAATTGCGAAAGATGTCAACTTATATATATCTTATGTAACTTTTTCATTTTAATGCCTGGTCCAGATGCAATTGAATATTTGAAAATAAAAAATTACATTTTAATAATATTAATATTAATTATGTGCATTATACTTTTTGGCCTCGCCTAACTTTTTGTAATAGAAGTGAACAAAAAAAATTAATAAAAATTAAGTTTTGAAACTAAAAATAATTTTAAAAAGAAACTACACTGGAGAAAAGTACAAATTGTCGAATTATTAGACTTCACACAAAAAAAAAAACTAAAAACAAATTGGTCATTAAATAATTACCTACTAATAAAAGGATTTAAATTGTTATTTTTCGCTAAGATAATACCTGTAATATTAATATAGAGTAGAAATTATTCAAATTTTTGTGATATGACTAAATTGACTTGTTGTGGAAATATTGTGATTTGATTTTTGTATATATACTTATATATATTATATATTATAAATGAATGAATAAAATGAGTAGTACTTAGTAAATTAGTGATATTATTTCTGAATACTTAAGAACAGACTAGAATATTATGTTTACTTTATTTAAAAATAATCGTCTTAATGAAATTATTAAAACGCACAACATTTTGAACATTTTATACAATTTGCAAAAATAATTCCAATACAATAATATTATGTTCTTACACATTACTAGTAATACAGACATATTGAAACGATGTTCAATAGCACGATACAAATATATTTTGATTATTAAATTAAGAATCTAGGTAATTGAGCCGAAAAAATTGCTCGAATTGAAAAGTTCGCTTTAATTACTGAAAAAAAAAACTAAGTTACGAAGTACAATAAAGCATGTGAAATATTGAAATAATTTATGAGAGCTTTTGTGCTCTTCTAGCATGTGTATTAGTTAAGTTATCACAATTAGAGTATTTTATGCATATTTTTTTATATTAATGAACATTTATGTAAGTGTGTAAAATTAAAAAATTACTAAGTACCTAAATAGAATATTCATATCTTAGTTTATTGATTTCCTTTATAGTAGACTATAGATTTTCTTTCGTAAGACCGAATATAGTTACAAACAACATATTTCTAGTAACTAACAACTAAAAAATAACTAATAATAAGCATTTACTAGTTTCATGTGTGTCTTAATATATTTTTATTTACATATTGTGTACATAGTAGATAAGTAATGATCCTGATTTTGCTGGTATATAAACAATTTTAGCTCTGATAAGGACACAAAATTAAAGAAAATTAAAACTTGTAAAAATTTTATTTATTTACTTAATTTTTCTTTAAGTAATTTCAGTATTTCATTATACTTAATTTATCTAAATCTAATTTTCAAGATTTTCCACAAATAATTTGGTTAAGATTCAAATTAAATTTTAAAAATAAGCTAAAACTGAATATGTACTGTACTTATATTTTATATAGCTAGGTATTATATAGGTAAAATTGATAGGTAGAATTAATAAATAAAAATGTTACCGTCTAGGTATCAATAATATTAATGTGAAATGATCATAATAGTTACTACTTAATCTTCATAAAATAAAATGAGTGCCAGTCTAGTAGGTCAAGGAAGGTAGGTATATAAACTACTTTTCGATTGTATTATGTACAGTGTTGTAGGCACATAATAGTAACCATCTTACTAAATTTTCATTTTTTTTTCTCCAAAATTTGAGCAATTTTATAGGTGTCTGTATTTTTAAGATTTAAATTGATCGACAGGTATATACGAACGTAGATACTTGCTACGTAAACATTTGATTAAAAAAATTTAAGTCAGCTCGAACAAACTTAGAGTAAAAGGTTATTAGAAAGAGATATACAATTATTAAATCATTAAATAATTTTAAAACTTCGATTTTTTTTGTTGCTGACTGCAGTGAAGGAGTGTCAAAAATGTTGAAACTGACTGATGTTTATTTTCTATGGATAGGTATAGGATCCTAAGATACTACCTATAGATTAAAAATCTAGTTTAATATAAAATCTGGAAGCCTATGTGCTTATTTATATTTTTCCTCCCATCCAGAGCTCGAAGTCGATGACTTTTACCGACCACTCACTGCTAAAAGAAAATTACCAACGACCGCGACTGGAGCGACTCAAATCGGCTCCATACTAAAAAATTTATAAAAAAAAATTTTTTTTCACTTTATTTTTTAAATTATTGAAAAAAAATCAAAAATATAGAAAAATTTCACAGCCGATTGAGGTTGATTTTTTGGATCGACGGCGACCAATTAATTTTTTGCCAATTTCTTCGGCGATTCGAGCTCTGCTCCCATCCCAATTATTCGTTTCGTCATTCGTCATACTTAAATTCAACTCAGCAGCAGCACCAATTAAATTTAGAGACAAATCAATATTGTCGAAATTTTTATGTTTAGTTTTTTTGTGGAATGAATATCTTTGAATTAATTTATCACGTAACGACAAAATTAGTATATAAATATGCAAGACGCAATTATAAAAAAAATAATGCTTTCAATTTCAATAAAAATTGTTGACAAAAGTTTATAAAGAAAAATAAATTAAAAAAAAAAAAATAAAACACATCGATCTTTTCTAACCTTTTTTTTTTTTAAATTCTGCTTTTTTTTTTTTTTATTAAATTTTCCAAATTTCAAAATATAATAATTCTTGTTTTATTTTTTTTTAAAAGGTTTATATAATTTTATTTAAAATATTTTGTTATTAGAAAGGAAAATTTAATTAATTAATTTCACCAGCAGCAGCCAAACCAAGAGTTTCCATGCAAAATGCACAAAAAATCACACTTTTTTATTGTTATCAAAAAATCAAAAGAAAAACCAGTTTTTGATATTTTTATTTTTTTTTTTTAATTTTTAAAAATGTTTTTTTATTATTTTAATTTTTTTTTTTTAGCTTAGCAATTAATGATTAAAAAAAAATAATTTATATAAATTAAAAACAAAAATTTATTGAAGTAAATCAATTTGAAGAATTTTTTTTTCTTTTTTCACAAAATTTCAAAAGAAAATGGAAAAAATAAATAAACTTTAATTATAGTAGATAGAAAAAAAAAAAGAATAAATTTTTAATTTTTTATTTCAAGAATTCTTTTTATTCATTTCAGCAGAAAAATTTCTTAATGCTGTCTCTTTTATTCGTTTATGAAAAATATTTTTTTCTCAGTGGCTTCAATTTTGAAATATTGCTGTCTCATTTGCACTTTTCGCACAATCAATCTGCCAATATCAAGCCATTTTCATTATCGAAAATAAAAAAAACATGGGGAAATAAAAACTTTTACGAAATTTTAAATTTCGAAATATAAAAAAATTAAAAAATGTGACAACTTTGGATTTGGGTTGCCAGACAATTAAAAATATATTGTACAAAATATTTTTTAATTTTTTCACCAAAGATTTGCTCTATTTTTGATGGGGAGGTAGAGGCGATCTCCCAAATTTCAAATCTAAGACGGTTTCTGGTGAAAACCCATGTTTTAGAAATATGTAATGCCGAAACGAATATGTTTTTTTGTTTCTTAAAGACTATTCAGAAAAATTTAGGGGAGATGGTCGGGCGGTTAGACTGTCGCAAAAATATCCCAATTCAATGCACCTGCTGCTTGGTGGTCGGTTGACCTCTGCTTGTTTGCTATGCCACTTATCCCAACAGTATTCTTTTTTTTAAAACTTTGATAGGAACTAGCATATTATGAAAACTTTGAGAGGCCATATCTTCGAAATGAGGTCATGGCTCCAAAAACGGTTTTGGATTTGGGGGTTCCAGCACCACTAAATCCAAATGTGGCATTACATAAGTATATCTTTATAATTTTTAAAATAAAGGGAAACAAAGCATACCTACATATGAACACTTGTAAAATATTACACGAATTATTGATTACTAAGCAAAATATCCATAAAAACTTTATCTTAATAAGAATGTTAAAATAAACAGTAAAATTTATAAAACGAATCATTATTGATTTGTTGTACTTTACTTGCGTAATCAAAATAAGCCTCTGCCTTGAACTCGACTGCTTTATTTAAAAATCCAAAACTTAGTACGAAAATTTTTATTATAAGGTACCTAGGTAGGTAGGTAATTCAGACTAGAATACCTACCCACCTTGATAGACAAAAAACAGTCCCTCATAAAATAAATCTTTGTTTCACAAATTAAAAGAAAAAATATATCTACGGTGTTTGATATTAAAATTTGTTGCAAATATCAAATAAATTCCTTTCAAAGTTATCTGAATAATATTGATAAAAAGTTTATTACAATAATTTTCAAAAGCAATTTTGAGTCATAATGAAAACGAGCTGGCTCGATTGGGTAGATGTATATATAAATAACTAGTTTTTAATGTGAGGTAACTTAATAGGTATACTCACCTCTATTTCTCTCGCCTCAATGGCTGATATTTGTAATGTATAAAATATACTCCAAAATTTTGTAAAAAAAGTGTTTGTAACACGTCTTAATTGGCCTGTTAATGATTCTGTTGATTTATTTCTAATAAACATTCCGTTCCGCATACATACGAGCGGTTAGCAAAAATTAATACACTCGGAACCCACTAGTCGCATCCACTTTTCAATTCAATCAAATCAGTTTATATGCGGTTTGTTGTTGGTTTTTTAGGTTTTTTTTTTTTTTATAAATTTTTTTCTTATTACTTTTTATTGAATTGTGAACTATACCTAAATTGAAATAAACATTTTTCCTTTCTTACTCAAGAAATGTTCCTTAAAATGTAGTTTAATTTTTTCGGGATTTATGTAATTCTTTTTTTTATTATTATTGTTAATTAATAAAATTTAATTAATTACATTCACGACTTCACGTATTTTATTTTAATTCATTTTTTATTCTTCTGATGCAAATGAAAACAAAATTTCATTGACAAAACAAAAAAAAATTAATTTTTTTTTCCTACTTTTTAAAACCAATCAGCTGAAAATTCGAAAAGCTTTACGGAGCTGCTTAAAGATTTGTTTCATGACTGCTAAAAATTTTTTGTATGAAATAACTGCTGAGTTTGTTTTGTCTTCAAATTCTAAAATTAAAAAAGCAATTTAACTTAACATTTATTTAATGATTTTAAAATTTTGTACGCTTACCGCAATTATTTTTATTTGAATTTTCTAATTCAATAAAAATAACACTTAACTACTAAAAATTCAAACTTATTGAATGCTTAGAAAGTATTCTCCAAAAAATTTAGAAATTATAAAACATTTAAATTCTAAATTATAGAAATAGAAATAGAAGAAATGAAAATACTAAACAAAAACAACCAAACAAACTGAAAGCTGATGAAAAGAAAAAACTGTGTCAGCAGACAATTTATTAAAGTCGTTAACATTATCTACATATATATTTCCCCGTCCTATTTATATTTCGATTTCGCAAAAAAAGAAAAACATATTTTGTCGCTATATATATTTATCTCATATTAATTTCGAAAACATTACAAAATCTCTATTGATTGATAGATGGCAGATCAAGCATGAAAAAATAGGTATTTGAAAAAGGAATGAAATAAAAAGATCAAAACAAGATAGATACCTAAAATGGCTAAAATAGGTATGAGGACTGCAAAAAAGAGTGAAATCTATCTAATTGTTTTGTAACTAAGGAGGTATAAACTGCATTGTACTGCAACTGTTTACTTGAACCTACCGTAGTAATTGTTATCATTATACTTTTATCAATAATTAAAACCATGTCTACCTACATACAAGGAGGTCTTTAATTGCTAGGTATATATTATCCCATTAAAACTTCAAAATTATATAATGTGTACATACATTTGTAGAGAAATCACTAACCACCTTTAAAATTAACATTGTATAAATAGTAAATATTGTGAATGTGATTTTTATGTTATCAATCTTTTGAATTTCATAAAAAAAAAGGAAATATTAATTATTGCACAGCATACTACCTAGTACCTATTTGAGTTTATTTAGTTAATTTTATCATGTTTCCATGATTTAGAATTAATATGGGCAGGTAGGTACTTATAAATAAAAATTTTGGAATTTCATACCTCTAACCTCAATGAAAGTTCTTACAATTGTAACAACCTAGAGACTCATTTATTTATTTTTTTGAGACTTATTTATTTCATTTTAATCTATCGGATCATAACCTTACGGATTCATATGTTTGTATGAATATACTGTAAACATATGATTTTCTTTCTAATTTTATACAATTTATTATTTCAAATTATTTAAACAACAAAATGAAAAGAGTTTTTTTTTTATTAAATTTTTTATTTGACTTCACGCATATTGATGTTTGCATTTCTTTTTTTGGGAACCAACCTATGAAATCGTGGTTTATATTTTATTAGGGGATGAAATATTCAAGTTTTATGTTTAATCATTAAAAAAATGTTATTATAATGAATGTTGTAATGTAAATGTAAGATATTATAAAAATTCACTATAAATGTATATCCACCAGAAAAATTAAAAAGAGGATACAAAATTGACAAGAAATCAACATGCGCGTTAAGCACAGTTTGCCGCAACTTTTTTTTTTATCACAAACATTTTAAATGAGGAAATAATTTCTCCATTTCGCTTTTTTAGAGAAAAATTATTATAAATGTCTTATTGTGGTAATTTTGAATATTAATAATTCGGTATACTTAGGAACAAAAAAACTTATTATATCTAACCTATCTGCAGGAATTTAATTAGAATAGTTGTTGATGACAGAATGCCTAAATTTGGAAAAATATATCCGGCAGTAATTAAAACACAATGTTATTTCTTATTATTAATATAATATTTAAATTTTTTCATAAAATTAAGGATCTTGTAAACATAACATATTGTATAAAAAAAACACAACACTTAACACCAACACTTAATCCAAAAATTGACAAATTCGAAAAATTGACAAATTAACAAAGTCGGAATCGAACACTTGATCGGCCCATAGAATAATGGCAATACCACCCATTACACTATAATGCTATTTCAATCAATTTAAATTACATTAAGTATGACGAAAAATGTTTTCCACAATTTGCCTGAACGAGAATCGCAATAAGATAAAAATGATTTCAAATTTTTGTTAATATCTACAATTATTCAAAATTAACAAAATGGAAATTATCATAACTTTACATTGAAAATTATCACAAATTTTAATAATATGGAAATTTTTCCCTTCGTTTTTCTTTTTGGAAAATATCCTTTTGTTTTTAGAAAAAAAAAAAAAAAAAAAATTAATAAATAAATATTGCGGCGGCGATGGCGCTAAAATTTCATTTCGCAGTGTGTCCCCAATTTTCATTGTGAACGCATCGGAACTTATATTGACTTTGTTTTGAAATAAATAATTTTTTTTTTTCAATTCCTTAATAATTCTAGAAAAAAATATATATAAAAAAAAACAAATTATCTCAAAAACCAGACAAAAATTGTTATTTTTTTTTAAAACAAATATATAGCTGTAAGTTTGAATTAAAAATAAAAAAAAATTTATTTTAAAATTTGAAAATTCAAATTTTCTTTTCAAAAAAAAAAAGTTAAATCACGAGAAAAAATTACAAAAAAAAAATAAAATAAAAATCTTAGCAGTGTTGAAAAAATATCTTTTTTTTTTATCTCAATTTTTATACATCTTTTAGGCAAAAAGAAAAAAAATATACATGTATCTTTTTTGTTGCTTTAATAAAGTGGAAAAAAATTTTTTATTACATAATTGTTTTAAAAAAGAAGAAAATCTTCTTAAAATATAGTTTTTATTATATTTAAAAAAAACAATATTAATGTTTGCATACAAAAAAAAAATGTTTCTTTTTTTATGTTAAAAAAAAATTAGCTTGAATAGAAGAAACAGAAATCTTCAAAAAATATAGCTTTAGGAGAAACATAAAAAAAAAAACATAAAATAATATACTTTTTTTTTCCTTTTTAAATGAAATTTTCATTTCGTCATTTTTAAGGGATTTAAGAAACACACACTTTCACAATACCTACACAATTTTATATATCGGGTTTATATATATAATATATTATGTATATTGAAAACTTTTTATATATATTCATATTGAATGTGCCCTAGTGTGAGTAAATTATCCTTTTTATGTGTATTTTTCATAGTTTTTCGTTTTGTTTTAATTTATAAAGCTTAGGGTAGGTATTTAATACATAATGTATAATAATAATACATTTTTTTTTCACTCTCTATGGATAAATAAAAAAAATAGTAAATTTTCAGAATTTGCATTGTACCACCATGTTATTAAAGATATAGTGAATAAATTTATATAATAAAGGTGGTAATGGGAAAAAATGTCATTCTTTTGATCCTTTTTAAAGTGCATAGAATATTTTTTTTATGTTTAAAAAATTATTAATGAAAATTTATGACACCAATGTAATAGATAAGACAATGATATGATTGATTTATGTCTAGGTACACTTTTGTAAAATTAACTTTTATTTTTAAGGACGCTGATACATTAAGCTGCAGCAAATAATTGATGGTAAAGTCAATACTTTAAGAATTCTTACACAGCAAACGGTTTGATAATATTTAATTTTTATATTAATATACCATTTATTATAATATCAAAACATTCATTAGGTGTGTAGTGTAAGGATATGAAGAAAATTACAAAATATTTTTCGATTCAGAAAAATGTATAATGGTTTGTTTATATAATCTGAAGCGAAAAATCATATTCTTTGGAACCAAAATATTTTCAAAAAATAGAAATTTGCATTAGTAGTTACTCATCCACCTACATACTTTGTATAAGATCTAATTTCTAACGATTTTGTCAAAATGTATGTCCAAAGTTTAGAAACTTTCAGTCTTACAGAATAGATATGCAACCGACAGTTTAATATTTATTGCCAGTTCATTATTTTATGTCGCTGGGTGTTAAAACCTTATGGACATTTAACCCAGTATTTTTATTTTGGAACTGCCAACAAATTTATAACGTTTTGAAAGCGACGTAACCCCTATTGGACGTTAAGAAATTGATCAGAAATCCATAAAAAACACTAACCGAAATTGTTTCCACTAAGCGATTTTAATGGCGTTTTTCAACTTAATTGTAATTAAATTTACAATCAGAAAAATTTCTTCTCTTACATAAATTAAATTTTTAATAACTGTGATGAATTGTGGAATATTGTAATTTTCATTTGTGTAAATAAAATATTTAATTTTTTTTTGTAAAAATTCAAACTGATTTTTTTTTTCTTATTTCTAGATAAAAATACTTAAAAAATGCAAATTGGATATTGTTGCATTAATGCCACTATAATATTAAAATTTATGAACCGATTTTCTTTTATATGACACACATTTGAAAGATTTAATTCATGTAATAACCATTTCTATGTAATGTTGGATGTGTTTAAAAACATATCATGTTTATGGTTTTTTCTGTGTATCTATTAATGTGTCCTTATATTATATTATACTATTTGATTTGATCTATATTTTCTGGGAAAACTTTTTTGTGTAATTTTTTTATACATTGTATATTTATTTTGTGTTGCATACTTACATACATTTAACACACATATGTATTCTATATATGCAAAAATACTTCATTATGTAAAAAGTTTAATGAGGTGGACTAAACTAATAGGTTAATAGTTTTATTTCTATAGAAAAAAAAAATAAGCTAATTGCCAAGTGTAATATAATGGTTGCAAATAAAACGTTAATGAAAAGATAAAAATGTATACTATTTACATACATATGCTATAGAATTATGTGTACAAGATCCAGGGACCCGCCATAATGTCTACGTTAATAGTGTCTATGAATAAATGACTACCATACGAATATTTTTTGTCGATTTCTGTACACTTTCTGAGTTTTTTTCTTGATAGAAGTTAGTCGTTTTATAAACAACATAAAATCTGTAGACATGTCGTAATTTTTATTAGACGTTATGCCGTTTTGTTTTGAAAGTATCAAAGTCGATAGATATTATTTGGATTTTTTTTTATGCAGAAGTTTCAAGAAATTTGTTTTTTAATACATAGTACATTTTATAATCGTGAATGTAAAGCAAAAATTATATTTGGTCAATGTGATTTTCGGCTCAAGCCTCCCATGTTTATTTCGGAACAATCTTTTTCAAATATTATTTTCTTATAATTTTTAATTTACATTGCATTGGTACATTAAATATGTAGATGTAGAGTTTATGTTTTTTTTTTCACAATTATACAAAGTCTATCAAAACAAAAGACATTATGTTTTTTTTTGTTAAGATGTTGTGCCATTAATCATGATCGCAGAAAATTCAATATTGTGAACAAAAAATATTAATTTTATCCTGTTTGTACCTGAAGGTATTTTTAAGATAAAACTATAAGTGTCGTAAAGTCTTTTTAATTCAAAATCAGAGTATATACTATATACTCTCTTGATCTAACTTCAATCTGGAGTTCATTACATACATAACATAACAATTAGAAAATCCAAAAAATACCTCGAAAAAAGCTCTAATTTTTCGAATGAATACAATCTTCAAGAATTAATAATCTTAATTTACAGTGTATTTGGTGTTTTCATGTCTATTATGGCATTTGTAAAGTTTTTTAATGAGAAAAAAAAAAACCAATACAAATAATTATTAATTAAATTAAAAAATGCACCTTCTTATAAATTCTTCAAACATCAAAAGATTTTTTAATATTTTACATGGTGTAATGAATTTTAAAGATATCATAGTCGATAATTGTTTCTTATAGTTTTAAATGTGCAAAGGTCGAACCCTTTATTTAGAAATTTTAACATGTAGACATTTGTTCCATGCAGGTCGAGGGTTATTTTTGAGTTATTATATTATTTTTATTATATTATAAGATTATTATTATTTTATTATAATATTATACCAATATAATTTGTCTGTTGATGGTGTGCCGAAACAAGGACTTACTCAGAGATAAAGAACTTAAAGCGGCAAGATATACTTATTATGAATATAAATGTAATAAAAATGAATTGGTAAAGGGAAAGTACATGAAACTTAAAAAAAGTTCAGGTTTCGATTGTGTTCAACGACTCATGCTCATCCAGCAAGACAGCAGAATAAGAAACATTGTTAATAGAGAAATTTCTAGGCGATATTACAGCTATAGATATAGTCTACAAATAAATATTTTATTTTACATAAATATTTTACTTCATTCCGTGATTCCGTCCTTTTCTTATGAATAGTAGTGTTTTCAAAAAATATAAGTACCTAAATCTTAAAATATAAAAAAAATGTAAAAATAAAAAAAACATTAAAGTGAAAAAATGATATTACGGCAAATATATCTTATATTTTCTTATATATTATTGTAAAATTTATTAAGATGAAAAAAGGTTAAAAAAAAAAAAATTTATAAAAAAAAAATTATAAAAATATTTTGTTGCACTACTAACCGTCAAAAAGGTGCCTTGGGTTAGGATTTAATTTTCTTTATTTTTACTTGAAATAATTTTTCATTAATTTATAAGAGTGTTGTTTTAAAAGATTTTTTTTGTTTGTTTGCATCAAAATATTATCAAAATTACCCTTTTCTACCTTTAGTTTTTTTTTAAAAAAAAATCATTAATGAATGAAAATTCTTCCGAATGAAAAAAAGGGTAATTGCTCTTTTGTGATTTTAACTGATCTGAACCTGGATATTTTTTTTAATTTTTGGTTTTTTTAAGTTACATTTTTTTGTTCAAACAATTTTTTGTAACAAAAATATAACTGTGATAATAAAGGAACATAACACTTAAAAAAAAATTTTCTATAAATTCTTTGGGTGCTTATGAAAGATTTTATGTTGTGATATGATTTTATGTTGATTTTTACCAACCAGAAATATGTTTTTAAGTAAACTTTTTCTACATAATAATGAAGTGTTAAATATTTTTATTTGAAGCCTGATTTTTGTTATCTTTTAAAAATCAAAGATTTTTTGATGGATTCCATTTGTGAATTAACCTTTTAGCGGAATAACTTTTTGTGAAATAAATTTTTTTAAATTTGAAAATTTTAGTTCTTCTTTATCATGAAAATTGATGTTAATTTTCATAAAACAAATGAAATTGAAATGAATTTATTAATCTTTTTTTCCCTACATATTATTCTTTTTTGTAAATATCTAATAAAAAAAAAAACTAACTAATGTTTGATTAATATAATAAATTGTTTGCTCTGATAATAATCATCAATTTCATAAACCTAAACAATATTTTATTTAAAGCAAAAGCTACGAAAACTGAATCGCTGTAAATAATCTTTAAAATGTTTGAAACAATTTTTTTTCTATTTGAATAACTTTTTTCCCGGGAAATTGGCGCAATTTGTAAATCATAATTTAATTATTTAAAAAAATTCTCTGTGAACAAACAGACTGTCAGAACAAATAAATTTTTTAATTTATGACGTTACGTATAATTTCAACGGAAATAAAAAATAATTTATGTCTGAAACTGAAAGAAATAGTTTTGAGAATAAAATTGAACGGAAGCTTGTATAAAATTATGTATATGTATGTATATATCCTTATCCTTGTCCTTCATGCTTGAAAAATGCTATGTCTTTAACATACATAAATGCATACATATATATTATAAACGTTTGGTTTTTCTTTTTGTTTTTTATAGCTAATTATTATATAGTCATAATAAAATGAAAATATATCTATGTAGGTACGTACATAAAAAGTTAAATACACGTGTAATTTGAAAAAAAAAAAAAAAAAATTAATGCTTAATATTTTTGTATAATATGACACAATAATGCAATTATTCTATACTCCTTTATATTCACGTTATATTATGAATTTTTATTTGCAACACTTAAATGCAATTTAAGCTAGAAATAACATTTATATATAACTACCTTCTTTTTTCATTTCTGCCTGATTTATTAAACTAAATGTCTTTTTTTTTATTATTAGTTTTTTATGATTGATTTTGCTAAAATTCTAAAAAAGAATTCATTATTCTAGTTTACTTCAAGAATAATATTTACTACCAAACCTATTTCAAACCTTTCATACCTATAAAAGAAATTTTTTTTTTACATAATTATAAAAGACCATAAAAAAGTTTTTTATTTTGATAATGACTACAATTTGTGTATAAAACTTTTTGTTAGGTGTACGGCAATAATTTGGCATTTATAGTGCAAATTTTTAATTTTCGTTTAACTTTATCAACACTTGATGTTAATTTTATCAAATGTAAAGTGTATTATGTAATGTATGTACACATAAGTATATTTATCTTTATTTATCTATAAAAATGACTAGTAATACAAATATATAATTTAGGATTGATGAAGTGGGAAAAATAACTTAAACGTTGGCATTAAATTGAAAATTAAAACTTTTGTCTATAGTCCTTTATTTACTCAACAATTAATGATTGAACATTGATTCGAACAAGAAGAACCGGGTATTTCTTATATGAAATATCAAATTTAATTGAACTTTCCAAGCTTATGAAATCCGTTATCCACCAAACAAGATATTTTGTGGATATAATAATGTTTTCATGCAAAAGAAAATCAATTCGACCTAAATTAGGTTTTAATAAATATTTTAAGTGAAGCGAAAAATATTGGCAAAACAATAAAGTAAATCAATTTGGTTTTTTTTGTAAACCTAAAATAAGATTATTGTAAATGAAAATCATAAATTTAGTAATGTATGTGTTCTATGGGATCATGCTTGCGTGTTAAATTTATTGACATCACATGCGGAAAAATGTTATAACATAACAAAAAAAATAATAAATACAAAATAAAAATATACCATAAATATAATATTCTATACAAAACTCTCTACTTTATATAGTTGCTAAAAAATTCCCCGTAAACGGACGTATTTATATATAGTTATAGATAGATACAAAAATATATAAATATAAACAACACATATGTACCTCCCTCCTACATACTAATAACTATTTAATAATGAAATAATAATGATTTTTTTCATTTATTTATAATTGTTTGTTTCATAAAATAAACTTATTATTTTTATAATATTATTCCACTTCTTTTTTCCTTTTTTAAAAATTTTAAACTTTAATTTAATAATTTATTATGCATCCAAACTAAAATTATTTGAAAATAGTTAACATTGTTCTTATGTAACGACGTTTGTAATGTACTGTATATATATAGTCATTATACTAGTTAATATATTATATTATTCCCAAAATTAATTAAAAATTTAAAATAATGGTAAAACTGTACAGTATAGGTATGATCAAAAATAACAAAATTAACGTATATGTATTATATAAATAATAAATAATATTATAATGTAATGCAAAATTTTAAAACTTGGGCATATGTATAACTATACAGGTTGTCTGGTACTACTATTATGTTATGAATAAATTAATTACAAAATTTAAAATGTATGAGATTTTTTTTTTATGAATGTAATAATAGTTAATAATTTTCATTTTGTATCCTTTTCATGGTCATAAAAAAGATATGGGTACATATATATACTTTATAATCTGTGTAAATAATAATTTTGCGCTTGCAATCTCAATAAATCAGACATACAAGCAGAAACCGCATTTGATATTACTAACAATATTTTTATATTAAATGTATGTTTACCATGTAAATAATTTCGATTGATTTCGTAAAATAGTATCAATAATTATGTATTTATACGATACCTAAGCATATTTTGGAAAATATCCACAAAGCTCTTCAATATACATAATTAAACATTATGTAATGGAATAAAAATGAAAAAAATTTCGATCTTTTATTATTCTTTATTTTGTATAACCTTTCAGACACCTTGATTATATGTATTATTTTTTTTTTTATGATAGGAAAATAAATCTATATTTTTCCTGTTTAATTATTTAATAAATATATTAGTAGAAATAAATTTAATTGATATTAGTTTTGAAAGTATTATAATACCCATAATGATAAGTATATGGTACCTGCATTAAGTATACAATAATGAAATTAAAAATAGTTTTACCTTTCGTTCTTACTTGTTGTCATCACATCATGAATTATTGAAAAATAAATTTTATCACTTCTCAGAGTTCGTGACAAGTGTGGTTTTAAATAATTTATCAACGCTTGACGATTGTTCTGTTTGATTTTCAGTTTTTTTTCCTCAAAAAGTTAAAAGCTCGCATAGTTCGAACTATCTGCGCTCTAGTTAAAGATTTTTAGATTGGTGTCATACTTAATAACGATAAAAATAATGCTTTATTCACGGAATTCTTAAATAAAGTAAATTTAGAAGGTCTTCAAATACTCGGTAACTAAAACTAACTAAATAAGCCTTAGTCTGTTTTATTAAAAATAAAATAGCATTATTACTTCGTTAATTCTTTGTGAATTTTTTATTAGATTTTGATATATTATTAAATTTTATAAAACCTCAACATTTCTTGTTTGTTTCCAGGACAAGGCGTGTTTTCAATTCGAGTTCATAATTATAAAGCGATGAAGGCAATGAATTTAAAAAGAACATACAAAAATTAATTAAAAAAATTATATCAATTTTAAATTAATAACTACTTTTGAGCCTCTTGAATATTTATAATCTTATGTTGAATATTTAATTAATAAAAGAAATTTTCCAATACTTTAGTTTTGTTAAAAATAAAATTACTATAATTTTTTATTTCACTTACATGCCTACATACTTATGTATGTGTAGAAATTTTATATAATTTTGTTTATTGGTTAAATTATAATAAATTGATTTATAAATATTTAATTACATTTACCTAATTCTACTAATATTGAAAAACAAAAACCACGAAAAGGTAACGGTAATGGATGAATTTCATGTTTAAATTATGTATTGGTAATTTAAAAAGTGTACGCACGGAATTATAGAAATATTGTTTAAAAAATCGTAAATATTGTATGTATATTGTTAAAGGTATTATTACTTTTCAATAAAGAGCTATCGTTTCTATTAAAACAAATAAAAATTATTCAGTATTATAGAAATTAAAATGTGTTTAAAATTGTAGGAAATATGTAATTATTATATTTCGAATTTGAATCAAGGATCAAGGCCTAGCTAAAGCATGTTTAAATTGTTTCTTTTGAATAAGTTAAGTGTGTCATGATTTCTGCTCCTACTTTTATCTGGTAGTCAAAATTTTCGAAAAATTTCTTAACAAGAATTTATTGTAAGCATAAGCATATTTTTGTCACAGATTTAATATAACATTAACCCCATTTTGTATTATCCTTTTCATTTCATTTGAAAAAAAATTTAATTTTCTTATGTTTATACGTACTATAGTTATCTATAAATGTAGTACATTTTTCTTCTTAATATAAATGTCCTTCAGAAAAGAAAATTTTTTTTTCCAATATCAAAACAATAATTTCCATTTCCTTAAGATGTTAAAAATTTGCATAAATAATCTACAGTATTTTAACTTTTAAATTATTCTTTTATTTCACGGCGACGACGACAGCAGCGGAGATTTAAATAAATGCTCTCAAAGCATCAAGTACAAGAGTACATGAAATAAAAAAATAAAAAAAAAAATAGAAATTCATATTTTTATTCAAAAAAAGGATCTGTAAATAAATCCCATTAAACCAAGTGTAGGATCAAAACCTTTAAAAAAAAATATGAATAAAACATTAGATAGAGACTAAAACAAAAATCTTTAGAATAGATAGCTAAATAAAGTAAAAAATAAATAAATACATAAAGTTAGGTATACTATTGTAGGTATATAGGTATTATTAATTTTATAGGCAAAAATCACACAGGAGAACTGACTAATAAAAAGCCACAACATAAAATGATATATAAATAATAACACCCTTGAAGAAGTTTACATTACTTTAAACAAAGTGAGTGTTATTTTCATTGATTCAGGGTGCATAATATGAGTAGTTATACAATATACTTTCACGCTTGCTTATATTCTTATTAATTTTTTTTTTATAAATTTATCCATTTATGTAAGTATGTATTGTATAAGTTAATTTACGAGAAGCTATTACCAAATCAAAAGGACTTCTACGCATTATAGTATTGTAGTATGTAGATTGTAAGGCAGAAATATTTCCTATTTGCCTTCATTGCACCATTAATGAGTGATCTGAAAGTCGAAATTTAGATTTTGATACATATTTACAATTTAAGACATTATATTTATAACATTGTCGTATAATGTTATATATACACGGTATAATAGTGAATATACTGAACGTATAATATACATTTTTTTTGTTAAAATCTTTAAGAAAAACCGGAAAGTCAATTCCATTTTTCGACACCCTTTATCTATATATATATGATAACAAAGTGAATCTTCCAATGTATCCTTCTATTAAAGAATTAATTTAATAGGAATTATATAAATATACACTATACAAAAAAAAATATAAAATTTATAAAGTTTCTTTTTTTTTATGTTTTCTCTGATATTTTATTTATGGCAAAAGAAATATTAAATTTTCTATATTAAATTTTACTGTTGAGGGCCATTGGACCAAAAAAAATATATATATTTTTCTTATATTTTGTTTGGAAAATGTCCACTAAGAGTTTGTGTAAATATATATTATTTTAAAATTTTCTTTTGTATATTTTCGATAAGATTTTCTTTCAATATAGAGAATAACTAGCTTCATAGAGCTTCTTTAAGCTTAAAATTCAACCTTAATTCCAAATAATCTTAAAATGAAGGTGGAAAGATTTTGTTAGTTTCTTTTAAAGTGAACTTAAGTAATTTATGGATATTTGTAATAAAAAAGGTTTTTTATTATTTGATGTCTTACTTTTAAGGTTTTTTCTGGTTGAGGAAAAAATTTCACTAAAAGTGATTTTTAAAGAAATGCTTTTTTTACAGAGTGATAGTTACGAGATCAAGACTTTAATATTTTCAAATTATTCCTCGATTGACAAATTAATTTTAGTAATGTTGAATTTTTTTGAATTAAAACTTTTGGGAAAAACTAAAACTATTCGAAATTGTGTAAAAAAAATGTATCTGTATAAGTTTATAAAAACTTTTTCTATTATGAATATTTTTAATTTCCATATATATAAACATTATATAAACATTATAGGTACATAAGTATAAAAATATTTTTGTTTTTTAATTATAACAAAAAAACAAATATTTTCATAAGACCAGTCAAGTTTCTTTCTTGATGTCACATAATTTTATTAAAAATTAAAATACTTATCCTCAAAATCTTATTCATATTTTATTTTAAAACCAGATGTCTTACCAAAAATGAAAATATTTTGAAATGAATAAAAATTTAAATAAATCTTTTTGACATGAAAGTAAATTTAATGAAAAATATACTTTTTAGCTAATATAATAAATTTTATAACATGCACAATAGATATTATACCATTGAAACAAATTATAAGTATGTTAGTAACTAAATCCAAAACCCAATTTTTGGGAAAGCGAAAAAACTAAAAAAATATCTTTATAAAATTGAAGGATTACATGTTATTATAAAATATTTATAGTATGATATATTCTAGTTATTCAAATAATTCTTATATACATATTGTTTACATAATATTTTCATACGTACAATTACGTTATTTAAATTATATGTATGAATAAAAATGTTCAAAATTATACGATTATTTTCTTCAATAAAAGAGCAATAGAAGATCCTTGGTGTATAGTATATTATTAAAATTCTATACACATATTTGTATGTACATATATACGAATATATTATATATATGTTTACGAGAATACGTGTAATGTGTAGGTATGTGTTGTTTATAGTTTTTTCAATTCTACATCAATAAGACAAAATCTCGGGAACTATGTACCTCTTAAATATACGAAAACATAAATTAGAAAAAAAAACTATTATACGATGATTATAGAACTGAATTTGGCGATTACTCATATCGAATCTTACGGATGATTATGAAAATACGAATGATACAAAACTTAATTAAGTTTATTTGTTTTTTATTAGTTATTCACAGCCACAGGGATAGAATACTCATGTTTATATTTATGGAAAAATAACTATTAGTTTATGATCAATTGTACAATCATATATATTACTGTTAATATTATTACAGCAAACAAAAATGCAGGATAATTCCATTATAATTCCATTTTTCCTTTGTTGTGATTAAAATCTAAATGGCCTCATTAAAATTCTAATTGACTAATGATTGGTTTTTATTCCTTTTAATATATTTTTTTCATTTCAATTTTTATTTTATTTTTTTTCAGATATACAATTTAGAACCAATTATTATTGTTATTGTGTTGTTGTTCAAAAAAAATAAATAAAAAAATAAAAACTGTGTCGGAAATAAAAATAATAATATAAAAAATCATCTCCAATGTATAGTTGAAATTGAAAATCGATTTTTATTTATCTTTTGTTTGTTTTATTTCTAATTTTTATATATTTATTTATTTATATATTTTGTTTTATTTTGTATAAATGTTTGTTATCATTAACACCACTTAAACTTCTTGAAAAACAAAAAAAAAACAAAAAAATTAAAAAACAAAAAAAAGAAAAACACGGAAAATTTTTTTTTTTTAAAGAAAAATGCATACCACCACTTGTGAAATTAATGGTGATACTAGTGGTGAAAAAATTTTAATACAACGTCTTGGAACTAATAATAAACATTCAAATAGCAATAACAATGAAAGTAATGGACATACGACAAATAATGAGGAATTATTTATATCAGCATCATCATCCACAACAGATTTTCAGGTAATAAAAATTAATTTAAGTACCAAAATTAACTAATATTATAATATGGATTTTCTTTTTGTTTTTCTTTTTTAGACAAAAAAAAAATAACAGTATAAGAATATTTTTATTTTATGAATTTAATTTACTGACTTTTGGGAAAATTATTGTTAATTTATTATTATTTCGAATTCTTTATTTTATATATTTAACAAAGCTAAAGCGTATATCTGTGATGTGTCTTATTAATTTAAGGAAATTACTTTGGCAATAAATTTATATACTTAATGAGGTATATAATATTAACAAATTAATATAATTTGGGAAAAAAATTGTATTTATATATGCATAGGCACAATAGAAGTTATAAAAAAATTATGATATATTGTACCAGCATATATAAAGTAATTGTAAGCTGAATATCAAGTTATACTTTGGAATATAATTAAGCTAAGACGTAGGATTTACAAATTCCTATTCCTGTTTGTTGCTATTAATATAATTTTTTTTTTTTTTTTATTTCTTCAGAAGTTACATGTTACATCCTTTAAGATGATAATTGAAATTTTTTATTTTTTATTTCAGCTTATACCGGGGGAAAAATTTAAATTAATAGATGATAATGAAATAATTTCAAAATTATTAATGCCTTTCAATAATTCCACAACGATAACGTCTGAGCTAACGTCTCCGGCAATAACATTACTAGAACCATCGTCACCTAAAAAACAAGTAGTTGTAGCATCTACAAATAATTTAGAAATACCGTTAATAATTTCATCGCCGTCGTTGCAACAACCGAATACTCCCAAAAAGACACAGTGTGCCGCTATAGAAAATATAACCCCGAATAATTCCGAAAAACGATTAGAGTATGAAGACTTACTTCAATGGAAAGATATGCCTAAACATTTACAATTCAATCCATATGTTTTAACTGGTTATAGACCATTGCAAACTGTCAGAGGTTGTTTTCAAAGCTTATTTTATTGGCATAACGAAACAATTAATATTTTAACTCATGGTAAGTGTAAATTTTATTAATTTAATATAAAAATTAAGAACAATTTAATTATTGAATACATTTATTTTTGATGTTTAGGTACAAATATTTGAGGCTAATGATTAATTAAAAATTTGAAACTAGTCTTTTATTTAAATTTTGCTTCACATCGAAGATTTATGTTAATTCCTAGTAGTGAATGATAAATTTCAGTTTTGCATAACAATTTAATAATATGATCTCAAAGATTTTCTAAAATTTAATAATTTATTAGTAGGAAAACAAAATTAAAATATAATAAATATTTTCATAAAGGAAGTATAAATAGAGGAATTAGTCCCATACAAAAAATGCTAATAAAAATAGTGAAACAAAGTGGAGAATGGAATTCTCAAAAAATACAAAAAAAAAGCTCATGGGGTTGTGATATGGATTTTTTGTTTCACTATTTTTTTAGCATTTTTTGTATGGGACTAATTCCTCTATTTATACTTCCTTTATGATATTATTAACCGAAATGGCATTAATGTAGGTACTAATGTAAAATATTTAAAATTTAAAATGTATTTTTAAAAAAACCAAGTTAATTGGAATATTAAACTAATTAATTATTAAGCGGCATTTATTTGCATTCAAGAAATGTCTTGGTTTAGCAAAAACCATTTAAAACTCGGAAACAATTAAATAAAATACAATACAGCTAGCTTCCTACGACACCTTCCTTTAATAAAAATATATAAAAAATTATTTCCTTCAATGTAAATATTTTAAAGAACGCAAAAAATTTCTTGACTATTTATGCCCAGTAATTCAATTTTTATCTCTAACAATAAGAAAATTAAAAATTACCACATATATCTATTAAACGATAAATTAAATTTTATCTATATTGATCAGAGTACAGAGTTTCACAACAATAACTATCCTATGATATAATCATGTTTATTTTAATAATCCTTTTTATACTGTATTGTCAAAAATATTATTGGTAAATAAATTAAAAATTCCCTTAAAGAATTTCTATTTATAATATAATAATAATAATAACACAAAAGGACATCCATAATATTCTTCTTCAAGGTATTTTTGTATTAAGAAAGAAATATGTACAAAATTATGGCATGCCAATAAACCTCTTCTATCTTCATAAAAATAACCAAAAAAAAAAAAAAACTTGGTTTTTATTGTGGGAAATTTATTATGAAATGAATATTTTTTATCCTGCGGATATATAAATTGATATTTATATATGTAAAAAAAAGTTGAAACAAACAAAAAAAAAAGGCTAGAAAAATCAAATACTAATGAATAATTTAAGTAGTTAGACAAATTTTTGATTGCCTGCCAAAGAAAACGAAATCTTATTTTTTATTCTAAACATTCTGTCACAATTTTCTTGTTTGTTATAGAATTTTTTTTTATAGTTAGTTAGAAAAATATCTTTGTAATGTTGAAGGTCATACATTTGTAAAGAATTTTTTTTTTTATTAAATTTATTATGGAACAAAAAAAAAAATTCCCAAAGAATAATAAATTTCTCCAAAGAAGATACTCGTCCGGAGGTTATTATTCGCATAAGATATTAAAGGCTGTACGGTATTTACTTGAATTACATCATAGATTCTATAAATTTCAAATGGAAAAAAAATTCGCATTCTTCTATTATTTTCCATATAACTTACTGTGATAAATAATTTGTGAGTTTTTAATTATTTTTCGATTAAATATACTCATTACATTTATCTTACATCTTACTGTGTTGTCGGGCACATTATTGTTGATTTGCTTGATTTTCTTATTGAAGGGCTACAAATTTAAGTTAACTAACCAACAATTATGAGAAGAATGAGAAGTTTACTTCTTAATAAATGTTTTTGTAATTTTTGATTTCTATTTTTTTTTTTTATTCTGCTGAAGACCTAAAAATGAATTATTTAATGTTTTTTTATGTCATTTATTTTAGGAAAGGGTTTCAAGGTCCAACTTGATAAACGTTAGTCAAATGACAAAATAATTTATTGCTTCAATTATATTATTAGAAAAAGGAAAAACTTAATGAATATATTTTTATTTTTCATTTCCTGCAAGCAAAAGTAGTTTATCATCATTTTCTTGAAGAAGCCCCATGATGTAAATTTTTAATTTTTTTTATTTTCTGAGAGAAATGCTAAAAGAAATTTGTATAAATGACAACATAATAATTATTGATGATGATAAAACTGAATATACAAATTTTCTTTAGGAAAAAAAAATCGTTATAAAGCACTAGCAATTGGAAAAAATGAGATTCATTCAGCATAATCCTTCATTAGATATATGCAATAAGAATATTTTAAATCAGACAAAATAAAAATCTGAAGCTTAAATTTATGAACGCGGGAATCAAATAATTTGGGAAGAAGCTTTGAAACATGAAACTTTATACATAATAAAAATATCTAATCACAAATATTTAGCTCAATCATATTTTTTTGCCTGCTCAATAATATTGTTTTTCATAGTAATACTAATATATGTATTTATCTACATTACATGAAATACAAAATAACTAATTTTGCTTTAGGATTTATTTTTTAATATGTTCGTTCGTAATCTTTTAAATCTTAAAAAAAAAAAATTAAAACCGCTTTAATGAATCTGACCTTCTATCGGCAGACAATTACACAAATAACTATAATTTTTATAAATATTTGACTTTCATGAAGGTAAATAAATATGTTTCAAATAACTATGAAAAAAATTTCAAAAATTATGTAAATATTTTACAGGCTTAACCGTACATACATAAATGTAGTACATGTGCATTGAAAATTTCATACAAAGTTCAAAAATATACACATGGATGAAACATTATCCTTGAAAAATCTAGTTTGAAAATATGGACGAAATTAAACGAAAAAAAAAAGAATTTAAAAGTTAAGGTTTTATTGCCGGAAATTAATATTTTTTATTCCTCTATTTATACCATATGTACAATTTTTAAATATTTAAAGAAAATTGATTGTCATAAATAATCTGCAAAGTTGCTTGTTTATGTTTTTACAACAGAAAATGTCATGACAAATAATAAATGCTAGTTTTTGTGAGTTCTTAAATCGATTTTATTAGTTTTTTATTTTCGTTGAAATTAAAAAAAAAAACAAATGAAAATAATTTGATAATTTGATAAAAATTTGCCTTATTTTCTCAATAATAGGTAAATGGTAAAAGCTAGTATTGCTAATAATAATGGATAGTAAAACTTCGTTCTAAATTTTTATTTTAAATGCTATTGGTCCAATTTTACTTTGAAAACCAAAATTTTATTATTGGAAAAATTTTTCTAATTTTTATAATTAGGAACCTATTCAAGTCTTCTCATCTGTGTACAATATTTGAAAATATTAAGGATAAAATTAAATGTAAAGAAAATGTCTCTATGCCTTATATTAAATGAAATTTCGAAATTTATTTTGTATAATGGCTCGATAGTGGTTGTTTCTCTTCCATTAACTAATAATTTTTTTTCTTCAGGGTGGAAAATGTATTTGTAAAATCAACCGTTAATTAAATTAATGTAAATGCAAATTAAATTTTAATGTACACATACTTGTAATAACCCTGTGAACTTTTCAAGCCATTATATTAAAGAAACAAACCCGTCATGTTGTGGTGGTATTGTCATTGCGATCGTGGGTTTTATTCCCATCTCGAACTGGGATTTGCCAATTTGTCAGTTTTTCGATTTGTTCACTTGAATTAAGTGTTGTTTTAACAACAAAATAGGATACAAAGTGTTTATTTAACTTAATGTTTAATTTGGCGTTTCCAAAAAAAAACAAAATCAAATTTTTCCTTTTTGCAAGTTTTGTGATTTATTTACCTTTTTACCGCAATTGCAAATTTTTAGAATATTGATTTTAGATTTAATTTTTGTATTGTGTGAAAGTCATTTCAGAATAAAATAGGTAAAAAATTTATAAAAAAAAAAGAAATGTACTTTATTTTATAATAATGTTTTCCTATTTAGTTATATGATTTTATACATTATGTACAAGTTACATATTCGCAATAAAAAGACTCATATGCATTTTTGTAATTCACAAGGGTAGTGTGTCTTGATGAATCATAACGACTATAATATAATGCACATAAGGTCATTGCTAAAACTGTCACAAAACAAACATTTTAAAACTACTTTATTTAAGTACATATATATATATACATTTTTATTTCGATGGCAATGAGAAATACTTGAAAATATTTTTTGTTTGGAAATTTAAATAGGTATCTACATTATTGTATTTACGTCAAATAAAGTAATACTATAATTAGTGAATTTATGAACATTATTCCCAGAAAAATAAAAATTTAGAACTAGAACTGCCGCCAAAGCGAATTCTTTTCTGATTAAATCAAAGGACATGGTTCAACATGAACATGTCATGATCGAATGAGGAAATGTAAAATATTCTGCACATTCTACTTAAGTCTGTATGAATTCGAAATAAGATTTGTTTTTGAATTTCAAACATTCGGAAACTTTTTTTTAACATAAATAATAAATAACATTTATCATTCTCAACACTTCAATTAAATAATATAAAAATAATTTATAATTGAACGATTCAATTTATATATACAATTATTCAAGACATTTCTTTATTCGAATATATACCTACTTATTTTTATTTTCTAATTTTTCTATAGGTATTTATTTAAAATAAGGGTTTAATAATGACAGGTATATGTAGGCACTTGAATATAAAATTATTAGCATTTCTCAAAATAATGTCTTCTATTATAAAAATAAAAATTCGGTGTACAAAGAACGATCTGAAAGATATGTGTAATATATGTAAATAAATTCAACATTTATCTATATTTTTTTTACTATTGAATAATGTAACAAATTTAGGATATTTTTTCATAAGTATATATTTGCCTAGACATTACGTACGCTTATTAGATCTTTTTTTAATGTCAAATCTATGACAATTGCTTTGCGTTAAATTAACCGAAAAGTTTTGCCACATCTAATGGTACGAAAATGAAAAATCAAAACTGCGGTAAATTACGGTATAGTCAGTGGTGGCTGAAAAATAAATTTTCAACCCTCGCGCCCTAGGCAGATTTAATACATATCGCCTCCTTCCTCTTCACCCTAACCGTGTATCACAAAAACAAATCTTACGTTAAATTTTTTTTATATTAAACATGCATTATATTTTATAACGTGAATCTAAATTTAAAAAAAAATATATTTTTGAACGAGTAGAGTGCTGACTACTATAGATATTGTGTATTGCCGACTATTGTCAATTTTCTAATACTGTTGATTTTAACAAAATAAATTTTAAAAGTAAAGAAAATAATTTTAAATATTTAAAAAAAAATTATATGGATTTAGCAAAACGGACTTTGTCGCCCCAAAAAGCTTGGCGCCCCAAAAAGCTTGGCGCCCTAAGCGGTCGCCTAGTTCGCCTATATGGTAGAGCCACCACTAGGTATAGTCAGTCTTTTTAATTTTAGCATTTTCAATATCGTCGTAGGAAATTTTTAACAAGAAAATTTGTGACAAATTTAGTATTTTTAAATATAACTTTTATAATTTTAATATCAGAAAATTTATATTGATAAAAATAGTTTTATTAAATTTATTACATATTTTTAATTATCTTTTTATAAATTCTACAAAATTATTTTTAATTTTCTTTTATATTGTTCTTAGGTATTCCAATAGTTTACATTTTAGCATTCGTTCCTTTTAGTTTACCTTGGGGGAAAGACTATAGATTTTTGTAAGTTTGTAAATACAATTTACAAAAATAGAATAATAATTTAATAAAATTTCGTTAAATTTCGTTTTTTATAATTTAAAGGTCATTTTGTCATTTATTTGGAGCAGTGGCCCCATGGTGTGGAAGTTTTATTTATCATTTATTTATGAATTTAGAGAAAGGTGAAATTGTTTATTATCGATTATTGAAAATTGATATGCTAGGAATATGGATAAGTCAGAGTTTTGGTAAGTAAACATTTTTTTTTTAATTTATAAAATTTAATTAAAAATTGGTTTTTCTCGAAATTCATAAATTACGTAATATAATAATTAACGAAATGTTCACATTTTTAATAACGAAATATTACAAAACTTTTTTTGTTCAAAACAAGAACTAATAACTTTATGTGGTGAGAATCCTTATATTTATTTAAAAATAAAACTGTGTCCTTGAAGATAAATTTTTCTTTTTTAGAAATTAACGTTTCGCTGTTGTCATTAATCTTCAAAAATCAAGAAATATGTATCATTGTTTTTTTTTTCCACTGAGACGCTTTCATTACATACTTCACATCGTGAAAGAAAAACAATTAATCTGACTGTTTATTTTATTTTACAAGAAATTTTTATAAAATTTTAATTAACTTTTTTAAAGAAAAGTATTGTGGTGAGTTTTGTTTACAAAGTTTTGGATTTTGTATTTCCCTAACTTAAACATAACTTTTATCTAAGTATACAAATACAAAATCTTATATATATATATGTTCTACAATATGATATAATAATACGTACATCGTACACGTATGAATTGAATATCTTTAAATTTTATTCATATAGGTGGTTTAAAAGAGACAAAAATCACAAAAGTTTCAATTCAATCAAACGTATATACTTATTATGTATTCAATGCATAGTCCATATATTTTTTTTAATATTCCAGAGTGTTAACTCAGTTAGTCTATCATAATTTTAGAGTTTGCTTATAGAATCTGTAAATAGAAACTTCTTGAAACATTTTTAAATAATCAATTGTGGGTGGATTTATGATTTATCTATATCTCAGTATACTTAAACTTTTGAAGTAAAAATGTTGTTTATATCGATTATTTGCGAGTAATCTGTTCCAATAAAATTCTTAAAATATTATAATATTTCCACATCTAAAACCAATTTTTTACCATAAATTAGCAAGGAATAATTAGACAGATAAGCTATTAAAAACATATAATAACCACTCTGATGAAAAATATTTTACAAATAAAAAAGTTCTTAAAATCAAAATTTAAAAAATCAGGATTTAGACTTAATAAAAATTAAAAAAATTGGTTTTAATCACGTTTTAGTCAAGATTATAATAAGAAAGATTTTCTTGTAATATTTTAATTTCAGAGTTTTCTAGTAATTAGAAATTCATTTGAGATCCAAAATCAATGATTAATCTAAATTTTTTTTTTAAATTATGAATTCTATTTCGTTTATCTTTTCTGACGAAAAGGAAAAATATTATCCTTATAACCTTTATCCTTTACATAAAAAAAATGAAATTTGGTTTTTTTCGCTGGTTACTAACGAAGGGGTTGAATTTTATTTTTAATTTATAATATTCGAGGTTTTTCGCAGTTTTTTCGTGAGCGATTGCATATAATGGAAAGATGGTATTTGACACGCCCGTACCGTACCCCAAAAAACTTTACATAAAAAAAACATCCAATTGATATATTATTATAGATGTAAACCTAAAATTCAGAGTGCTCACTTTTATACATTTGCTTCCATCTCAGGCAGTATGTCGCTGAGCGAGTATGTCGTTGAGTTGATTTTTTTATTAAAAGAAAAAACTTTATTTACTACTTACTTCCTAATGGTAAAAAACTTAATTCCCATCTAATATTTATAAATTTAAAATGAAATTTTTCTTAAAATAAAACAATTTTTCAAATAATTTTAGTCAGAGAATTTTTAGACCAAATTGCTTAAAGAATTTTTGTTTTAAAGCTTATTCTTATGTTTGCTCACTTAAATCAGCTTTGGTTAAAAAAAAAAAAAAACGGCAAAGTTTTTTATTCTATGTGGATTAACGAAGACACAATCTACACATTAAAAGTTTTCTTAATGCTTCTATCAATTACATAGATATACGTATTATGGTTAGAAATTTTTTTTTATTTCAAAAATGTTGATTTTAACGTGAATTTTTTTCTCAATATTTATTTTTAATTTATATACGAAAACTTATTCGTAAAAAAATGTAATTAAATTAATGATTTTTCATTTGAAAATTTCTAAAGTGTATTTAGTTCAGGATAATTGCGAAAGTTTTCCTTCTTTTCTTACAGGTGTGCATATTTTCACTTGAATATTTTTGTGTTTGTACTAAATTATTTTTTATATTACAGATAGAATAATATTTTCTCGTCCTTAATGTTTATCGAAGTAAAATTAAGATTAAATGAACATGGTTAGGCCAATAAACTTTTCGTATTTCTTAATCTTAAAATAAATGTACTAACTAAACTCGAATATTTTGAGGATACATAATAGAAAGGCAGGAGAATCATTCCCAGAAACTGTTTTTATATTTTATGAAATTGCATACCGTACAAAATATATTCACACAATATGAATTTGACAAATATGGCAAAAATATTAAATTATTATAAGAAGCAATAGCGATAGCCGATGATCCAAGTACCACAGCATGATTTTTTCTCATTTTGCTATACAGTAAGGTAATAATTTGAAATTGTCTCGTAATGGCCAATGTTGAATTATACTTGTTTCAAGTATCACCATGGTATCCAATAAATCTTATAAAAGTTGCTTTATCCAGAGAAAATATAAGCAATTAGTATAACTTTTAAATTAAATGTACTATTTGTGGTTTAAAAAATTCAATTAATCTATAAAAAATAATTAATGATTGATGGCGAAAATCATTTTGTAAATTGATTCTCTAATATTCACAGAATTAATAAATGAAATTAAAAATAATGTAATTATTTAAAAAATGTATTTATTTTTAATTATACATTTCTAAAAAGTGAAATTCTATCCTTATTTAAAGTTACTTGAATCTCTTACCATAATAGAAATTTATTCTCCTTTGAAAAAAAAAAATTACGTTAAACATAAAATATTATTATTGTTTCCTAATACTCTAAATTTCCTTTTTTCAATTAATGATCCCTTAAAAAAATACATTTTCATCTTTCTTTTTGAATAAGTAATAAGAACAAATTTAAGAAAAATAATGGAAATATTTTATTTTTACACTTATACTTCATACTCTTTTCCATTTGTTTTTATATTAATAAAATATAATTTTTTATTTTCTTTTGTGAAGGGTGGAAAATTTAAATTTAAGACAGTAAATCGACCCAATTTTAGATGAAATATATTATGTTTAAAGAATATTTTTCATTTCTGTTATTAGCACAGTAAATCGGCGAAGGACACTTTATGATAATAAAAAAAAATTAACTTTTATCAATTTATGGGGGAAGAATCAGTGAATTGTGCACAGACGTATGTATTTCGGCATATCATAATAATAGTTATCATTATTATAATCAGAAAAGCTACAATAATAATAGAAAATTTGACATTAAACAAGAAGCAAGTTTTATTCATAAATACATGTCTAAACTAATTAATCAATCTTTTTTAAATGTCATTTTTTAAAATAAATAGGAATAAACATCAAATTCATTTTTTCAAATTGTTAAAAAATTTTATAAAACTTCTCTAATTTGTTATCGGTTAACATTTTTTGGAACTAAAATTGTTATTATTGTACATATTTTATAAAAGATGTTAAATAAACCAACTATTTTATTCAAACATTTTTCTTTTTAGTTTTCACATCTATATACAACGTACAGTACCTATGTTATTTATGTTTTTTTTTTTTTTGCAAAAATATTTAACAAATTATTTCCAATTTATTTTTATTTTAAAGTTACGTATAATTTCTATATACACTCGAAATTGTGGAAATTTCTTTTATGTATATTTATTTTTATACAGAAATTTATAATAAATAAAATAACGATTATATTGTAAATATTTTATGTAATCTTACACGCATAAATACAATTACCTATCACTCAAAAAATTAATATAAAAAAAGAAAATATATGTAGAACGCTTTTCAAAGTTTCTAACATGAATGATGTTCTTTTTGTCAATGAAATTTTTAATGTCCTCACTCAAAGTTTAATATTACAGATATGTATATAAAACACAAAGTACGTAAAAAGTACATAATATAAAATGAACATAAAAATTATACAGACATTTAAAAACTGTGTAAGTACTATGTAACTTATAATATGATGTAGTTTTTAATAATTTTTATTTCAGTGAATTTGGCTCTTTTACTATACTAGAGAAATTCAAATATTATAATAGAGTTAACATTAATAGCAAATAACCAACTTGGTACCTTTAACATTCTATGGAATGTCTATACCGGTTAACGTTGTGTAAAAACATATGCTTCTTTCATCCCTTGACCTTTTTCTCTAAATTTTATTGTTCAAAAATAAAAATTATATAAAACCGAATTTAACACAATGCTACGTAGTGTAATATTTTGAACTATTTTATTGACTCTCTATTTTTGTCTATAGTTAACTTTTTTTTCGTGAGTTTTACGGGAGTGGTAATTTCTATTTTTATTTTTATGTAAAACTTAAGTAACATTAGGTAATTAATAATTAAAAAAAACATTGGATATTGTCCACAAGAAAATTTTCATTTTCAAAATGATAATTCTGTTTTTTTTCTTTGTTGAGAGGATTAGCTTTGATTGTACACATATTATAAGAAAATGTTTTGTCATTGTTTTTAAATTTTCTTTTCTTCTTGATTTCATAAGAGTATTACAATTTACAATATGATAATATGTAGTAAACATTTTATTCTATGTGTGTGGAATTAGCAATCAAAACTCGCGTGTTCAAAACTCATATGGTATTTTATGATATAAAATTAGAGATTTTACTGAATTCCCTATTAAGTAAATTACTTATAAAAATTATTTTTGTGGTATTAAAATTAAATTTTTCCGTATTATTTGGAACAAGTTATTTTTCTACGAATAAGTGTTTCTGTTACAAAATCTACATATATATGTTATTAGTATTTTTATACACGTTGGAAGTCCTTGAAATAATTTTAAGAAATTTTCATATAAGAGCAATAAAAAAATATAATGGTTTCGTACTATTGTGCGACAATTGTTTTTAAGTTAAGATACCTTGAATATGAATATGCTCGACAAAACCGCTTTCAAAGCATAATGCATTATTGTTTATAGAGAATGTTGAATGTTATGTGCAACTATAAAGCAGAAAAACGGTATGCCTGAGTTTAATTACATTTTGAAAATCGATCACGACACAGAAAGTATAAACTATAAAATAAAAAAGTAATTTTCTGCCATTCTGATTTGATTAGATTTTCGCATGGGTTAATAAACAAACTTTTTACTTCCCGGCACAAAATAGAAAGAAAAAAAAAAGTCAAGGAAATAATAATTTCTTTTTTTATTGAATTTTTTTCATTAAATAAAATTACATTATGTATTATAATATTTAATGGGATGAGTGCGCTGTGGTTTGATTTCGTTTCAACTCATCACTTGACTCCAATATTAGCAAACTCTTCCTCTTTTTGATTTGATTTCTGTGAGCGCAGAGAATTCGATTCCGCTTTGCATTAGCCTTTACTGAAATACCTTGAGTATTCTGCAAATATACCTTTATTTGTTATAGAGCTAGATGTGTAAAGTAGAATAATTTTCTCAAAATCAATAAATGTGATATCAAAGCAACGTAAACTCCTAGCAGTGCTGTGTCAAAAAACAAATGTCAATAAAGGTACCTGTCAAAATAATTTAATAATTTTTGGTTAAGGTCCGGAGATGAGTTTCCTTATTTATAAACTACGAAAAAAAATGTTTGGAAAAAAGTAAAATGAATGATTTAAAAATATTTATTTCAAGAAATAAATTTTAAGATGTATTATAATTCAAAAATTAGGAACTCAAGTAAAAACCGTAAAAACTTAACGTAATAAGCCACTTCAATCAAATAAGCCAATTCTCAATCAAATTTTCTTCTCTTGGGAACTTAAGACATGTTCTCTGGCTGTCAGTTTTTCCATTTTTACTCGGATTTAAGTTAGTATTACAACCAGGAACACAATATTTTCTTACCATTTTTCTTGAAACTAATAAAATTTGAAGAAAAAAACCAATAAGATTTTGTAAATTTTATTTCAAAAAACAAATAAAGTAGTAAAAACAAAATAAAGTATAATAAAAAGTTAATTATATAAATAAATTTGTACCTTAATTAAATAACAATAATCGACTGTTTAAAAGTTTACTATTGATCAATTCAATTTCCAATAGGATTTTTTTGTTTCTGTAAAATTTTAATTTTTTAATTAAAACTGTTGACTAATTTATCTAAAAAAATATTACAAATTATTTTAAATTTATTAAAGAATAACATACTTACTTGTGATATTCTTAAGTTTTTATTAAATGTTATAATTTTATAGATTTATTCGTAAACCTATAGCTATTTTGCATTTTTCCATACAATTTATATAAAAAATCGTGTTTGACAGGTACCTACTTACACAAACATAATTTGACACAGCACTGCTGGTAGTTTACGTTGCTTTGGTGATATGTAATATTTGATTGTGAAACATTATGTAAATAATAAATAATAAAAAATAACATATCGACATTATTATTATAAAATTATTGTCATACATTTCCATAAAAAAAAATTTGAATTTCTTCAATAAAATTTAAAATTTCTGAAAATGTCAAATTGTTTTATGGTAAATAACAAAAATTTTGAAATCTTACCTACACCAATTGTACATATTCCCACAACTAAGCGCATTTTAATAGGCAAATATTTTCTCCGTTTCTGTTTCCCTATGCCTTATGGCGTTAAATTTGACATAAGACGTGACCCCATTGGGCTTCGCTGACATCATACAGAAATTTGATCTGAATGCACAGTTGAAAATATGTTTTTGTTCGCTAAATATTTAATATCTTAAACACACAAAAATAATCCTCTAGATTTAATTATTACATATAATAATTGTTTTACAGGCTCGAGGACCCAACGACGAACAATGCCCTTATTATTCTATATGTCATGAAAAAATCTTTTTAATGATTGAATAATAAATTATGAAATATTATAAACATTTTTTTTTTATTTTATAGGTATGTACATATACCAACTCACTGTGCGATATTCCAAACAATTTTTTTTTTATCAATAAACTTTTTTTCAATGTAATTTTTAAATTTATATAAATCATAATAAAAGGGTTTTGTAATTTGACCCTGACTGAAAGATTTTATTAAAAACGCTTTTTTTTTTCTATTTTTACCTGAACTAGCAAAAAATTTTGCAAAAAAAAACTATTATCTGAAAATGTCAATTTTTCAAAAAAAAATTATGTCAGCACTTTTTATGCCAAAATTTGTGATTAAAATTTCTGTATGGAGTGAGTTTTAAATCAACATTATATCTGGAAAAAGTTATCCCTGTGATTCGGGGAAAAAAGAAAATCATTTACTTGTACGAAAAACCATATTTATAATTCCTTTACAATTTGCAAAAATTATAGTTTTGAAAAAAATATTTACTTTAAAAGTTTTTGAAAAGCTATTTTTAAAGTATTGCTTTTTTTTAAGTTATAAGATTTTTTTGCAGAGAATTTTGTGTGAAAATATTTTTGTAAAATGTGTTTTGTTTTAATATTGAAAACTTTAATAATTATAAAGCAGGCATAAATAGAGAGCAAAAGGTTAATTAAAAAACCAGGAGTTCATATTCTTTAACATACAAGTTTTTTGTTCATATAACCATAACCTTAGGTTAATTAGTCCTGTCCCCTCTTCAAACACAATTAAATTTTAAAGAACTGACAAATGGTTCTTCACCTTAGAATTTCAAATAAAATTTCAATAATCACTTTGAATTTTTTTTATGATTCAAGAGTTGGACATGTTTGTATGTACATTATGGACATCATTTTTACATTAAATAAGCAGAATCTAATGAAGATATATTAAGTTAAGGTTCTAGCGCGTTTTTATCCCTTTCTGTATATTTACATTGTAACTAAGATTTGAAAAATGGTTATATAATTTTATAAACTTATTTTTGGCAAATACGCGTTAATTGTAAATATGTACATCTTTCTGTGTATGTATATCGGACATCGAACTAATAAAATCTACAAGTCATGTATGAAAACTTCTACAAAATTTTCGATTTAATGACTTTAGAAATAATTTGTACAATTCAAAGTACATATAAATATATGTTTATATGTATGTTGTTCTTTTTTTAAACTCATTTTATTACAATTAATTAATATACCTCCATGGCTTCCAAATAAGCTAAATGTATATATTTTTATTAGTAATTCGAACTATGTATTTGATTCTGATTTTCAAATTTTCTAGTATTTTAATTTATAAGATTTTCTAGAAAAAGTTCATTATAAAAAAAATTAAAATAATTGAACGATTAAAAAATCTCTTCAATTTATATAAGCACTTAATTCAAGTGAAAAAAAAAAACACTAGGAGGGATTTTGTTCAAATTTAGAATTTTATAAAAATAATAATAATGATAACTTAAAGTCAGAGGCGCGTTATGACAATATGGTGCCCTAGGCAATTAAAATTTTTCTACATCAAAATTTACATGAACTAATAAACAATTTTAATATATTAATAAGGAATGCTTTCTTTAATTCATATACATATATTTCATTATTGATTTATGTAACCAAATTATAAATAATGAATAGAAAAAGAATTGAAAAAAATTAAAATAAAATAATTAAATAATTAAAAATGAATAAAAAAATTGAATTATACACTTAGAGCTGGAGTGGCCCACCAAGCTAGCGGAGTTTCCCGATGGGCAGTGCCAAAATCCGTTATCTGAAATTTGAATATTTCTTTTAACCCAGACTGTTAACTTTTTTTTAAGCGTAGAAAATTTTTCTATATAAATAAAAATTTTGATTTCCCGGTCCTAAATTATTCCCAGTCACAACGATACTTTTCTCACTTTATGCTCCACAAATTCATCAATAAATCAACAAAATTAATTTTTCTTGTGTTCCTTTTCAATACATACTAAAATTTGAATATACAAAATAATCTTATGTGACTTGTCACAATCTAAGATTTTTTGTTTTAAAAGAGTTAAAGGTAGCAGACAACTGAAAATTAGTTTATGCTAGAGATAGAGTCGACGTAATTCACGCGCGTATGCGCGCGTAAAAAAAATAAAAAAAACCTGTTTTTTTTACCTGTTATGCTCAACGCCGTTCACATGCGAAAAACAAAAGAGAAAAATGTCATCCAATTTTTATTTTAATTATTATTTTTTCTTTAAAATTTTTTTTTCAAGTAATTTTAGTTTTTAATTATTATCTTTTAGTTTTTAATTATTGTATTTAATAAAATAAAAAAGTTCATAAATATAATTATATTCAAAAATAAAAATTAAATAATTATTTATTGCAAATTTATTAAAATTTTTTATGTTTTATTAAGTTATAAATAAATTAAAAAGCATTATAAAAATATTCTGTTTGTAATATTTTTATAATGCTTTTTAATTTATTTATAACTTAATAAAACATAAAAAATTTTAATAAATTTGCAATAAATAATTATTTAATTTTTATTTTTGAATATAATTATATTTATGAACTTTTTTATTTTATTAAATAATTATTTGTTTGTAAAATTTTTTTTTTTCTAAATACAACAAAATAAACAACACAATTTTTTTTTCTAATTACAACAAAATAAACAACTCAATTATAAACAAATGATTTCCACAATGTACGGCGTAAAATACTGGGAAAGTTAAAATATTTCAACTTTTACGCGCGTAAGCTACGTTTTACGTCGTTGCGTATAGCCGGTCTCATACATTTTCATACAATTTGATTTTTTACGTGCGTACACGCGCGTGAATTACGTCGACTCTATCTCTAGCATTAAAGTATTACATGTAAAAAAATTATTTAGTATTTTGGTGCCCCCCAAATCATGGTGCCCTAGGCAATTGCCTACTTTGCCTACGGTGTAACGCGCCGCTGCTTAAAGTTATAATTAGAAATCCATAAAATAAATAAATTTAGTTGTAAAGCAGAAGTAAAATAAAAAATAGCTTATAATTAGAGTGCAATTAAATATGTTTTTCATTTATTAATGTACTGTAAAAGACGGAAATTTGTTAACATTTACGAATATTTTAATTCTAATATTTCTTAATTGTTTATTTAAAAATATAGGTATATATATTGTTTATTTAAAAATCCTTTATATATATTAAGAATGCCTTCTTCAAATAAATTGACAGAGGTCAGGAAAATAACATGACAACATATCACTATGTTTAATGACATTTTGATTAAAATTTTATTTAAATTTCTTTATCTTAATCTCAGTAATTGATGTAACAAAAAAAAAGAGTGTGGGCTTCATGAAAATTTATTAATTTCGTTTTGTCTCCTCAATGTAAAAAAAATCAACTAATTTAATTCCTTGTGAAAGAATAGGTTGTACATTTTGTACACAGCTTTTCGACCAAAGCTAGAGTTTTATTATTCTTTAACTTACAATTATGTTTAAGAGCGATGTATCATAAGTTCGAGAAACATAGGCCTCCCCCGCATCCCCTTGGACACCTTTTTTAATTTTTTTTTTGCTTGCCGCGCTAGCGCAATAGTTGGTTTGCATAGTTTTTTTGCAATATGGAGTCCTTGTTTTCTGCGCCCGACTTGCCGAAGGCATAAAAGACATGAAATTCACTGGGTCATAAGACTGGTCGAATGAGCCATGATTTGGCCGGAATTTTAACTTTTTTTTGTGCGGAATTGAGACTCACTCATAAGTTCGCCTAACTACATAGTATCTATTAGTATGTCAGTGAAGGTCACACGTAAGTTGCTTTTTATATTGCATTATATTGGCCAGTAACATATTTTGAATCAGAATTCCTATTTAGCATGGTCTAAAATAATGTTAGAACTTTTAAAGAAGCTTTACCAAAAATCAAAAATTTAAAAATTAGAGCATAAAACTAATTTATAAATTAATACTGAATTAGATAAAGCATTATAATATAAAATATATGATTACCCACTTCAAATATGCAAATATTATGTATTAACATATTTTGTGGAAATGTTTTTTTTTTTTATTAAAATTTATTTTCAAAGATGTGGTACCTTAATTATTTTATTTGAATTAAGTGTAAGAAAATCAATTTTGTTTTAATAAATAATCAATTTATTTATTTTTTTACAGGTGCCATGCCAATGATAACTGCCTCTGTGTTTTGTTTTGATTATAAATGGAAATATCTTTGCATTATTAGTTATTCTTTATTAAGTTTGTGGGGACTTTATAAGGTTAGTTAATAAAAGAAAATTTATATTTTTTACAACAAAAGTCTTCATACTAAAACCATGAGAACTTATTGTTTTTTACATATTTATATTTATATTATATAATTTTCGATACGATAATATTTATTACAAGTTATCTTCGACATAATTATATAAACTATCTGCGAAGGTTATACCAGTAGATATTTTATCAACGAATCTTTCTTTTTTTTTAGTTATGATATGTTTTATGTAAACATACTAGTAAATTCAAAACCCGTTGTACCTGAATGCGACAAACATTATATTCTCCGAAATGGAGCGAAGTGGAACTGATTTTCATATTGGCAATCACTGTCTTACAATAAATTTTTTTAAACTTTGTAATTTTGAAAGTTTCTCAAATTTACTTTTATATATTTATTTAACCCTTATAATTATAATCAATGCAAAATGTTAAGTTCATGAGGTTAATTTTTTATCAAGGACATATTTTATATATAATTGCTTCCTTTGAAAAAAAAATATGAATGTTTTGTTTTGCTATTGAAAAGGAAAAAATCTTTAAAACATAAAAGTAAAAAACTTACGCAGATAGTTATAGTTGGCTTAAGCTTTTTTTCATTTTTTTTTATTCAACATTTTTATTCCTTTTATTATAATGTTTAGCTTTTAGCATATTAATTTTATGTACATATTATATTCTAAAGTAGTATTAGAATATAGTATTATATTATTTAAGACATGCTATTCACTAGGATTATCTTAATGATGAAATATTGTCATTATTATAAAAACATTTATAATGATGTTGTACATTTGTACGTGTGTAGTTTTATACTTATTTATGAATAGCAACAAAAAAATTATTAATTTTTTATATTTAATATACTATCATAATTCCTTTTTTATGACGAATCGTTGTTTAATTTTCTATTTTTGAGATTCTTTTTAATATTCTATTTGTGTATTAAAAAAGTATTCATTCCTAATGTTCCGAGAATGAACAAAACTTAGGAACACGTAAAAAATCTTACAAAATATACTTAAAATACAAAAATCAAAAATCATATGATATTTTCTAAATTTATTATAATATGAACATCATAAAGATCCTGTGCTAAATTATTCGTCATTTTGAAAATTACAATAATAATAGTAGTAATGAATAAAGTAGTAAGAGTATTTATCAAGAACAATGAAATTTATTAATTATTGAGTGGAATTCATTAGCACACATTGTACATATGAATTCCAAATCATATTATTTAATTAAACCGCGCTTATGATGAAATGGCAATTAATATTTTCCTTGACATTTTATAAACATGCCAATAACATCGGTCTCGAAATATATAATTTAATAAAAATATATTTTTTTTCTTTATAAATTTGAATAAAAATAATTATTTCTGAAATTCATAAAGTTTTTCATTATTTTTTTGTTTGTGATGTTCTAAGTTGAACCTTTGAAAAATATTACGTTGATGTCGTTTAAAAATTTTTTTTTTTGATATTTTTATTAACTTTTTTAACATTATATTTATTTTTTCTAATTAAATTTATGAACGAAGAAGTATGAACTTGAGAATAATAAAAAAAATATTATGAATGAAAAATATGAATAATTATGTACATCTTTGTAGTTTATCGCACAGCATCAATAATCCTTTTGTGGTAATTCTTCTCATTCAAAAATATATATTTTCCTACAATAGACATAAAAAAAAAACCTTAATGAAGACGTCCTGCTAAGTGTTGATAAGAATAATTTTTTTCTTCATTACACATAATTGGCAAAAACAAAATTATTTTGATACTTAATTAAAATGTTTAATTTGAAATGTAGGCGAAAAAGTTTAATGAAAGGACCTTTAATTAATGGTGAAAAAAACTCTGATCCCTTCTACAATTATTCCCAAAAAAAAAAAAATTTTCATAAGAATATTCATTTAGTAAAATAAACTTTAGTACGTTTTTAACCTTTAAGTTTGAGCTTTAAGTTAATAAATAATATTAATTTGAATTTAAATCTAATATTGTAATCATTTTTATCAGATGAAAATAAAACTCATAAGACCAAAAAAATTTAAAGTATCAATGAATTGAAATAAAAATTAATAAGATATCTCTATAATATACCTACACTTTCTTATATAAGTTATTTTATTTTAAATAGTTTATTTATTGGTTTATATTTTACAATAAATATTAAGGAAATTAATTTTTAAAAAATGACAATTTTTCGCTAATTGTCTTGATATTAGATTTTTCCCTATTATATAGTGATTGAATCAAAAAGTTTTTGAATACAATTATAGACCTTTTTTTTACTTGCTTAAAATATTGAATATTAATCCCCAAAAAAATATTTAAAGAAAATTAAGTTCAGTTCTGTGTAATAGAAACCGCAGCTGACTGACTATATTTCATTTTTTGGAATTTTTGAAATATTAATTACAATATTTTTCACAGTATCAGTTCTGGAATATTTTTGCAGTGTATAAGTATATTGTACTTATATTTTAATATAGTCAGCTTTGACAGAAACAGAACAACAAATTTGTAAATACCTATTACACAAAATATTTTCTTATATACATTTGTATTCCTTCAAAGAATAATGAAAATTCGGTTTGGAAGCTTTTCATTATTAGTGTGTAGTTCATAAGTTTGAGTTTATACCTATGTATTACATTTCCTAACTGAACCAAAAAATTGATGAGTAATTTAATACCATAATAATTTTATTTTATTTTATTTTATTTTATTTTTATTATATTTTACCTATCATCAAAGTTATGTAATGAATCATATAAAAAAAAAAAAATTATTATACATGTTTAATATAATTTAGGCGATGGTTGCTACTTCACCATGGCAAAGGCGTTTATGTTTTGCTTTACCATTTGGTATGAGAGTGATTTTAACGATTTTAAGAACATTTAGATTGGTTGGTGGTAATCCAGTTGCTTTAACACATGTATACCTACAGGTAAAATTGTAATTTGTCTTATTTTGAGAGAAATATCAATCATGAATTTTAGATTTAATTTTTGGAAGAATATAACACTGTATTCTTCTATAACATTTCCATTCCGTGAAGAAGAATCAGAATAAATTGAAATAAAACTAAATCATTATTTTATATATATTCATTTAAATTAAACTTTTGAATTTCATCAAGACTTAATTCTTTATACCAACATAATTACAGTCTAATTTTTATTTCAGTTTATTTTGATCCCTCTCAAACTAAAAACAACCAATCCTTTTTAATTTTTTCATATTTTATTCAAAACATAAAGTTTAAGTTTTAATCATAATAATTTAAATTTATTTGTAATTTGTTAGGATTTAGTATCCGTTTTTGGTGGTGCTATTGGAGCAATGCATATTCCAGAAAAATGGTTTCCGGGAAGTGTTGATCTAGTATTTAATTCACATAACATAATGCACGTATTAGTTGTTGTAGCTGTAATCTCAATGCATAAGGTAATTATCATCGAGCAAGATTCCAGTTTAAAATTATCTAGCAAACCTCATTAACTGAGAACTCTATTGAAAGAAATAGCTTTCAAACATCAATAATAAATTTTTTAAATTTAATTTGTGAAAAAATGTTTTAAAATGACTAATGAAATATTATTTTTCTTTCGGTTTCGTTCCAGTCGACTATTAGTGATTTCGAGTGGATGTCTAAAATTGAGTGCAATAATTTTTATAATTCTTCCGAGACAATAGAATATTCAATGAATCAACACATTGACCTATGACCCTTTAAATTTTCTAGTATTATCGAAGCGAAAATTAATAATAATTATTATATTAATCTATTATTGAATTAAAAATGTTATTATTAGATATTAATAAAAAATTATAATATCCCTATTATAACAATAAAGTAATAACGAAATTAAGGAAATCTTATAGAATAAAGTATACTTCAATATTGTATTAATTATGTAGTATACAAAGAAAATAAATTAAATAATAATAATAATAATAACAATAATAATATTAATAATAATATTAATAATAATATTAATAATAATAATAAAAATAATAATAATAATAATAATGTGTAAACAAATAATATAAATAATTACTAGACGATTACGCTATTCTCAATTAAAAATAAAATAACAAAAGAATAATCATGAAGTAACAAAATAAATTTTTAAAACTTAAATAAATCAATGTACTATTATAATGTACTAGTATGTACTATAATGTACTATTATATGTACTATGTACTATAAAAAAAAAACAAATAAATACAACATTTATAAAAATATTGATTATTGCGATATTATATTCAAAATTTATAATGAATTTTATTTAAAATTATCAAATAACAATTTTATTCATTGGTACTTTGAATTTTAATTAATTTTAATTAATTAAAATATAAGAATTTATTGTTGAAACTTATTTGAATAAAAAAAAAACTCTTACAATACCATACAACTATAAAAGAATATTTTTTTAATTAAAAGAAAAAAAAATAATAAAAATTATATTTTTACTCCTAGAAAAATTGTAACTTGTTTAAAAAATTCATTTACTTATACGATTAAGTAAATTTATTTAAAAAAAAAAAACTAGATTTAAATTTTAAAATATTAAATTATCTTCGACTGTGGTACTAAATTTTAAGAAGTCTGTAAAAAAAATGATTAGATTGTAAAAAAAAATGTATAAAAAATTTGAAAAGTATAAATGTGCTTGACTTTGAAAGTTTTTTCTTTTTTTTTTAAGTTGTAGGTAAATTACCTAATTTTTTTCACAATCAGAAAAAGGACAAGATAACGATTATGATTAACCCTTTTATCCAATTACTTTTACTTTTTAAATGTGTATATTATAATTATAAATTTATAATTCCTAATTATAATCTTAGACTTACATTTAAATAATGTAATAATAAGTTTTATGTGGTTAATATTTCATTCATTATGTCTCAGTCCATTACATTTTATAAATTAAAAAAAATTAAACAAAAAGATATCTATAAGTAGTAGTACATTGTATATCTGTACTATCGTTGAAAAGTTTTTTTTTTTTTAAAATGTTTAATTATCAGAATTATCGTATTTTTGTACCATCACAAAAAAATATTCAGAATATATCTTAATGGTATGATGATATAATAGAAAATGACAATTAATCACTTAAGAGTATTTGAAGAAAGGAGATGAGAGTTTTATGTTATTCCTCATCCAAATAATTTATTAATTTTAGAGCAAAACTAACACCAAATTCATTAATATAATTAAACATAATATTTTGTTTTCTTATTAAGTAATTGAAACTGTCAATTAAATATTTAAATATAAATTATATTAATTACAAATACTAATTGTTATATCAATAAAAGTAAATTGAAGAAAAGAAAAATAAATAAATTTGAAAATTCAACTTGGATAAATAAATTATAAAAAATTAAGATGAAGAATTCAACTATATAAATTGATGAAATAAACTGCTGTAGAATTAATTTTTTAAATTATAACTAATAATTATAAATTAAAAATAATTTACCATTTTACCAAGTTTTAGTAGGAATTTTGACGGTGAAATTTCATAATGAAAAATAATGATTACATTACATTTTCATACAATAATGTTAATAAATAATTAAATTGTGTATCTTGTCCATATGAGTTTGATAAATTCAGTGATATTAACGTTTGTAATGTAGAATTTAAAATTATATTAACTAAATTACATCATTATAATAATGAAAAAAAACACTCTTTGCATTTTATACATTATTAACATTATTACTATAAGCAATTTAATAATAATTTAAAAGAAAAGTCTAAGTAAATCTCCATCAAATCTCTATTTATTTCCTGTTATTTAAATTTTAAAAGGTACAAAAATTGAATAAAAGAAAATTATAACACTAAAGTATTTAGACAGAAAAGTGTCAGTTTGAATTCATATTCAAGACAAATGTTGTCGCTAAATTTTGATCATAAATATGTGCATAAAAAAATTCTAACTTTTTATATTTTTATTTGACAATGATTGTAATTTGAAATTTATAAATTCTAGCATAATGTATTTTCAAATATTATTTATGATTTTTTTCCCTGAGTCCTTGAATTCTAAGTTATGGATTCGTGTGAAGTAGATATTATTTATATTGTAAACTTGTATTAATTCAAGCAAGTTCAACCAGAATCATATATATTTTATGTTTACACAATTTATGTATAATTTAATTTCAATCTCAATAACATTTTTAAACTTTAACCGAATGCTTATTTGAAAAAAAAAAATTAAAGTAAAATATATAAATGAACTCGAACTCTATGGCGAACAAAACTAACAATTATCAATGAACTAAAAATAAAACACTTAATCAACAATAAGTTAGATATCAAATTCAGTATTATATTGTTTATAAAAATTCAATCATTTGAAGTATTTACCTAGAACTACTATCTACAAACGTATTATGTACAAAAAATTTATCTTCCACCATAAGATAAGTATCAATAAATATGTTTTGTTTTGATGATTAAATTCTACGTCTTAATGGATAAATCTTCAAAGTATATATTGTACTAGTGCATTTGGTTTTCATAAAAATGTTGTTACCGTATATGTATACACATAAAAAGCAATGAAAATTTTATGCGTCTAGTAACATTTTATAAACTTTGTCTAAAAAAAAAAACGTTTGCAAAGCTTATTAAATATAAAAGCGTTTAAATTCATACTAAAATAAATAATAACTAACTGTTTTGAATAATTTTTATAAGTGGATAATAAATATTGATATAAACTTTCTTATTAAATAAAAGAAATATACATTATATACATGTAGTATAATTGCTGAGCAAAATTTTATGCAATGCAAAATCCAACATAAAATTTGAGACAAGAATTCGATAAAATGCATAAACTAATAACGGCAAAGAAGCATCAATTTTAGTTTGCATTCCTTTTTTTTCTCTTTACCTATACATACGACTGTATGTTCGAATTGAGAACCAATAATTCATGCGCAGAACCTATAATTTAATTAGAATGTGTTCATTAAAATAAAATTCAGCAGTTAGAAATGGATAATCTACAACTAAATAAGTTGAATAACAAAAAAATTTCCCGACAATTTAAAAACTGAATATGAATGAAATACCTACAACTATGCTTAGTAGTTTGAACAAAATTTTTAAGATAATTTTTATTCCTATCTAGTTCCATTAACTTTTTTTTTCAAATAAGATTTCATAATAAAAGATAAATTTTAAGTTTATTTAGTATTATAAGTCGTAGTTCCCAGCTTTAAATTTAATGAAAATTTAAAAAAATAATAAAAAAAATTTACAAGAATTACACATTTTTCAGATGTGGTCATTCAAAAAAAATATCAATAAATTAGAAGCAATATTATTTAGTAAGAAAATTTTTAATATTTATCAGTATCTACATACATAAATATTTTCAATTGCAATAATATAATAATTTTTTAGATCACGCAAAATGTTGGCGATATTTCAGAATTTAAAAAAATCAAAATTTGATAAGGGAATTATTTTTGATTCATCTACACGGTAAGAAAAATTGGGCGTTTTTTACTCTTTTTTCTACACCGAATAAAGTGTAAACTCGTTTTACACATTTTTGTGTTGTTTTTAATTTAGTAATTAATAATTTTCATTTAGATTAAAAATTATTTTACCAAAATAAGGGAAATAATTACAACATTATTAATATATTTTACTAATTTTTTTATCTAATTTAAAACTGAAAAAGCGTAAAACACATTTCACACATTTCATTTTCCTGTTCTAATCTATTTTTGGTAACTCTTAATAAATAATTGCACAATTTTGTACAAATTGAAGTAATAATTAACAACTATATTGTCAAATGTGCATTTTTTTCGTTTGCTTTTTACACTATTTTAAATTAACTTTAATTTTAATAATTTTAAAAAATTCCCACGTACCCGCCGGCTACACCTTAAATAGTAAAAAAGACCTTTTTTTTTTACCGTGTAGTAATTTTTTTATTATCGTTAAAACTTTAAAATAAAAATGAGTAATTGAAAAAAGAATATAAAAATTAATTTCATTCTCATAAACTTTCAATTTCGGTTTGGTGTTCATAAATTTTCATCGTGATTCGTTATTAAAAAAATGAATGGTAAAATCGGAAAAAGTAAATTAAAATAATTTCCTAAATTAGCATTGTTTTAAAAAATATCCTTACAAAAATAATGTTCTTCCTCAAATTAAATTACTCTTAATTCTTTTTTTAAAGTTATTAAAACAATTTGTATAGTATAATGTGTGTTTTATTGTTTTCTTAAAAAATCATTTATTTTTATTATCATGTTTAAGTCAATTACTTAAAGGTGAAAAAACTGGGATAACATTTAAAAATAAATTAGTTATCCGAATAAATCACAGTATATTTTAATAGTCTAAGAGCTCGCAACGTTTTTGGCACGTGATTTTAGCAAGGCTCATTTTTTAAAATATTGTTAAATGCTACGGTGCAGGACCCATAAGGGTAGTCTGGCTGTCAGATGACGTTGCGTTTACCCGTGGGAGCAGATCCAGGTAGGTCAAAGAAAAAATGCAAAATTACGTGATAATAGCACGATTTCTAGTTATGTCACTTGTTTGTGCTTATTATATGAAATGTTAATGCATCATTGCCAGACGGCTTCGGAGTTGTTAAGACCGTGCCAGACCTTGATTTATAACAAAAAAAAACTTCAATTTCACGTCATTTTAGCAAGGCTGAAATTTTTATATGTTATAGATTGGATCTTATATATACTACATCCAATTTGCCAGACGGAAATACCGTTGCTAAATGGATGCCAGACCTATGTCATTTAAAAGTAATTTGTTTTTTTCATGTAATTTTGCATTTTTTTTACCTACTTGGTTCTGCTCCCACGGGTAAACGCAACGTCGTCTGACAGCCAGACTACCTTTATGCGTCCTGCACCGTAGTATGGAACATTATATTAAAAAATGAGCCTTGCTAAAATCACGTGAATTCTTACGTTGCGAGCTCTTGGACTATAAGCATGATTTACAAAGGGGTTCAATTCAATTGGTTTCTTCCAACATGTTGAAAGCTCCGCTACAGATGTATTAATTAAATTGAAAAACTACCTTTTAAAATCATTCAAAAGGCTTTCAACATTACTACACACTGTTCAGCTTGTTTATAAGCTTGTAGTCAACAACACTACAAATGAGTAATAACTCAAGTTCAAGGACTGTATCATGCTTTAATCTTAATGATTTAAAATTTTCATAATTTATTTCTATTTGGAATATTTATATGTACCGAAATATGTATCTAATACTATCTCGTGAATTAGTATGTATGTGCACATATCAACAAATAAATTTCCGGTACAATGGTCCAGTGGGTCTAAGGGAAAATTCTAAGTTTGTGAAAATTTATTTTAAATTATTCAATAAAGTTTTTTGTGGAACAGTTCAATTAATTATTTTTCTACAAATTCTATGTATTTTCTTAAACATACATTTTCTGTTATTATTTTCATCACATAATATTTTCATAAAAAAATGGTTTAAGAATAAAAATTGTTAAATAAAAAATTATAACTTTTAATATTATGAAAATTTATTAATTTAAAAAAAAAAACAAGCTTGATAAATTAAAATGCTTATATTTCTTTTAAATTAGTTTAAAATCTCAAATTATATTATACTAAAAAGAAAAAATAAATAATAATTCAATAGAAGAAAATTAAATTATGAATTTTTTATTTTAACTTTACTGAATACAGGTAAACGCTTTAAAAACAATATGATAATCAAAGTTTACGTTTTTAAGAAGACAGAATTTTTGAAGATTTGTTTTTTTCAGTCCTGCAATCAAGTTCTACACATCATATATATACCATCGAAATTCCCCAGTTCGTATTCAAAATCAATGGTAGATTTTTTCAATTAAATGTTAATTCTCATCGAAGTTTTTTAAAATTTCATGAAAACTTTTGAAACACAAAACTTTTGTATGGAAGGAGAATGGAAAACAAACAGAAAGTGATATATATTCCTATATTATAATTTTTAACGGAAAACGGAGATAAAAACTAAATTTACTTACAAATTTATATAAATATAGGCACCCATAGCCATAACTCCAATGGAAATAGAGGTATACTCGTAAAACTAAAATCTATATTTTCAAAATATCGTTCCTGGACAACGTGAAAAGCAACAAATATCTACGTTATATCGACGATCCCAATCGAAAGTATGACAAGTGAAAATAATAAATATTCAGGAGAAATTTAAACTTATTATTTTAAAAATTTTTTTAAAAACAGTTTTATAATTTTGATAACTTCCAATATCTTAAATTATTATGCCCCTGAAATAGGATGAAATAGCTGAAAAATTCAGCCTGTCTAAGATCTTTTTTGAACGTGTGTGTAAAATTTGTTTGGATTGATTAATTTCTGAAACCATGTACAAACTTTGCTTGGGGCTATTTCATTCGGCATATTGCGATCCACCCTTGATAATTTCAATAAAGGTGCTTACAGTCGCGTTGAATGTTTATTCAACTTGAGTTGGCCAACTTAAAATTTACTCATCTGAAGTGTTGTTGAGAGTACTTTTCAACAAGTCTTCCACCCTGGTTGAAAAACATCACATAATTTTGATATTTTGTAAGATTGCATACAACTTGAAAAACAAGTTGAGTAGTAAAGTCTTTTGATTTTGAATGATTTTAAAAGGCAAGTTTTTCAACTTATAGTTTATAAGTGTGTAGCGAACTTTCAACAAGTTTGAGGACAAGTTGAATAAACGTTCACTCGTCTATTAGCACCTTAAGTTATCTACAAAGTTGGCCGTTACCATATGTGAAAAAAAATTATTTATTCACCCATTTTTGACAACATTTTTTTTGAATTTTACAAATCCCTGGCAAAGGCAATTCGATAGTCGAAATCGATTTTAATTTTGGTTTCGAAATTAGTTTATTTTTATTTTGGTTGGCGAATGGTGATTTAAGATTGATTAATATTTTTGATAGAAACTTAAAGTACAGAGTTTTTTTTTTTTTTTTAAATTATTTTTGAGTTAAGATAGTTTCTTTATATTTTCTTATTTACTTAATTAAAAAATGTAATTATATTTAAAAAGAAGATGCTGCTAAGCAAAATTCTTCAAAACATTTCCAAAAATTGTAAGCTATTAGTTTTGTCCAATAGTGGAAGTGGACGACAACACATTATAAATCAATATATTCGACCTCGAACTTTTGATATTTACGTGCTATCAAAATGCTGCAGCAACATTAAGAATGGTAAGGCGGCGACAGATCCATTAATAAAAACAGTTTCAGATGGACGGGAAATGATTCAAAATGTTTTGGAAAAGAAAAAACAAAATTTCAATGAGAAACGAAAAGTTCTCGTTCGGAAGAAAAATGTTTTGGTTCACAAAAAAAATATTTTAGTTCAGGATATACGTGAGAAGAAAGCAATAATGAAAGAGAAAGTTAGAGAAAAAGTTGAAGAAGTTATGGAAAAAGAAAATATTTTTACAATTCCGAATGCTTTGACAGTTAGTCGAATGATAATTTCGCCTTATATTGGTTACGTGATTATTCATGGAGATTTCAATTTAGCTGTTGGATTGTTGGTTTTTGCGGGATTTACAGATTTGGTGAGATCTTTTTATTTAAATTTTATATTCCAAAAAACAAATCTATATTGCATCTATGTTTTTACCATTTTCAGCTAGATGGGTATATTGCTCGTAATTGGCCCGCTCAATCCAGTAAGTTTGGTTCATTTATGGATCCATTGGCCGATAAATTTTTAGTTGGATCACTGGTTATCTCAATGGGTTATTGTAATTTACTACCGATATGGTTATCAGCGACAATATTATTTAGAGATGTATTTTTAATTGGTGCTGGTTTCGTTATACGTTACATAAGTCTTCCTCCTCCGGTAAAATTTAGAATTATTATGTCATATTCCTTCATTTCAATAAGATCTTCATATCTTTGCTAGTTTAAATTAAAGATTGTATGTAAGTTATATAACATGAGCAGTTGAGCTTAAGTGGTTTCAAACTTTTTAATCGAACTTTATTTTTATTCAAACTGTTAGAATGGTAAATAGAGTGTTAAATTAAACAACAATGGTGTTGATATTATTTATACACAACCTTTTAAGAACAACACAAATACTTAGTTGAAAATTTTACACAAACTTGTGAGAATTGAACCCAAAACTAAACACAATGCGACGTAGGATAACCGCCACTACAACACGAAGTCCAACAATTTCATACATTATCATAAACAATATAGTTACAAAATTAGTCTGAACCATTGTTTCGAAAAGAAAAGATTGAAAATTTTTAGGTAAAAAGAGAAAATGAAAAACGGAATGTAAATAAGAGGAACATTTTAGAATATATAATATAAAAAATTAAAATACAATTGGTAGATTTGTATACATCAGTTTATTCGTTAACAGAATATGTTCGTTTTCCTTAACAAAGACTGATTTTATTAAATTAATTTTTTTTAGAAAACTTTCGTTAGATATTTTGATGCTACAAATGTTACTGCGCAATTAGAGCCAACATTTATTAGTAAAGTGAATACTGCAGTTCAGCTCGTAACTATTGGATTGAGTTTAGGTGCTCCTATTTGGAACTATGTTGGTATGTTTATTTTTGATTTTTATTTATTTTATTTAAATGGATCCAAATACAAAATAAATATAGTGTAAATGTAGTCTTAAGATCTATTAATGCACTAATATCGAATAACACGGATTTAAAAAAATAAAATAAAATATAAATTATTAGCTAAAATATTAAAATCTTAATCTTTCTCTAAATGAATATAAATAACTCATAACTTTTGGTTTATATTTCAGACCATCCGGCCTTACAATGTATGTGGTATTTAACAGGAATAACAACGGCAGCTGCAGCTATAAGTTATATTAACAATAGAAATTCTTATAAGATTTTGAAAAAATCTAAGGAATCATAGCATTTAAAATAATTTTATATTATTTTTCAACATAGTCTTTTTGGGTTGATCTTAATATTTAATAATTAATAGATTAAACAAAAAAAATAAATGAAAAGTACATATTATCATTCAAATGTTTATTTTTTACGAGTCAAAATTTATGTTATCATAAACAAAAGAAATATGAGTTTTTAAAAGAAGCATAAACCATGAATAGTTACGAATAAATTATAGAATTTGATAAAAAGGCATTTAAAAATCCAAAATAGGAAATATCTTTTATTCATATTTGCTTATTTAAATGTTTTTTGAAGTTAATATAATTGATTCACAAAAATAAAGTGGAATTATGTTAGAAGTGTATTATAAACGTAGAAGTTTTACGTCATAACTTAGGAAAAGTTTAGGTACTGATTCTAAATTTAAAAGAAAAAATTCAAAGAAAAAATTTCAAATAATTTTATACTCCCAAAATATTTTCTTCAACTTTAGTCTCTCAGACTCTTAAAATATATTATAATATTATGTTCTCTATTTGGTGCTGTTATGCAAAAAATCTACAGAAATAAATTATTTTTCGAAGCTTAGAACCAAATTACTTTGTTAATTGAAATTCAACAAATAATGATAAAAAATTTAACAAATTAAAATTAATTTTTAAGTTGCAACAATATATTTTTGTTGTTTATACATTTCGTAAGCAAACTGTTCGTAATGGTTGGGATCATATTCTAAGCCGATATAATCAATTTCTAAACTGAAGGGACCATCTAATCCACCTTTGGCACCAACTGAAAATCCAACATGCGTTACTCTGTCTAAATTAATGGGACCTTGACGATCTTGCACCCGACCCTTTGATGCTAAGAAAAATTTTGAAAAAGGAATCTGTAAGAAAAAAAAAAATTAAGTTATGACAATACATAAAAGATATGTTTCAGCAATCATATATTTTATACTAACTATAATAATAATTTTTACTTAAAATTATAGAATAAAATTTCCTAACCTTAGCAATTTGCCAATGTGGGCCACCTCTTGTGTATAGCACATAATGATAAACGTCATTCCATAGTAAATCAAAATAGCCTTCTGTGTGTAAATTTATTAAATATGATCTACCATCGCCACGGACTTTTAAAACAAGAGTATTATATTGACTCCAATTATAAGTTGTTTCACGCTTAAATGATTTCTAAAATAAACAGAAACAAATAAAACATATTCTTTGAATAGAAAAAAAATATAAATAAAACTAACCCTAACTCTGATTGTTCGAATATTTGCATAGCCAGTTCGTTTAATTTTTCCATCTTTCAAATATTCCGAATTAACAGAACCATGAAACAAGCCAGCACCACAATTACTTGCTTCTAAATTTGCATAACTTTTTCCTTCCTTATGGTCACTATCAGAAGATACTACCCATTTTTCCAGATCATTTCGTTCATTGAATTTAAAAACAACGTCAGTTTCACCTACAATTAATTTAATTAATTTTTCTTAATTGGGTGCAAGTGTAAGAAAATTATGGTATGTAAGGTTTAATAAAGTATCTATAAGAATATGGCGGTATTTAAGATTTAATTTTATTGAATAGTTTTAGGATATTGCTAAATATAGGTAAACTCTATTCTTTATCAATAAATAAACTTTTGGGATCTGGTAATCTGATTCTTATGTCAAACGTGTCTAGTAATCTGTAGATACGTAAGAACAAACCTGGTCGAAAAACTAAAATTGGATCTCCTTCTAATTTTTCTTTTATTTCCTGTTTCCATAAAGCTATCTCAGATTTTAATTCTTTAAATCCGTCTACAATTAATTTTTTTTGTGATGGCAATCGGAAAGTTGTATTATATCCTCCTTTTTTATCTTTCTCCCAAAATGCTTTGCTTGGTGGTGTAGTGTGAAATGATTTATTAAATAACAATTTTCGATTTAAATCTACAATAATTGTTTTGTTTAATTTATTCAATTTTGTTAAAAATGACATTTCAATTGAACAATTAAAAAAAAAAAATTACAAACTTAAAAGTTGAAGATGAACATGACATAGGTGGATTCAGAGGGCGAAGTCGTGTCGACTCGCATCGACTTAGTCGAGCTAGTCGGCACAATTTTCGAGTCGCCGCCGCTGGTTCCTTTTTATCGACTCAGGTCGACTAGCTGCTGCTGAACTTTTATTCGACTTAGTCGACTAAAATCCTTTTTTTTTGTTTTTTTTTTTTTTATTTTATTTTTTTTTTTTTTTTATTTTATTTTATTTTTTTTTTTATTTATTTATTTTTTTTTTTTAATTTTTTTTTTTTTTTTTTTAGAAAAAATGCGGATTTAGTCGACTAAGTCGATCAAGTCGAGCTGGTCGCTAAGACCGGAATTTATCGACTGAGTCGAGCCGCTGCTGGCTATTTTTACCGCAAGCCGCTGCTGACCAAAAATCAAACGACTTCGCCCTCTGGGTGGATTGAATAATGAAGTTACATTAAAAACATTTGTTTTTTGTTTTTATTTACATTTTTGCATCAGCTGATTACGTATTTACCTTTTACCATATGACCGGCAGCTTCGATTTTCGATTCGATAGTTGCCTTTTTTTTCAGAACCCCCAGAACCCAAAGGAATATTAGAAATTAAAATACATAATTGAAAACGTTGTAAAATGGGACCTCTAGTGGCACAATTCAGTAATGCGAAAAGTCATGTTGTTAATGCCTTGAGCACAGCTAATACCGCAAAGCAATTTTGAGCTACCGTAAAAACCGATTTTCTGCGTCATTTCTTAATTAATTTAAATAAGAATTATAAAAAACGCAAGATATTAATTTTATTGATTTTTTGTAAAAAGAATTTCTTAAAATTATTTCATAATTAATTAGAAAACTGAATTTATTTTTTTTTTGCTCCAGAAAGAATTGACTACGTCACAAATTAATTTTTTTGTTTCTTTTTCACAGCGTTTCTTTTGCATCGAAATTTGGTTTTGCTACATTTTTCTGTCACAATCATATTATAAAAAAAACAAAAGCAGTTGTTTGCAGATGATTTTTTTGCTTTCAGGTAAAATTAGCTGTGAACAGGTTTCCGGAACATTCCTTCAAAAATTGCTTTGCGGCATTAGCTGTGCTCAAGGCATTTAATTGGGGCGATTTTTCATATAAAGGTGAAAACACAATTGGGGCGACAACGACGGCGACAGCGATTTTTCATATAAAAAAGTCGCCTCAATTGTTTCATTCTCATACAAATATATGGTTTTTGACAGTCGCTATCGCTGTCGTTACGCTGTCGCCCCAATTGTGTTTTCACCATAAATCTTCAATGGTTTAATAAAGTTTTTTTTTTCAATTAAAATTTATAGATTATAAAAATGAAGAATATTGGATAAATAAAACTTTAAAATTATTTGGTTACACAAAATTTATTAAGTAGAAAAACATGTACCTAAATATATTTTCTCAATGGTGTCGCATATAACTAGTAGTAGTCTGAAGCTTTTTTTTTTTTTTTTCATATTTTCCAATCGGTTTCTCATTCTCGATTTGTTTCATAAAAATTCGAGACTCGATTTAAAGCTTGTTACTTTTTATAAGAAAATTAATAAATAAGAAAAATATAAAATAAAGCTTTTATCGAATCTGGCAGTCGTCGTTCTGCTGGTCCAAAATCAATTTAGATTTTGTCAATTGTTTTTAGTAAAAGTTACAATTTTATTATAAAAAAAATATGCGGATATAATTAAAGCAGCAACTCTGTTCGCTAAACAGAAAACCAGAAGTTTTTGCTATTAATTTCATTAAATGAAATAAAAATTTTTGTACATAAGAAAACATTTAAGGATACCTACGTCAAATAGAATAGAATGGATGTAAGTAAAATTTTTCTATTTTTAAATAAATTTTGAGAATTTTTGTGGCCGCATTTCGTTCTTAATCGTGTGCGGTGGTAGGAATAAGCAGATATGATAAAATATATGAGACGTCTCATTGCATAGGTACTTAAATTTTGTGTGAATAACCTAGTTCTAGTAGATAAGTAAGTACCATAAGTACCTAGTTCGTCCATTTCATTTTTTGTGCCGTACTAGACCTACCTACATCAACAAACCATTTGATAACCTGTGGTGGATGTTCATAGGAAGATAAGATCAGCATTATGTCCAATACGTCAGCGGTCAGCTCGTAATTTATCATTTCTGGTTATTAGTGTCAGTTCTGTCGCTTTAACAATCTTTTCCTAGTACCTACATAAACCTGGTATACATAGTTACCTTATTGTGATTTAGGTATATATTATGATTATGAAAATTGTACTTACCAACCTATGAAACAAAAATACCTATGTCCTTTTTTTTCAAACAAATTAAATATTCTGAGCACCTATACTATACTCGGTGGTAGATACCTGCAAATATTTTCTACCTTGGTAGATAGTATGTCCAGAAATAAGTACACCTAAATAGATAGATATACGAAAGTATTGAAATACAGGAAATTTATTCAATGATAATCTTTTATTTCCTTTCATCGAACCATTATTTTTATCACACTTCGCGGATTACATAAGTCATTCGATTACATACATTTTTTATTTTTTTTTTTATTTTTTAAACATGTAAATATACGTAACATGGTCAAGTTTAATAAACTGATAAGAAAATCAACAAAAGATAATAACTAAAAATTATTATTTTTAAAATCTAATTAATGCGCTTCCTAAGCTTAAAAGTTTCATTTTAAAGAGATAACAAATTGGTTATTAACTACTATTTTTTATCTTTAGATTATTTGCTAAAAATTAATCATGTGGTACCTTCGTTTCAAAACGAAGCCATATCTACTTAAATTTATTTAAATACCGAGGAGGAGGGATCAAAGCTAAAAATCTTACAAAAATTATATCCTTCAAAAATTATAACTTCGATCTTAATTCGTAATAACCCTTCAGTGTACTGAAGATAAGATACTAAAATAAATTATCCCACATTTTTTATTCATTTTTAACATTATGTTAAAGAAGAAAATAATTTTCATTTTCAGTAATGCATTTTCATTTTTATTTTGTTTTTAACCGTAAACAGAGTATTTTCTGTTTTATAAATTACTTCATTTTTCTAATTTCTACTTCATTTAATTTTTCTAATAACTTCATACAAGGTTGTTGAAATTTTACAAATAAAAAAAAAAAAAACATGAATATTTTATTAAATCCAGTTCTTATTACTATCAAAGTTGTATTAACGGCTGAACAAATTACAATGTTAGAGAAAACTATTTAATTTAGATACCTATTAAAAATGCATTCAAATATAATAAATTATTATTGAGAAATTATATTAAGTTCTATGAATTTAATGATTTTATAATATTTGGCATTATTTGTATTGTCGATTTAATAATATTTATGGATTGGTTTGGTCTTTAAAAAAAATTATGAGCGTTTTTTTTTTGCTCGTTCAATGCTCATTACAATTCACTTTACAGTACAACAATTCTTTTACATGACTAACATTGCAGCCCAAAACTTCTTGTTAATTCCTAAATATAATAATACGTTAAGAACACAGCATTAGGATGTAAGAACCTACTTTGTAGTTTATTTAGCAAAAAATATTTTCTTTGTACTTATTTGCATAGGTTAGCAAAACATAAACATTTTTAATGGAACACAATCAACGAAATTTAACTAAGTATAATTAATTTTGTGTTGGAAAACTAGTTGTTTTTACGTAATTTTTTTTGTGAGAAAACTTGATATAGATATTTACGTAGGTATATATCGAGGTATATATATATATATATTTTATTTTCTTGTTTTCATCCAATCTAAATGTATTTCATTTGTTCTTTCGCATCTAAGAGAGAATGAAGTAATTTCTTTTTTGGTGTTACGATACGATATTAACTTTCAATTTCAAAATATATTTTATTAAAAACAAAATAATAATAATTATAAAAACTGTATATAGAAGATAAATTATAGAAAGTTGTTTTTTTGCCTTGTTGGCAATGTTTAATAAAAAAATAAATTAATTAAAAATATGGTTCTGTTAAAAAATGTTAGTTTTTTTTTTTAGCTTCAAAATAATTTTTTTCATATTTGCTTTACTATCTTTTTAGAATGAAATTCCATTGTATAATCCTAAATTGCTGTTAGAACTTGATTTTCACAAAAGTCAAGCAAAACTAGATCCATTCATATCAGCTGTTGCGCCCGGTGAAACTTGGTTGAAAGTAAGACCATTGCAGAATGGCGACTACGAGAAAGGATTCCTACTGCTGCTTTCACAACTTACCGCCGTTGGAAATGTTTCTAAATCCCAATTTTTAAGTAAGTTTCTATGAATTCCGTTAGATCTAGATATTTATTTTTCTTGTTTCAATTATAAAATAAAATGCAAACAATTTTATTCACGGTACCTATTTCTTTCTAGATCGATTTGCCCAAATGAAGGCAAATGGTGATTATTATGTCACAGTAATCGAAGATACAAGAAAAAAAGAAATTATTGGAGCAGCATCACTAATAATTGAGCATAAATTTATTCATGGTTGTGGTATTCGGGGTCGTCTTGAAGATGTCGTAGTCAATAATACATATCGCGGTAAACAATTAGGAAAATTAATTGTTGTAACAGTGACTCTATTAGCTCAGCATCTAGGATGTTATAAAATGAGTTTGGACTGCAAAGATAAATTAATACCATTTTATATATCTTTGGGATACGTTTGTGAACCAGGAAATTCGAATTCAATGACCATTAGATATGAGGAATCCAAAATTAAAAATAATCAAACTAATGAAAATATCAGTTCCTGACAATTAGCCACCAGCATTGCTACAAAATCTAAATTATAAAACAAAAACTTTTTTGAGTTTTGGCATGTTCCACATAATAAGTTTTATGTGAAAGCAGTAACAGTAACGTGTCATCTTTTTTATGATTTAGATGGGTTTTTTGTTTTCAAAAATTTCAATCTAAATATGAATTGATTTTCCTTCAATCTGATTTTTGCCTGATTTTGATGACTTTAACAGAATGGTTAAGTATTTTTTTGTACTTAAATTGTAAAAATTAATTGAGGGTGACAATTGATTAATTTTTGAAAACAAACAAGCAGTGTTGGTAATATGATGTCTATTAAGCTTAATTTATAATTTAAACATGGTGAGGGCTATTGATAAACTATAAATAAGAATAGAATTTACTATTGGAAATATTAAGTTAAGTAATTGTAAAAATATTATAAGAAATCCAATTTTATAAAACACAGCATTAATAAAAACATTAACAAAAATTAAGTTTTTTATGTAGATTTATTTTATCGATTTTTTTTTAAGATTTAAAAATGTTTTTAGTATTAAAAATACTGCAGTTTATGCAATCATGACAATATGATTTGTTAAAAACCACAGTATATTACGAATGGAATAAGTATCTTTATTTTTTAGTACTTTTTAGTTTTCACTGGTCAAGCCTATCAGTTGATTCAACAAATTTTTCAATTCAAACCAATTAACGTTAGTTGGAATATACAAAAAAAAAAAAAAACACACATTAATTAATTTTACAGAATTTTAAGATTTTAATTTATTCATACTTATTTCCAGTCTTAATGAAATCTAAATTTTTAAGTTACATTTGAAAACAGTTTTTTTTTTAAATAATTTTCAAAAATTCTTTTTTAAACTCCGTCATTATGATTTTAATAATATCCATTGATTCTGTATTACAATTAATTTTTTTATATATATATATATATATAGAAAAAGAATTTTTTTTTTGTAAATTTTTAATACCATAATTTTTTTATATATTCGAAAATTGTTAAATGTACTCATTTTTTTTTTTTATACATAAATAATTTAATTTTTTTTTTTTTTTGCAAATTCATAATTCCGATATTTTTAATGTTTCGATTTTTAATTTAATTTTTTTTTTTTTTATTTTATTATTTACCGCAAAAATTTACACAAAAATATATTTTACTATTACTATTACATTTTGCCTAAAAAAATTTCTAATATCTTGGATAAATTGTATGAATTTAAGATTCACTAGTGATTTTTTTTTTTTCTTAATAAAAAAAGTATTTTTAGTGTAAGTTTAAAAAAGTGTGATAAAAAAAGAATAAAATTTAAGCTAAATTTATCAAGATTTTTTTTTTTAAATTTTTTTAATCAGTTTTTTCATCTTCTTAGTGTATGTATATAATAATTATAAATTTAAAAATTTTTTTTTTTTTTAATTTTTGTTTTCACAGACATGGAAAATAGTACACAAACCACATTAAAATTAAAATTTATTTTTTTTTTACATAATCTATTTTTTATAGCGTGTTTAGTTCAAATTTGATTTGATAATAAAAATATTAGATAAAATATTTTTTACGTCGGCAGCAGAAGCGGATTCTAAACAATTATTCGAATTAGAATTTACATAAATTGTATTTAAAAAAAAAAATACAATTGGTTTAATTTTCTTTTTAATTTGTGTTTAGGAATGTGTTTTGTAGTAAAAATGTCAATAATTTATTTACCTTTGAAATTAATGATAAACCTTTGAAATTACATACAATTCGTAACATTAAATTTAATTCCATTGAAAACAAAAACAATAACATATTTAAAAGAAATATAATTTTCAAATTTTGTATCTTTTAATTAGGGATTGAATTCTAAAAAACTAAAATTTCATGTTACTCCAAATTTAATCAAAATAATTTTTTATTTTTTAATCAAAGGATTCAATACTTCATTGAATTATAGAAAAAAAATTGAATCAAAAACTTTTGAAATTTTCTCTTCTGCGAATAAATATTATACAATTAATAACCCGTTCGTGATTATGTATTAAAATTACTAAATAACATTAATTTTTTAAATCAACAGTTACAGTTTTGTTATTACCAACATTTTTTGTTTATCTCAAACGCATTCAATTCTTATTATTTAAATCTAAAGCCTTTTTAACAAGCGTGCCATTAATGGTTTGCTAATAAAAGTGAATAACGATGATATGATGTTTGAGGAATATAACGAATACATGATAGAACAATTCCAAAATTAGTAAGTTTTTTAATTACTCAGTTAATTTGTCATAACATAAAAAAATGTATTATAATTGTCAGCATAAAAAGAAAATTTATTCCTTTATAACTTTTGTTCTTATATTTATAAATAAAACGCTATGGTTTAAGATTAGAAGTATAAAATTACTTGAGCAATTTTATAAAAGTTAAGTAAAATAATTATAACTTTTAACCATAATTATAAAACAGCCTTTTTAAACAAATGCAATTAAAAAATATATTGGTGGTTTTAGTATTTTTTTTTAATACTAAAAACAAAAAAAAAAACAACAAGGAAAAAATACATTATTAAGAGTAATAAATAAAATACAATATTAAGAAATGGATAAAAGAGATTTTAATTTTCACAATAAAAAATTGTTTCCAAGATTGCGGTATTAATTCTGATGAGGTAAAAAATAAACCTATGGTTGACAATAGTAGGAAGGTTTAACAATGCCAGTTCAAATATGCTGCGCAAAGTCCGTTTTTTACAAGACTTTATTGAAATATGGATAAGGATATTGTGCTAATAACAAAACGTAAGATTGTGGGTTCAACTGACGTTTCCAATTAGTACTTTTTTGTATTTTGTTTATTTGTATTTTTTCCTTCAAATTTAGACTTCAGAAATTTAACTTTTTTTAAACAAAAAAATATTAAGAGTATGTGAATGTTAATTGAAATTCGATATCATGGTAAAAGTTTTTTTTTTTAATAACTGACATAAATTAATAATTTAATTCTTTTTGACTTTATATCGGTTGTATTACAAAAATTAATATTTTTTTTTCGTATGGTGCTGAGTTGCTTAAACTATAGGTAAGAAGAAAAAAAATAATTTAAAGCTTTTTGGCGCCCAATTTCATTGGACCGACAGCTCTTGCTTGTGCTCTCCTTGCTTCCAATTCTCGCTGTCTTTGAAGTTTCTTTTCTTCTCGTTTTCTCTTTGCTTCATCTAATTTTTGATTACCTGAAAATATGAGTCGATTAAACCCACAGTATTTATTGATTTTACAATCAAATAAGATATTACCCGTTAATGGTTCATTAATCGGTTCAAATTCACCTTCAGCCCAAGAGTCACTACTATTCCAATTCGCGTTGGTATTATTAATGTGACCGTCATTAACTGGACTAATATTGCAATTATTTAATAATGGAAAATCATTAGGCCTCTTTAATTCCATTTCATTTATCTCATATTTTTCTTCCAGCTCATGATTTTCTTCTTGCTCTTGTTCTTCGTTCTAAATGTTTAATAATAATTATAAATTATAATTTGAATGCTATATATTTTTATATTAATAAAACAGCCAGATCTGTTCTATATTTAAATAGTCAAAATACGTAGGTTTACAAAAATAATTTATTTCTACGTAAAACGTAACGAAATTAACGGAAAAACTTTTATTCTAAACTTTAAAAGGGTAAAAAATATGTACGTTTAATTATCATGCACATTTTTAAATAAAGTTCTGAAACATTTAATAAATTGAACATTCGGAAATTTTTTGTTTAAATCTTAACAAATCTCAATAATATCACAAACATTTAGAAAAATTTTCTAACAAACTAACCGGAACTTCTTCTAAACTACCCCATTCTTCATTATCCCAACCATCCCTTGCATCTAGTGCGCCTGGTGTCACTATTTGTCCATTATTGGAAGTTCCTGCTAACGGGCTACTAGGATCTTGTGATGTCTACAAAAAATAGAATATACAATTTTGTAGATGTTTTAAATTATTATTTTTTTAAAATTCTGCAGATTTAGGCTGAGCGTGAGTACAACAGAAATGAAATTGAGTATAAAAATTATTTAGTATTGATATAAAATTTTTTTTTAAAAATTGAATACAATATTATAGACAATTTTTAATATTAATTAGTCCATTCCAAAAGTAAGACTAGCCAAAAAGTGTTATCTCCCTTTTCTGGTAAGGAAAATTCCTTGATTTTAGAAATTAAATCGTTTTGACATTAAAATAAGTTGTATCTGTACTTAGTATTAATTCTGAAAAAAAAAAATAATTTGTGTGCATTTATTCATTTTCAGTTTTTTTTTTAATTAGGTTTGAAACTGACTCTTAATTTTATACTATTTAAAATATATGTTGTTGATATTCTGAAAATAATATTATATCATAAAAATATTTTATACATACATCCATTTCACCCCAATTTTCGTTATCCCAATTATCTGCTCCATAATCACTTGCTGAGGTATCATTACTTTCATGTTCTAATGAGGTCATTGAAGTAACACTAGATGTAGTTGTTGATAAGCTACTGCTTGATGGTTGTTCTTAAATGTAAAATTAAAAATTAATTTTCAATAATTATGGAATTATAAAATTTTTCTCTTCAAAATTACGAAACTATTTTAAACATATACCTAGCTCTTGAAAATTGTAAAATGCTACTGCACATTAAAAGGAGTAAAAAAAAATAAAAAAATACCTAAAGAAGCGGGCTTTGATAAATTTCTGCCAGTCAGAGGAGGTCTAGGTCTAGATGAATCACTTTGACTACGATAAAATTTCGCTGTAACTGCAGTAACTGCCCATCCAGCCCAAGTAGCAGCCGCATTTCCGATAGAAGGCGTAGCAGTATGAACATCGGCCTCTAAAGAAACAAAAAAGATTAAAAATTAACATTTTTTTTTTTTTAATTTTTATTACCCATTGTTTCCCGTAAACTAGGATCCTCAGAAACCTTTTCTAATTTTCCTAAAAATCCTCTTATAGTTTTAAATGCTGGGTCTCGTACAGATTTTTCGGGATCAACCGTTAGAGAGCATAAAGCTGGTAAAACGCGATTAGCTACTTCACTTAATAAAAAGTATTGTTGAGTTGCGGCAAGTGCTAAAATTCCGGCTACTCGTGCAGGCGGAAAAGGATCTCTCATTGCTCTTATAAAAGCCGATACTAATACTCGCTGTCGGACCTTAAAAAAAATAATTTTTAGTTTTTTTTTCTGAACATAAAATAATTCTTTTACTTACTTGAGGATGAAGATGCGGCGCAACTTTTCCTAAACATACAGTAGTGTTAGTTCTTATACCGCCTTGATCATCACGAGCTTGTAGTCTCGCGAAATGTCTTAAAACTTCTACATTAAGATTGTTATAATTCAATTTTGGTGCCAAATGCATGATAGACTATAATAAAGTAAATTTTCTGATTAGTAAGAACATCAATAATTTTTCCAAAGATAGAAATTTTAAACAAAACATTATGTATTTATCTAAATGCATAGGTATAGTAGTGCTTTTCACCTCTGTCTGTATTAATCACCCTATCAAAACCCAGTATTTTTCCAGTTGACCCCGAACAACTTTTTTATAACCAATATATTTAATATTTTAATATTTTTAATTAAATATTATATGATTTTCGGTTTATTATTTAGAATTTAGGTTCATTTTTTTCAAGTTTTTCGAACATACTTTCTTTTACGATTTAAAACATTTTCAAGCCCTTGAAATACAATGTTCACCTAATTTCCAAAATTATCTTACTTTGACAGTTTGCTCCCGAATAGTGGCATTTGTGTCTAAAAATCCATGCGCAACTTGAGGAAATATTTGATCATTAACGGTTTGTGGCTGTAAATGTGCTATAAATAATTCTAATTGTTGTAATAAGCGTGATCTGGTAACACGATCTGTTGAGCCAAATAATTTAACAACACATGGTACTATTCGTTTTTGATATTCCAATTCGTCTAGTAAACGTCCCAACTAAAATTACAAAAACAGTAGAATTGACAAAAAAAAACAGTGAATAATTTTTTTTTACTTTGAACATTGGCGCTAAGACTGCTGAACCTGCATCACCATATTCGTAAGCTGTTATAAGTTGAGGAAGAATTTTGTGTCTAAAAAATATTTAAACACGTGCAAAAATATATTTAAATTTTTTTAAATTTTACCACCGATATGACATACTTGCAAACATTTTCCGGAAAATTATCTAAATGCATTGTTAAGCCGCTAAAAAAACGATTCTTTTCAGCTTTATCCTTAATTTGAATTTCTTCTAAAAATAACAAAGAGTCGACTAGATCATTTTTAAAAAAACCGCCTGGCTTACGACACCGTGTTATAATATCTGCTGGATTTGGTCGATTTGTTGGCATTGCCCCTACTAATTCACAATATAAAGGTGTCAATGATTTTGGTATTTGATCTAATTCCTTTAAATTAGCTCGATTTCTAATTGGAAAATTAAAAGCTTCCCAAACTAAACATCCTAATCCCCACATATCAGTAGAGCTGAAAAATATATATAATAAGTATTTTAGGTAAAATGTAAATACTTATTTTACATAAGAAAATTCATAGTATTTACCATTTTGTTGCTAATTTTAATTTAGATGAATCATTTTTTTCAGGTGGATCATAAATTTCCAATGAATGAGGTATTTTCATTGGGGTCATTGGATCACTATCAACTGGTGATACATATTCTAAGCTTCCTAATTTCCATTCACCTGATGAATTAACAAATACAGACCAAATACAAACATTGTTATGTCGTAAATTTCCATCATTGTTTAAAAATGACAGTGCTCTCTGGAAAAAAAGTAGAAAAAGGATAAGTTGTTAGCATTACAATTTACAATTCCATTTATTGTAATACTTATTGATTTTTTTTTGTGGTTTTTGTCAAATCATCATATTTCAATAAATTTATGAATTTTGTGAAATGTGTCGTGTAGACCGCAGAGGTAGATGGCTAATCGCGTTTATGTTTTTATTTCTTATTTCCTTTTTTAAAAGAAAATTGTGTCTATATAGTAGTTATAAGATATAAAGGATCACAAGTTACTTAGCTATGTACCTGGGAGTTCACTTAAAATATTCATGAAAAAAGGTTTATAGTGCATTATTAACGAAATTCCATTTTTGGCGGAATGATTATAACATATCCTCTACGTAGTGATTAATTACTTTATTGAGCCATCAGAACATTAAAAAAACGTCTACCTTTTACATGTATTCATAATAATAATAAAAAAAGTTCAAAGCATATTGTAAACAAACAATATTTAAATATATGTATAGGTATGTATTTATTCAGTTTTATTATGTCCTCATTTGCCTTATCATCAAAAATTAACAAAAAAAAAAAAGATTGTATTTTATGTAAAAAAAAAAATTGAAAAACATTGATACGTTGCGTAGTACTTATATTTGCATTGTGATGCCTGTATTTAAGACACATTGTTAAAGAGATATAATCATATAATGTACCATTATAAATACCTATATTGTATAAGTATATTTATAATTCATCATTTTGTGAATCAATTGACATAAGAAAATTAAGTACGTAAATAATAAAAACAAAATTGTTCATTTCATATTAAAAAAAAAAATATTTTTTACGATTGTGCCTACGATTTTTAGGTGATGTGAATTTTTTTGTCATTAAGGTAAAAATCGAGGTAAAAATTTAATCAAATTTAAAAATTGATTGGTGATTTATCAAATTTAATATGCATAAATATCATTTCAAGGTCATAATCGCACATGAAAATTAATTCCATCTTTTGAAAGTTATAATTATTAATTAATAATCACAATAATAATTAGATGTACCTAGATAAAAATAAACTTAGATTCTTTATATAATTAAAAACTTAGGTATATTAAATACTTATGTACGTACTTATATATTTTATATTTAAACATAATTAAATATATTTCTATAAGAAAACGCCATAAACCGTGTTCCACATTAACAAACGGCCGGAAATTATTAAAGGAATGATAAAAATAAGTATATAAAAAAAATTTAATGCTATCTACAGAACGAAAAATATCTTTTTATTTTTCGATGATAAAGTTTTAAAAATATTTTGGTAATTTGGAATTTTAAACCTGAATTTTAGTTTAATAATTACCTAGTTTTCTCAATATTATAAGTGGACCTATCATAAGTATGTTTTATTCTAAATATTGATTGATCTGAAATTTATCTTAACTCACGTTAGTTATTCAAATTGCTTCAAATTAAAATAATAAAACGCACGATAAAAACCTAAAAAAAAAACAATTGAATGAAAACTCTTACTGTTATTTGAAATATTCCCCATGTTAAATATAAATCTTTTTGTTGACCTGAATCACCACTTGATAATTTATGTGTTATATATTGTGATAACGGTTCAACTGATTCTGTGGCCACATACATAACTTTATCATTTTCAAAACTATCCAAATATTGTAAAATACTTGGATGCCTTAATGTTTTCAGACGTTTCAATGATGATTTTGCTAATTCATATTTAGCTTCGTTACCCGATTTTATGTCATATACAAATATGCTAACTTCATCGTGGGTATTTTTACGTTTTCCCTTATGTAAATTCCATATTGAATGTGTTTCAATGCCTGAAATTTGTTCACCAATTTCATATGGAAATTGATTTGTGGAATCGCGGGAAAAAAACGACCACATTCTAGTTATGTGTTTTCCTCGTTTGGAAAATATTTTTACGACGAAATTCTGATAACTTAACTATTATACTACTTTGTGATGTGATTTATTTTATTATTATTATTATTTTTTTCTTCTAATTAAATAAAAAAAACAATAAGCGCTAGTGTTTCATTGTTTTTTTTCTTTTTTTGTAAATATTTTCCTTAATTTTTGTGTGCCTTATGTAAAAAAAAAAAAAAAAAAATTATTCTTCAAAATTGAATTTCTGACTGACAAAAAAAATTTTCTCTTTTATTAAAAAGAAAAAATAGCAACAAATTCGTTTCAGGAAAAAAGAAAATTGATATTGTAAAAAAATTGTGGACTCAATAAACTCCAACTCCAACAACCCAATCGATGTTAAAAATATTATTTTTTAATTGCTTTCTTTTTCTTAATTAAAATAATAATTATTTTATTTTCTAATTAAAAGTTTAAAATAAAATAAATTCAATTTTTCAATTTTTTTTTTAGAATTTTCAGATTTTTTAGATTATTTTTTATTTTTTTTTTCTTTGACGTGTTGCTGTCAGATTGAAAATATTGTCAAATCATGGTCGATTCTTAAAGCCAAAAATAAGAAGGAAATTTTAAAGTATACTCCTACGACTGCAGATAATATAAGGTGATTTTAAACGATATGACAAAATTATTATTATTTTTTTTAAAGCATAATTTTATTAGAAAATTAAGGCGGCGCCGTAACATTTGTCCGCGATGAAATTTGTATTTAAATTTAGGCCTAAATTAGAAAATTTTTAAATTTTGATGAAAATATTGTCAAACTGATTTGATATAAAATACATATATGTAAAAATCACAAATTTCTGTAATAAAAATCCGTTGCTTATTCTATAAAGTTTTGTTTTCAGTGTACATATATGTTATTTGAACCTCAAACTTTTGTGGGTTCTTATTGATTTCGCAGAAAACAAAAAATCAAAACAGAAAGTCAAAATCAGATAAGAAGATTTGTTCTGAGTTTGTTAGCGCCAGAGCTGTCTTATCCGAGCAACGAATTATAGATTTTTTTCTAATATCAATATGAACAAGATTTTTTTAAAATAAGGATTTGAAAAACTCAAGATTTGGAAAAATTAGGAGAATTTTAAAAATCAATTCTTGTTTTTTTAAGTCAGTCTTTTATCAGAATTAAATTATGTCTTAATAACATCACGATTCATGTGATTTCAAACGTAAGTAGAATAGTAATTTGCAATGAGAACGTTTAACGTTCGATACTTCGTAAATACGTTGATAAAAAAGCTATTATTAGTCGATTAGTTTTTAGTATGAAACATTTAAAACAAATATTTTTATTTTTACTATAAGGTTTAAAATTTTATAAAAATATCAAAAAGTTTAAACAAAATTATCTTGATCTAATTCTTTTTTACTTATTGCGAAGAGTAGAGTATGTTTCTACATATAGTAAAATAATTATAAAAACATTTTTTTATATAAAAAAAAATTATGTATATAATTTTAAAAAATTATGATTTTTTTGTTTCGCGAAATTCATTCAAAACATTTTTATTGAGAAACTGAGAGGAAAATGAGTGAGGGTGAAATATAAAACATCACTTGTATAATTGAAAAAAAAAAGCAAAATCTAAAGTATATAATACCACATAATGTGTTTGTTTATGTTACAAAATTTAGTATTCTTAAAAACATCGAATTTAAAAGTACGAAAAGTTTTTTTTTTTTTGGAAGAAGTTTGAAGAGCAAAAAAAAAAACACTAGTTAATTTAATTTAAATTTACATTAATAAACACAATAATCTTTATTAGAATAAATTATTTAATTTAAAAAATGTATTTTAAACAGATCAAAACATAAAAAAAAGAAAATATTAACCTACAATATAAAATATCGAAAATTTTTATTAAACTTAATAATAAAACAACGTATTTAATTCATCAGGTTCATATAAAATTCTGAAGATATAGAAAAACCTAGTGTTCGCTCTTGTCTATGTTACATTGCCCCTGTATATAAAAATTTGAGTTGATGGTTATCGTTTGTTGAAAAATTATTTTAATATATGAGAAAATATAATAGCTGAAATCTACATCACTGATAGAATTATTAAAGTTGGAATGGAATGCGAATGAGACTATATTCATATTTCTGGTGGAATTCGTGCCTGATATACTTAGGATATATCAGTTATATATATATTGGTCTCATAGTATTTAATATTTATGTTTTTAATGATGACTTGATTTCATTTTATGGAAAATAGATAATTTATTATATGATTGAAAGAAACTTCTATAATTAGTTTCTTGATTTTATAAATTTTCAAGACCTCCGACATTTAGAGTAGTTTAAAAAGATGTAGTTTTTGAACATAATATTTTCCCGTGTCAGTCGTTTCCCAAAGCAAAGAACCAAATACTTTTCTTAATACAATTTATTTTTATTTTATTTATTTTTCTTAATACTTTTGTTAAACACTCTGTTCTATCGGCTCTCATGAGACTATATTTAATAATAATTTCATATCTTAAAAAAAAATTAAACTAAAAAAACTTCATGTTTATTTTTAGCATGAAAACAATAATTTATATATCATATATATATATTTTTTTTTGAATTTTTACAATAAGAATCAACAATGAATTTAAATATTTTCAAAATTATATAAAAATTACTGAAATCTTGAAAAAAATTTTTAAAAAAAGAAACAAATTAATTAAACAACAATTAGCAATATAAGTTGAAATATCAGAGCTTCGCAAATAATTTTGAATTAATATGCTAATCGGCGAACAATAATTTATTTATCGTATTAAAAAAAAAACTAATTAGAAGATTAAAAAAATGACACATTTTGTTTTGAAGTAAACTATGCGGATAACTGAATCTAGGTCAAATATAGAAAAGTTTTTCACTATTAATTAGTCACAATTGCATTCAAGGAAAGAAAAATATGAATTGTATAAGCACGATTAAGCGTTGAACAAAAAACGCGCAATATTATTTATCTTTATTTTTTCATTATTAAATCAAGATTTTTTTATTTTTAAAATTTGTATGTAATATTTTTAATAAATACGTAGTCAGCCAATCAAACACCAAATTTTATTTATTATTTCGATTCCGTATTTGTGGGATCAGAAAAATTATAATGTTTTTTTAAATAGGTTACGACCTATTTTTTTTAAAAAGTTATTTTCATTTATTTTTTCATATTTTTGTTCCTCTCTTTGTGAACCTTTTTTTTTAATATTCAATTTGCATTATTCTGCCTAATGATTTAATGGCCAACAAAAAATTTCCTAAAGAAATTGTTGATAAAATTTTATAATCAGAATTTCTATAGTAATATTTAATTAATAACTAAATATACTATTTCAGATCTAATAATTTTTTATTTTATCAATAAATCATTGATTATTTATCATTAAATATTTGTTAAAACGATCATGTTATCAATGTTAAACAGAAAAATGGATTAAATAATGTAAAGTTTAATTTTAGCCCTCAGTCAAGAATTTAGCTTCCATATCAGCTAGTTTACATAGATTTTTTTTTTTATGATTATAGTTCTTTGTTTAATTTATTGTACATATTACTATTTACTTATATTGATAACCAATAATACGTACAAACTTATATATTTGTACATTTTTTTATCATTTTTAGCAATAATTTGTTCTTAAAATGCGATGTTAGAAAAAAATATTTTAAACTTTGAAACAAAAATTTAAAGTTCATTGATTAAATAGAAGAAAATACGTACATTTTATTTATAAATTTGATTTTAAGATTTACTATTTCAGAAGCAAAAAAAAAAAAAATTCAAAAATTAAATAAGCAATCAGATAGATGCACGTGAAATACATTCTTAGGATCGCGTTCTGAATATTAATTTTTAGAAAATAAAAATTTAATTTATACTTCCATTAAAAAAATGTGTATTAATTATAAACTATATATTTTAAAATATGAGCTTTAGGTGTACATGTATACATACATTTTTAAAGTGTTTGCATTAAAAGTTCTTACTTTTATTATCGTAGCATTAAAAACTTATATATAAAAATATTAGGTATCAATTTAAAAGACTTGTAGCAAATAAATTTTCTAATTTAGTACATATTTTGAAATCGCACAAATCAAGAAAGTGTTTTTTTTATTGTAAATGAGTTTGAATTTTAATTAATTTGATCCAGATTACAATTAATGTTGTACAGTATATTTTTGAATATAATATACATAGGTATTAGATAAGGTGTAGTTAGGTCAGTTAGAACATCGAACAGACAGTTGAACTATCGGTATCACATTTTTAAAAAAAGTTGAAATATCTGAAAAAATTTTCTTATTAAACATAATTTTAAAATGCTGGCTCGAAATTTCATGTTTTGTAATACATATTGTATTTTATTTGTGTAAAAAAAAAAGTATAACCAAATGTTTTTTATTATTTATTTTGATCAACATTGCAGGTGCATTTGATGCATATGAACAAAAAAAATTTTAGATTATATACATTTTAATGTGTATAACTGTAACAACACATTTTTGCTATTATTTCGAAAATAACATATGGAGAGATCTACTATATACATATTATATATATTTTCTCTAGTATTAATATAATATATGTAAACTATAAAACTAATTATAAACATAAAGAATTTTTATTCGGTCGAGATCAAAGTAAAAATGAATTCAGCCTCTACCCTATTCCAAACAATTACAATAATGAATAAATCAACCCAAGTAACAATAAAATAAATTTCTTAAATTCTTGAAAATTATATTTTTAAGATTTTTTAATGGTCCACTATTTGAACTTCCATAACATTTTGCAAGTTTACTCATAATTATATATTACCTTAATTATTTAAAAAGAAAAAACAGAGATTTTGCAAAAATTTAAGTGTCAAACACCAATTATTAAAAATTAAAATAAAAAAAAAACGAATATCTTAATTTTGTTAATATACTTATGTAATAAATATACTATAATATAATTATATAAAAATAAATTATTAAATTTTTTTTGAATCATTTGGATAAATTGAATGGTTTCAATCACAGAATTTGGAAAATATGTCTATTGGTAAGTAAAATTTTTATTCAAAATTATGTTATAAAGATTAAAACTACAAGGCTCTCTACTTTGATATTAATTTAAGATAATTTAATATTTAAGTCGCATAACTCAAATTTTCACGTGGGAATAATAAACAAAAATAGTTTACTAACTTTTTTTATATAGGTACAATTATAAAAATTTTAATTATTTAAGGAAACATTTTACGAAAAATAAGACCTTATTAGTTTTTATAATAAAAACTTATAACGTAAAGAATTAAATTTGGAGATAGGAAAAAATTTCACTTTAATCTAAAAAAAAAATTATAAATAATTATATATATATGCTAATTTTATGATAATAAGATAATAATAATAAATTTAACGAATGTAATAATTTAAGCTTAGAAAATATCTATAGATTTATTTATCCATTTGTCTAAAAAAGTAAGAAAAAATGTTTCTATCGTTTTGAAATTTACTGACATATTACATTTACTACCCAAAGCAGTTTCGCATCATTATAAAAATTGAAATATATTTTTTTATTATTATTAGTTTTTAATTTGATTTAACGCATTTTTTTTGTAATTAAAATTCGGGAAACGTTTAGGTTGTTAACGACATTATTGACAATAATAAAAAGTCGTTTATATGTGGTAGAAAACTTTAAGTAATCATATTTTTGAAACAAATAATGAACGAAAAATCAACATTCCAATCATACGCATTTAAACAAAAAAAAATTGTCTAACGTTTATACCTTACGGCAGAAAATTATCAAATTGTACATATTAAAAACTAATTCAAGGTGTAGTGAAGATTAAGAAGCGCCATTCGCATTTTCAGTCGATAAACTCTTTTTAAAACCTGAGTTTGAAGGAGATATAATATTAATACCGTCAAACAAAGTTCTTGTAGATGCTAATTTAGTATGTCTTTTGTAAATTGTTTATACTTTGGTTCTTTTCAGTTTACTTTTAACAAAATACCCCAACATTTTTGGAGTATTTGAAACTAATCAATTGTTTTTCCTAGTACCCAATATCTATAGTTAAAGTAACTATTGATATAAGGTGTTTAAATATATAATTCTAATCTATAAAAAATTTATTATTTAATAAAATATCAATCGCATAAATAGAAGATTGTTACATACATAATCTAATATCTATGTATACTGAATTTTCTCTTTATTTAATTTTTATTCTATTATGCAATTAATTAAAATCCATAAAAGAGAATCAAATTGAAAACATTGTGTCGCTTGATTATTTGATGAATAATAGTATTGGAAACCTTGACTTGGATATTTAATTTAATTTTAATTTATATTGAGAAAACATTTCTTTCTTATCGATAATTGAATAATATCAGAACAGGAGAAAGCCAAGAGAAGCTGCAAGCAAGCTAACTTAATTTAAATCCATTTTTTTTCATCAAGTTCTGATGAAATTTATTCTTAAATCATAGCCATTATCATCCAATATGGTGCAAAATATAATGCCTTAATTTCCAAGTTGCTTAACATCGTTTTACTAAAACTATAAAGTCAGGATTAAAAACTCTGACCATTTTAATACACTTTATATATGTCTTATTTTGACAACTCTGAGTAAACAATAAATTTTAACTTCATTGTCGTAAAAATTTAAGAAACCAAAATTTTATGCCTTCATGTAAGTACCTACTACTTACATGAAGGCATATTAAATTTTTATTTTTCGTATAATTATAATATCTATCGAGATTTTATAAGATATAAATTTGAATATAAAAAAAAAATTCGGATAAGTTTTAAAAATTTAAATAGTAAGGTTTAATTTTAATTAGTTAAAAAATGTGCGTCATTTAAAAGAAGTTTTTTTTGTTAGAATTAAGAAAATAGTGTCAGACAAACAAAGTTAAATTTTTTATATTTCAATTCATATTATTATATTATTATTCTAAATATATAATATGTACATTCCATTCCAAATATTGTACAATCATAGATCCCGTATATGTCCATAATCCATAATATGTATATCCATATGCAAACTGAATATTGTTATGTCGTAATTTAGAAAAATCTATATGCGTACATTATGTACATAAAATAACTTTGCTCATGATGAAGAAAAAATATTATACCTACATACTTACTATGAAAATACTACTATTAGATTTTAAAAATGAATATTTTAAGTGATATTGAAATCGCATGTTTTAATTTTTGAATTCTGATTCTTATGAAAACTAAAATATATAATAATTAATATATTACATAAAATTTAATAACAAAGAAATATAATTTTATATATTGTTTTCATTTTCACACATGGCATGACAGAATACTTCGCGAATTTTAAGAATTTTTAATTGATATTTCTATCAAGGACTTCATAATTCAATATCTTACATATTAAATACATATTGAAATACATATTTATATAATTTTGCTACTAATATCAATTTACTTTAGACACATGTTTTAATTTTTCTTTATGTATCACCACAATCACCATATGATTCTTACTTTAATCCTGAAGACAGTATCACGTAACGTTAAAAAATTTAAAATTGTCTTAACGACTCGGGTAATCATTCACGTTATTAACCTACCATTATATAAGAAAAAACATTTGTTTTCGATACATTTGTAGATAGCTTATAATTTGACAGTTTATAATTTGTTGAATTATCCAACAGATTCAATATTTTTTGAACAGTTTTTTCAATAATACAATAAAGGTAGGGTTAAAAATAATGTAGATAATATAGAAAAAAATTTTTTGGCAACGGCGTCATTACCTCAAGGCGCGTTCGGTCGTGGGTTCGATTCCCTTTTCGAGCTTGAATTTATCAAATTATTTCAGTTGCCCGTTTGGCTTAACCTAAATGTTTGTGTTGTTTTAGGAAAAGTTTATTAAACTCATGAAAATATATTCATTAAAAATAAAGCTTAATGCATACGCATTCGAAGTAAAAAAATTTCTAGACGTAGACTTAGACAAAATTTAAATAATATCACTTTTTCGGGACGTCTTTAAAAATTTGTTTGACTTATAAAAATCGGTTCATTTCTAAGGAAGATAGAGCATTTCTCTACAAACAGTCTATTTCACTCTAGTGGCCTCTTAATAATATATATAATAATAACTTAAATTTTTAATAACCAGAAATAGTGGAATTTGTAAATTTTATAATTTGCAATTTATAAAAAGTATAAAAAGTATAAAAAGTATATTTTTATATATAGTATCTTCTCGCCAAAACTTTTTTCTATCTCATACCATAAGTACACACTTGTAATAATAAGCAAATTGTGCTTCTGTTCTTTCGAAAATTATTTTTCAAAGTAAAAAAAAATATGTTGATTTTGGATTTTTATTTATAAATTGATATTGTTATAAATAAAAAGTATACAGGGAAATTTAAATAGTGCGTTTTCTTAGTTCACGCACATAGATAAAATTACTTTATCCCTATACGGGAATATTATAAAAAAAAAGTTGAAAAAAGCGGGAATATTATATTAATTTGTCTTTAGCGGAATAAATTATATTTTATAATATAAATCTTATTATGTTTATAGCATATAAATTGTTTACAATTTTAGTATTCTGGTGATCCCTTTCCGGTTTTGATTTTCTTCCTCTTCAAAAAATTCAGATCTAACACTATTGCAAGAAATTATTTTACATACAGATACATAAGGTATATAATGTTTGTGGACATTATATCGGAAAAAAACAAAAGTTAAATTAATAATGAATAGTTTACGAGATTCGGCAAAATTGGCAAAAACAAAAGGAATTCTTTCTTTAATATTAAGGTCAAAGTTCTAGACATTTTCTAAAAGTACGAAACAATCAAATTTTAATTTGAAACTTATATCATTAGGGTTTTATAGTTTTAGGTTATCCATGAGAGTTTATTTTTGTCCCTAGCGGCAATGGCACGGTGATCGAGGTGTAACATTATAATTTTTGAATTGTTATCATATATATAAGTTTTTGTCAAACAAAAAAGTCAGAAAAAAGTTATATTGATCCGTATACTCGTTCGGTGAACCAATAATAAATTTCGATACCTTATATCGTGTAATAACAAATATTTGAATTTAAAAGATAATGAAAAAAAAAAAAAAAAAAACGATGGGCAAATTTATTTTTGATCTTGCAATAAATAAAATAAAATATTATATTGATAAAATTTTATCTAATTTGTAAATCAACAATATTGTGCATTTTTGTTTTCATTTGATAAAAATGTTTTTTTTGTCATTGGAAATAGTGAGGAAAATTTTTATTTTGAAAATTACAATAAAAAAATGTATAAGTTTTTGAAACATAAAACACATATGATCTGCATACGCGATCATATTATTATGTTTCTTATGAATGTTTGTATTCATAAGATACGAATGTATTTGTAATGTTTTTAATTTTACTATATGCTTGCTTTTTTCGTCTGTTGCTTTTATCTGAAAAAATAAAAACAAATCAATATAAATTAAATGAAGAGTGTTTATCTTTTTGTTATTGAGTAAATAGTAAATTTTCATTATGGAGTATTGAAATAAATTAATCAGTTTCCGCAGATAAATTGTTCATCTACTATTCAATTTTAAAATCAGTTCCACAATTAATTGATTTTTTAAATAATCCTTTTGAATTTTGAAACTTTTGATACAGTCTATAAGTCTATAGTACACCCTATACTACACCCAACAGTCACTGATGCATTAAAGAACGGGAGAAGTAAATTGCTTGTGTCGTTTTCTTCAAAATCTTTGTTTATCTTCAAAATGTTCAATAAAAAACAATATTTCAATTAAATCCAATTTGTTCTTGTTTCTTATTTATAATTCCAATTTGATTTTTCCCAGGCCCGTTTCTGACATTTGGACTTTAAATTTTCGTGCTTAAATTTTATTTGCTTCTACATAACTACTTAACAATCAAATAATACAAACTAGAATATAAAAAAATTGCTTATAAAACAAAAAATCACGACAACTTTAGTGAATTTTCCATTTTTTTACACAATTAAACAAGTCTCTGAAAACTATGCAACTGACCGCAAATTTTTCCTATTTTGCACTCAATTTATAAACATTTCCACATAATGTTATAAAGATTTCTTTTTTTTTATGTTTTGTTTTGAATGCAAAAGGGTCGTTTCTATAAAAATTTGATGGATTTGAAGGGCTGACAATATTTTTCCTTCAATTTTATAAATAATGTACATTGCGTATACCTTCACGTTAGTATACATAAATTTGTGCATATATATATTTTATTTTTGATATTCTGAATGTGTTTGATTCGTGTAGTTTTGGAAGATCGTCTTTTTTGTGTGTTTTAAAATTTTTTATTTTGGTTTTCCATAATAAAAAACATTAAAAATATAGAAGTTCTCTACATAATTTGTATTCATAAAAAAATAAAATAAGTTTTTGTTTTCTTCAAGCGGAAATTCTCCATCATGAGCGCAGGCAGAGCATAAATAAAAGCAAAATAAAAAATTATTTTTCAACAACAATTTTTTTATTATTCAATGAACCTTTCCGTTAGTGAGATCTCCACCCGCGTATTTTTATTTTGGTTTTTTTTTTTCAATATGTAAGTTGTTTTTTTTTTTGAGAAAAGATTTCATATTTTGATCAATAATAAAAATAAAAATTATATTTAAAAAAAAAACGATATTAATTTTAATAGAATTATTAAATTAAAGCAAAAAAAAAATTAAAATTAAGTGAAATTAAAAAGGATTGAAAAATATAAAAAAAAAACTTATATCAATGAAACAAAAACAAACTTAACCGTTTTTAAATTTATCGTAGTAAAATATTATTAAATTTTTTTGTTGTGGAATTCTAGTCGACTACAGGATGTATGTTAATGCCGAGAGTTCATTTATATCTGGTAAATAATTTTTCATATTGAATTATTAAAGAATAATATTCCGAAGGAATTATTGACATTTAAGTATAATTTTTAAAGTGTTAGGTTTTAAAAGATTTTGTCAAATTTTATTAAGTACATTATATATTTTAATGCCCGGTAAATATTATATGTACCTCTACACGTAGTGAAGGTATTTATGTATTCCCCAATAGTTTACTCAATCTTTATTTTTTTGGCTGCTTATTTTATTTACATACATATATCTCTAATTGTGTTCGAAAAAAATTAATGTAAAATTAAAATTGCTTAATATGAGATATATTATAAGACAAAAACCTTGGACTATATCATTTTTATTTCTATTGAATTTTTAATTTTTTTTAAGTAGGTATTTCTAATTTTAAATTACATATGCGATCTACTAAATTTTGGGATATATGACGAATATGCCTTAAATTGTTTACTTTATCTTTATTATTTATATATAAAGTATTTTCAGTAGATGACGGTATTGAAATGACGAGTCGAACAAAAAATATATACCTAAGTTTTTGATCGAATATACTAGGGATTTGTGTTAACCTGCATGCACTAAACTTGCTATCCTTTAATAGTTACTTTAGTTTGACAAAGAGAGCTTGCAGGCACAGTGTTAAGTGTACAGCCAATTGAAAAATCTTAATTTATTTTTTTGATTTCCATAGAATCAAAAAATAACGTAGAATAAATTGGAAATGCTAGAGCTTATACAAATGATCCTTCAAATTGTTTTTGGTAAAAATTAAATTCAAATATTTTCCCTAAAATTTTGACTATAGATTCAATATAGAAAAATCAGACAGTAATATTAAATTTTCAAAATTATGGGTATGATTGATTATGTTGCATTAAATGTTATGTATTTTAGTTGTATATAATAAAGAGACCTCATGCTATGTAGTGTAGGTTTTTAAAGAACTCTAAATAATTATAAAATATAATCTCAAAAAAAAAAAATATTAATTTCATTTTCTTATAACTTTTTGTTGATTGAAGATGAATATATTACTTAATTAATCAAAAATAGTTTAATTAACATTTCATTAGCATCCTCGTTTGATGTGGGAAGATATTTGAACACGAAAATGCATAGGTTTTAGAAATTTTAGAATTAAGTTATACATTTTTATGCAATTTTAATTAATTAAATTGGATGAATTAAAGAAAAAATTTATTAAAATTCTAAATTTCTAACAATGAACGTTCTTATTTTATTGCGATAACCTCATTGTATTTCCACCGCATATAAAATTTTTTTTAATACTTTTTAAATATTATACATATTTTTTTTTATTATTTCTTTTGTTTGAAATATATTAAATATTATTTTATTTTTTTTTTTTTTAGATAATCCATATTATTTTTATAATGACAAGTCACCTAAAACACCAGAATCACCAATTTCCAAAGGATTTTCATTTTTTAAACGAAGAAATTCTAAAAGTAATGGAAATAGTAGTCCTAATAAAACAACAGGGATATCAATTTCAAATACACGTCCAATTAATTCTGCTACGTTAATCACAGATGCCACAGAATCATTAGGAAATCCAAGGGGTAGTCTTAATTCGTTAGGATTAAGTATAGTAAGTAATAAAATGCTTCAATATTCAGATTTATTTGTTTGTAAATATAATAAATATGAGTCAGTTTTTTTATTAAAAATAGTATATTTAAAATAGGAAGCCTAAAAAATAAATAGAGTTGGAAGATGTTATATACCAAATTTAAATTAATATTTGCAATTTTTAGAACACTATTTTATCACGAAATCAATTTAATTCTAACCTTCCAATTTTCCAAAAATTTTGTCATTAATTAATATTAAATACACTTAATATTTATTATTTGTTAATACTGAGTTAGAATAAATTGTTTCGTTTAACCAAAAAAATTAATTAAGAAATAAATTTTGATTATAGCTACCAAAGAAAAATTCTACTAAAAATATGAGGAAATTAGACTAAAGTTACTTTTTTTATATAAATAATCAAGTACTAGTATAGAACAGATCGAATTTTAACAAATATTAATTTTAAATTTATTATTAATTAAGGATAATGGTCATGGTGGAAAATCATCAATTTATCGGAGATCTATTAATCGCGATCGATTGGGATCATTTAATGAATCTATACATTACAGTAGTGAAATTGATGATGTATTCATTCACAATCCAAAGTCAGTTTAAAAATTAAATAATATTTCGTTTTCAATTTATTTAATAAATTAATATTTTCTTAGTTCCGATATGTCACGAACATTACCGCTACCAAATCAAACAAGACGACATTCGTTTGGAAATTTTAATAATCGTACAATAGAGCAGAAAAGATGTACCCCAATATCTGATGAAGTTCCAAAAATGATGGCACCAAAACCACCAGTTTTATCCCCAGCTAAATATCGAACCAGGCGAAAAGGTAGGCTTAATTTTCCATTTTATTTATTTTATCACTTCGCTTAAAAATAAAACATTTTCAAATTTATGATACATATTTATTAATGCAGATTTAAATCTTATTTAAAATTTATTATAAAATAATGTTTATAATAAAATTTGTTATTTATTTATTAAATAACTAAATTAAATTAATATTTGGTACAAAGCTTTTAAACATTACGTTTATTTTATCACGTTAAAGGCCATTTACTTCATTTCCACATTGTTTTCGTAATTTATATTTTGTTTTTTTTTAGAAAAGTTTACATAAACTAGAATCTCACCTTGCGTTAAAATATTAAATAAGTTGGTGCACCATTCAATTATGCTATTTTGTGTAAAAAGTGTGTGTAAACATTTCAAGTTGAAACGTTAAGAAGGTTACTATTTAAAAGTTGAAGCAGGCAGAGGTTTTTTCGCCCTCCACTAACTACCCTACCTATTTCCAACGATCCATCGGATTCGCTTTCTCGTTTGTCGTATATTTAAATCTAAATACACTACTGGCTTTTTTTTATAAAGTTCATATGTGTATATGTGTGTCTTAAATCGAACGAAAATACCTCTGTGTATCTTATACTTATATCATATCAAGTAAGGACGCTAGAATTTTTTTTTGAAGTAACATAATCCCAATGCAAAAAAGTATTAAACCAGGAAGAAAAAATGAGGGAATAAATTTTGTAATTTGGATAAGACAAGACTGAATTTTGTGTAATGTATAATAAGGATAATTTATTTATAATTGAAATAAAACTGAAAGTACACATTTAGCTTGCCAGCTTTCAAGAATTTTCAAATTATATTTACATAAATTATAAATTTTTTTTAAATATTTATGTTGAGCTTTAAATGTGTCTTAAATATGAAAATGTGCGATTCCAATACTTTTCTTTATTGTGTACCAAAAGATTAATATATATAACGTACGTAATAAATATATCTAAATTACTTAAACATATATATATATATATATATATATATCTATACTATTTTTATTATTTCAATTGATAAAATACTATATTAATATACATTTACATACATTTACATACATAAATACTAACCTTTTTTTCTGATATAGTGAAATTCAAATTTTTTTTTTTATAAATTGAAGACAATCAAGACTTCACAAAATCTTAAGCATTTCCTCTTTTGATTGTGGGCGCATTATATTTTAAATCTTTTAACCAGACTAAATTCTTTTAATTTTGTAATTTTAGAGAATTGAACAAACTGTGTGCGTTTTTTTTTTTTTTTTTAACAAAAAATTACATTCATCCTGTTATTTTTATTATTTATTAGGGTAAATTTCTAGGCCTTAATATAATGATTAAAGGTTCAAAATTTTCACGTATACACAAAAAAAAAAAAAAAAGAATTACATATTTAAAGAATTATATTTTTGTGTACTTTCATTAAGTGAAAATATAATTCATATATGAGTTTAACGCACTTAAAAAAAAACAAAATCAAAAAATATATAGTTAAATAGAAAACTTCATAGCACTTTAATTGAAAAAAATTATAAATTTGTTTCATATAATGTGATGTACAGATAAATTCTTACATATTTAAATCAAGAAGGCCTTACTACTAACCTGGATATTATCTTCGATAATGAATTTTTTTCTTATTTTGGCTTAACTCAATATATTATTCAATGCAAAAGATTTGTTTCATCTTAATGCAGAAATAAATATTATGGATAAAAATTGTTATTGCAAAAATAAAGTGTTATGACGATACCTGTAAACACTGGTACCTTATATTTTACATATAACTGTTTCTTTGTATCATCGAAAAATAATTACTTAAAACTTAAAACTATACAAATTAGTAAGTGATTTCCGCTTCAAATACTATAAAAAATCTATTAATAATTGCATCTTGTCATCATTATATATTTTTTTTTTGGTATCCATCATAACCGTGCCATGAATTGATTTTATCACTGAAATAAAAAAACTTTCAAAAAAATATTTTTATGTTATCGATAGAAAAAAGAAATAACTTTAATGATTCTAAAATACAAATTTTTTATGGAAAGGCGTTAGTATCTATTTCCTTTTCAATAAAATTTTATATTTAGAACAGTGGAAATTATATTTCATAAATAATAATAATAATAATCTATTAATCTATTCTGAAGAAATAGATCAAAACTAGAAAATTATCACAATATACAAAAATTTGAATTTGTTTAACTGAAATTTTTAATTAAAAAAGATTCGCTTGTTTGTCCATTACTGGTTAGTAAAGAAAAAATTGATTTGGTGTTACACTGAAATCTTCTTATACCTAATATTAAAATATTGGTACAATTCTTTCTAATAGGGTTCAGATATTCTGTACCTTATAATCCTAGAGACCATAGTAAATTGTAGAACGTCAAAATTAATACAAAACTTGCACAGGATTTTCGTTTATATATAAAAATATAGAAATTTTAGAAAACGTATTTTAAATTAAATTTTTTTTAAATTAAATACATTTTTTTTTCATACATTATAAATATACCAAAAAAAAACCTATATTAATGTTCACGAATTGACTGCATTATTGACAGGAAAATAATTATTAATATTGTCCAAATGAAAATAATGAAAAAATATATATATATATATATATATTATATATACATTTCTTCTTTTTTTAATTTTTTTTTAATATTTTTTTCATTAGGAAGAACCGTTAATAATAATAACATGTAATACGGAAGTTTCCCTTAATTAGTATGGAAATTTTCATTCTATTTTTGGACAAAAATAACATTTCTTTGCAACCAATAAAAGTTTTATGTGCGTCTAATAAAAAATAAAAAAAAAAAAAACCAATATTGAATTTATTGACGGCTCCGAAAGAATATTAAAAAAAAAGTATAGATATTTATTTTCTCTGCAATATATTCTATATACTATGCACAATGAAATTCAATGAAATAAATATTATTATTTCAATTCTTTTGCCAGTAAATTTGTTTTCCTACAAAATTAAAGAATGAAAACTTATTATATGTATGAAAAAAAAAACTATATATGTACATATTTACAAAGGTTGATGGCACGCTTCCATCCGTTAATAATAAAAACAAAAAAAAAAAAAAAGAAACAGCATACAAAAAACATAATTTTTTATTTACAGAATAAATTGATTTTTCCTCTAAAAATATTATTAAATTTTCATTGAAAATAATATTTTCAAAAAATTTCTTTGATTCAGTGTTGTATACATTCAATTAAAAATAGAAAAAGGGTAAATTTTTGCTAACAATTAATTTTTGAAATATGTATTAATGAAAAATCAAATTATTTATAAATTTTTTTTTTTTTTTAATTTGAAAAAACTTTTTATTTCTGAGTCAGATTTATTTTCTCAGTATTCGAGTTAGATTAATTTAATAATTTCTTCGTTAAACCAATCTTATCTTAACGTTGAACATTTCGAATCTATGCCATTCGTACTTATTGTTATTTATAATTTAAAGATACAAGTAACACTTTAGAGATTGTGTCTACTATTCCTATTAATATTAAAAATTAACTCGAATTAAAAAAAAAATTATTACAATTTCTAATTATAGAATTTTATGACTTAGAAAAGCGAGAAAAAGCAAAATCAGTAGCATATTTACAATTCATAAAAAATTTCTCTGGTTCCATTAAAGTCACAAAGTAAAGTAAAACTTAAATTAACATAGATTATATATTATATGTTATTAAATCAATCCTATTATTTACCTTTAATTCTTATAAATAAAATAATAAATTAAAAACTCTTGATTGGCCGAATATATTTTAGGACCTCAAAATAATAAAATTATACAAAAAAAAAACACTCCCAGGTGTAACGAAAGAGTCGGATTTTCATAAATACCTCAAAATAATAAATCTCGATTTTCGGAAAGTAAAAATGAAACGCATAAAAATATAAAGTTAACAATGTCCCTTAAAATAATTAAAAAAAGATCCTACAAATATAATGTTATACGTACAAGAAGAAAAAAACAAAATTTAATTAATCTTATCACGTATTATTGATAAAAAAAAATGTTTCCTTTTAATTCATCTTTTATTTTTATATACAAATATCGAACTTGTTAGGTTTGTTTTTTGATTTCTTCAACTTCACAACAATATTAACTAAATAATAATAATTCACTAATGCGGGGAAGCAGTATAATAAAATGTCGAAATGAAAGTATTCTGTTAAATTGGAATAAATTTATTTGTTCTTCTTCTGCTTCTGAGTTATTTTTTAACTAAGAACATAAAACCGAAATGGTACAACTTCTTCTGCAAAATATTTCTTCTTAAGGAATTGAATCTCTGTGAAGAAATAAAATATAAAATTGATTCATATTGATGTCCTTAAAAGTAAATATTAAGTTTGTATTAAAAAAAAGATTCAAGTTGATTTGATAACATGATGTTTGGATATTGACGAAATCACGAAAAATTTAAACACGCACAGAAAAGTTTAAATTTTTACATTTTAAGATCTGCAAGTTTCGACCATTTGCTATTAACATTTTATTGCATTGCAACGCATCTGAAAGTCATGAATTTATTTGAACTTTTAATATTTTACAAATTTATTTTAATTCTAAATTTATTTTAATTCTATATTTCACATAAATTTACATAGCTTCCTTTACTAATTTATTTAAAAGAGATAATTTTTTTATAAATATTTTTTTCTGATTCAATGTAAAAAAGTTTACCTACTGAAAATATAATTTTACGATAAACAATTTTTTTTTTTCAATAAAAACTAATAATTAAAACCTTTTAAAATTATTCTTCCAAACATGGCTCCAACAAAATAAAAGACTTGCATGTAAATAAGAAAAAATATCAACAAAAAAAAAAAAAATAAAAAATTGAGGGGAAACTAATTGCAATTTAATTTTTTTTTTTTTTTATATACGTTTATCTTTTCCAAAAGTGTAGCCAGAATTATAATTTCTTTTTTTCAATTTGTATTTCTTTTTTTTTTTATTCGTGTTAGGTTTTTTGCTGATTTTACTTTTTATTTTGAATTTAACTATTGACCGCGAAATTACTGCTGCTTGTATTGACGGTTTGAAGTAAAGACATTTTAAATAACAAAAATTAAAAATAAAAACTTGCGTGAAAATAAAAAATTTAAAAAATATATAATTTTCTTTGATTTTCGGAAGAAATGAAATTTTTATAAAAGTGATAAATGAAAATTATGGAAATATGGAAATGAATAAAAGCTTTTGTTGTGGTAAGTTATTAGTGAATTGTGACTTAAATTATGACCTATTAAATAAGTCACAAATTAAAATTGTCTAAATTTGAGTCAAAATTTGTGAAAAAAAAACTGATGAACAAAATAGTTACCGATCGTATAATATATATAGTTTGTGTGTGTGTAAATGAATTCTGTATCGATATTTTTAATTTATACCATATTAATTTTTTTATTATACGCGTTAGACTTGATTGAAGCCACCCAAAATGAAATTAGACGCTTACATAAATTAAAAAAAAAAGAAAAGTTTTTTCTTTATTATTTCGTTGAGAACGAAAATACATCGAACGTGGGAAATAAAACCTTTAGTGATTTGTCTTTTTAATTTTTACAGGAATACCTAAATCTTTTACACATATAATTATTGCGTTTGGAAACATGAGATGTTACATTTCTTTTAAATAAACAGTATAATACACTTTAATATGTAATATACATAACGTTCATTATGCACAATGCATGCCCGAGATAAGAGTTAAAATATATTGTATCTCAGGATTTAAGCAGTATAATATTTATGTGATCAATCTAGCGCTAACGACAACATTGTACTGTACACAATGCGCATTCTTTGAAAAATGTACATTATCGACAAATAATTTACACAAAAACTGTATTAAATGAACCCTTGAAGATATGTGTATTCTTTGAAATTATGCAATAATGTGGTAAAGTAATTAAATTAATTGTTAATTAAGTTCATGTTTTATAATAAACTTAAGATACGGTTGCATAGTTTGTCTCTACATAAGAATTTTCATCATATTTATGCAGATACAAAACACGCTACACATTGTTTTGCACATTTTTTTTTTTTTCAAAACACTTCATAATTTCATTAAATACCTATGCCATGCAAACTAACCATTCCATATTTCTAAATAAAGGGTTTTTTAACCGTGATAGAATTTGACTTTTAAATAAAACATATAAAATATTCAACAAAATGTTTTTTTTAAATTTACATAATATTCTTTTTATTTAGGTTCGAAAATATTACTAAAACATTTACAATACACAATATTGTAATTTAATTAAATTACAATAGAAGAATAATGTTGAAAATATGAAATAAATTTTATCAAAACTATCTTGTCCTTGAAATTTGAATCTTATTTCACAAAATTCATCGTTAAAGTTAAAAGTTCGAAAATAATTCGCACCTTCGATCCATAAGTTGATTCATAATTAATCTAATAATATATATGTGCATAATATATATGTACATTTAAGTAATAAGCCATCATATAATGTAAAATTTACATTTTAATCTTAATTTCTAAGAGTTTTGTTTTCCAATGAATATACTTGAAACGCTCTCTTCGTATCTGAAAGAAAAAAATAAGTTGTTATGCGCATAATAAATTTATTTACATATTTAATGTTTGGATTTTTTTTTTTTTTTTGGCGGCTATTACAAAAGTCTTGTAAATTCTAATAACACTAAGTAGGTAAATGAAAGAATTTATATTCATTACATTTTAATATTTGAAGTACTTTTGAGTTCAATATGCTTACCTAAAATCCAACTGAACATATGTGAATCTGTTTTATGTTGTAAAAGAAGAAATATTTTTTTTATGAATATTTTCCAAAAATATTTAAATAAGCAATTCATTGGAATTTCTTTTTTTTCAAAATAAATAAATATTAAAAATATTTATATGTAGGTATGCATTTGGAATAATTAAAAAAAAAAAATTTGGGAAAATTTTTATTTTATATTTATGGTAAAAGTAATGGATTTCCAGAGAGATTATGAACTACATATTTAAAGTCAAGAGTTTTTTATTTAAAATAAAATATGTATTTCTTTTTAGCAACAATTTTTTTAATTAACTATTTTGAATTTCGAAGGATATTTACAGAATGTGTGTATAGCAGATATATTTTATTATTTGTATTTTTTCAATAACTTTCGCCGCATAATAAAATTGGATGCTAATTTTAAAAAATTTAAATGTTCTAAATTGAAATCATATTATTTAAGTTTTAAAATAAGGGCTGCCACTAATAATTTTAACTATTGAATTTTTCTGTATTTTGTGAATAAAAAATCATCATTTTTGCATTACAATGCAATATATATAAACTTCTGTATCTTCGATACTCAATTAAAATGTGAAGAACCTAAATATTTTTTTTTAACAATTTTAATATTCAAGAAAGCATTTACATAAATAATAAGAAAGAATGTTATTTTTTTTCATTTTAAAAACATAAATTCAAGAACAAAACATATTTTTTGTCCTAATTATTAAAATACATAACGTTTTGATATTGAATTGGATTATTAAATGAAAATGACAAAATAAAAAATGTTTGCCAAAATTTTGAAATGACAAAACAAGTGGTGCCTTTGTTGGTTGTTTTCATAAAAAATGTTATGTCCTTGCAAAAATTTTTTGTTGAAAAGTTTTATACAACACAAAAATTCTTCTTTCAATATCAGTTTTAAAAATACAAATAAAACATTAGAATCCAAAACTAGTTCTTTATTGTCGAAATGTCAAACTGAAGATTTTTAATGAAGATGGTTGGGTAACGTTTTAATAATGGCGAAAAACTTGAATTCTTTTTAGTACGAAATAAGAACTCGCGATTATCAAACACCCACTTATTATTAATATACCATAATCTATACATATTAAGATTGGAAAAATTAAAATTACTTTCTTAGAATAAAAACCAACATTAATCGAAAGGAACATACAAAATAGAAGCTATAAAAGTTTCATTAATTTATACATTTATTTTTTTTTATTTATAATCAAATTAAAAATAACTAAAAAAGAAAATAAAAAATTAATAGTGTAGGCCAAACTTTAATATTATTTTATTATTTTTACATTTCTCTGCGATATAATTTCATTAAACTACGGAAATGACTCGTTTATGAGTTTAAATAAATAAAAGATGTAATTTCAACATGCATTTTAGCATCCCCATATCTCGAAATCATGAAATGAAAAATACAGTATTAATAAGAAAAATAAGAATTTACATTTAAAAAAAAAAAATTTTTACGATTGACTTGGACAAAGATAATATATGTATACAATATATAAAAACATGCTTACATATTATACATATTTTGTTTTAAGTAATATTGTAAATAAAACAGATGTACAAAGAATTAAAAACAATTTTTTTTTTTTTATGATGTAAATGTAAATTTAACATTATTATAGCAATAATTAGGGAAATCATTTCAAAAATGTTTCTTAAGAAAAATTTTCCGCATTTTGGCATAAATAAACAAAACAAAATTCTATTAAATTGAAACTTTTATGTAAATTATATATATTATGTACATACATTGAAGGCATGTGCCTCCATGTATGTAATTATTGCAGGCTGACAGTATACAAATAATTTATTTATAAATATTAAACACAAATTGTCCAAAAAAGTACAACATAAAAATTTTTAAATGAATATCTAATATACATAACATATAAACAAAATATCTTTTAACGACAAACGAAAACTTTTGATTGAAATCATTTCTATAATAATTTTTTTATCATATTTATTATAAAAAATGTTGTTTTATTTCACGCGTTACATCATTAAAGGTATATTCTAAATTTTAAGTTAATTAATTAGATAAATAGTTAACACATATATTTATAATATACCTATGTAAAAATAGTTTCATTCAATGTACAATGTAAACAAAATATACTCTATTCTTAATCGCGTAAAATTACCCATGAAATTATTTATCATGACAACAAAATCCATATTATTATTTCTCAAGATTATAAATTATGTAAAAAAGAATTAAATGATAAATTTTTAGAAAAAAAAAAAAGAAACAACATAAAAACTGCATTGCACATAATTTAAATTATAATATTAGTTTTATTTATTTATTAAATTTTTTTTTTATTTCATATTATATGAATATAAAATTTCATGTAGAGAGAGCATCTTTTTAGAGACAGATCCATGTGTTATGCACATATCTGTTTGGTTTGAAATTAAAAAAAAAAAAAAAAATTCTTATTGTTAAAAGAATTGAAAATAAAAAAAAAAAAGATTCCAGCTTCCGGTGAAGGAATCTAGAATTTTTTTTTGGTTTTTTTTTTTTTTATAAAACATTAGAATGCACGTCTGCTGAAGTAAATGTTTTTATTTTTAAAAAAAGAAAACTATTTCCATAAGAATCTATTTTTGAATTAAAGAATAAAAAAAAAAGTCTATTTTTACTGAATAACAACAAGGGATAATAGAGTGAAAAGTTATGCATTATAAAAAAAAATATTTGGATTAGATCTATATTAAAGAACTAAACTTTGATGTATGATGTATATTAATATGTTTGATTTATTTGTTAATATGTGTAAACATTATATACAGTATGTATTAGACGAATCATAATCAAATTTAGTTAGAATTTTCATTAAATCATTATTTATAAAAATTAAAAATTATGTTCTACAGGAAGAGCTTAAAAGGATTACAAAAAATATTATTGGCTGAATTTCAATTTGTGATACAATCTAATATAATTATCTCCGATAGAAAGAGGCTCTTAGAAATTCTTTTAAAGAAGTTATTTCAGCCTTTATCTAATAGCATAATTAAATTTTGTTATATTGGTTTTTCATTATTTATAATATAAAAATTGTTATTTCATGCATCGTATTTTTATATAATTAATAAGATATAAAATATAATGCTAATAAACCTAATATAAATTTTATATTATTGTCTGTCCAAATAAATATTCAGCATTAATATTTTTTTTTAATTTAATTTTATTGAATATTTTACCTTTAAGAAAATCCTTAAATGAGGTTTGTCAATTTGTGAGAAATTTTGTTGTCTCCAATTTCACTTTTTTTTTATTATTATTATTATTGCGTATCGTTTTGCATATAAATTAATAATCTTAGTTGACAAAACACCAATTTTAAAAATAATAGGGCGCCAAAGAATTTATATGTTTTTTATTTAGCTTTCTTTGCATTTCAAAGATGTATATTATTTATATTTTTTTTTATTATTGTAACAATAATATTGATATTAATATATGCTCTTCTCTAGTGCATGATAAAAATATAAAAAGATTAAAAATAAGTAACGCGATTAAAAAACGAAAACAATATTTGCAATAAATATATATATATTTTTTTTTAATATTTCACGGTAGGTTAAGAGCTTTGTGTACACAAACGTTTACTATTTTTAAAGATTTTTTTTTATTTTGTAGCAAACCTCGAACGTATTGAAAGGTTTTTGAATAATACAAATTGTAGCACGTTGATGGCACGAGGAAAAAAGATTAAGTTTAATAATTTAATTTTTCATGTTCATACTAAGAACAAAAAATATTAAAGAAAACTCTGTTTTTTGTCCATGAACTCAACGAATTATTATAGTGATCGTTTTAAATTTTTTTTGTATTACACATTTTTCATATAAATGTGCCTAAAATTGTAGCTAAAATCATCAAATACTAATGTAATATATACGTAAGACATTACCTCTTAATGCAAGTCTGAGTTTATTATTAATGCACAATGTAATAATGCAGTAACAAAGTATATAAATGACTTGATGCGATTGTCTTAATTAATCCTTTTCAAGTTTTAATTTTTACAATATGCCTCCTGAAAAATGAAAATATTTTCAGTAATAAAAGAGGAACAATATGTGCGTTCATTTATTAAAAAAAAAAAATGATTAAGAATAAAACAAAAAAAAATAAAAATAAAAAAAATTAAGAAAAGATGTTTTCTTCATTTTTGCATCGAATGAAACGGGGGTGCAAATTATTTTTTATACACAGCTGGAACTTAAAGAGATTCAGTTGGTTTTCTGACATCATAACAATCAAATCTAAAATTTTATAAATTTTTTTTAATTTTATATTTTTTATTTCATACACCATAATATTAAAACAATTTTTTTAAATATCATAAAAAAATTTATAAAAAAAAATTGTGTGTAATAATAATCAAGCTTTTAAATAACAAACAAAAATTATAATATTTTATAATATTCTTGATCAATTTTTATCAATTATGAAGTTCTTACATAAATACCGACATAACTTGAAGAAAATTCATTTTTAATTTTAGTCGATTAAAAAAAAAAAAACAATTGAATTTAAAACTTGTTCTCGATATATGATTTTCTTTTGGCGGGAGAATGTTTAAGTTTTAAATAATGCAAGAAAAAAAATTATAATAATCATTTTAATATTTAATTAATAAAACTTAAACATAAAAAAATTTTATTAATCGGAAATAAAAATTAAAAAAAAAAAAAAATTTAATAAAAAGAAACATAAAATATTAATATTGTGTTTTTTTATTTAAATATAAATTACACATAAGTCTATAAAATCAGTAGTAATCGAGAATGGCTGGTAATAAATTATATCATTTAGTTTTTGATAGTCTGATGGTCCAATTTTGCAAACCAAATAGTTAAACAGTTGTTTAAAAAAAATGCTAATTTTGTTCTTTGATTAGAAAAAATTTACTTACTTATTTCAATTTAAAATAAATTTTTGAAATATAAATTTTAAAATATTTTTCTTACTTATTATTTATTATGACTATGATTTAGTTAATTTACAACTATTATCCTTATATAGAATTAATGTTAATCAAATATTTGGGATTTTTCTATTTATCTAAAAGTATATTATGTAAAAGAAATATAGGTACCCAGTATAGCTTTTACTTAGAGTATTAATGGGAAAAAACTGAAAATAAAAAAACAGGGAAACAATAGTTAAAAACTAATTTCAAATCGAATTTTATGAGAATTAATCAGAGAAATTCACATAAATTTAAAGAAAATGAAAGTCTCTCATTATCACAAATTTCAAAATTATTAAATTATTTTATTTTGCTGAAATTTTTTTTACAATATTTTTCCTTTAATTCTTTCAGAAAATTGCATTATTGAAAATTATAATATGGATGATATTTTAATTGTAACAGCGAAACACAGTGAAAAGGCAATTACTTGGGCTAGTTTTTTGAAAACTCGATTCGACAAAATTACAAAGCAAAGAGGACGTAAACCTTTCAAGTAAGTTAATAAATTCAAGTAATTTTCTACAATATTAAAATTAGTTATTACTAAAACTGTTGAAGACAGACTAAAGAAATTTTAAATTTTTTGCTTAAGCGACTTTAGCGATTGTATTATAATTTTGATTTCTCGTCGCTTTTAATATTGGGATCGATAAATTTCTTCTTCCTTAGTATAAAACTCAAAGTTGCAACTCAATCATGATTGTTGTAATCAAAACAACTTTCGTTGATACGGTTGGATTTAATTTTTGAACAAATTAGAATTTTTTTCAAATATTTAGAGTGGAACACTTTAAATTTAACTATAGGTAATTACAGAATTTTTTCAATGGTGTTTTGAACTAATGCGATAAATTTGGAGATATTATTACTGATAACTAAACCAAGTTAATACTATACAGTACAGTATTGGAAAGAAAAATAAGGACTTTTCTTAAAAAATATTGAATTTTTTTTTCGAATTCGGGTCTTTGGGTTATATTCAAAATATGGATATACTAATGTCTGTTAAATTGGTCTTTTGATTCTTTAAGAATTAATGAATATAAGATTCAATTCAAATTAAAGTCAACTTGCATTCGCTCCATAAACCATTCCAATTCTTATGGTAATAAAATTAAGATAAGAAATTGTATTGTTAATATTTCATTGAGGTAGTTTTAATTATCGAATACAATTTTAAAATTCTACAAAAAATAGTTCTTCGAAATCAGAATTATTGGGGGCGATTATTAATTTTTATAAATTTATTTAGTTAAAGCATATTATATTTTTTCCAACAGTTTTTTGCATATCAAAATTGGTGATGCGAATTTTTCAACAGAATTTTATCAGAAATATCAATCGACTGCTTTACAAATTATTATACTATGTCCAGCATTTTTAGCGCTACCACATAAATTATTGATGATACAATTATCAGCGATATTGAATATTGAGAAAGTTTTAGCAATATTATTAGATGTCGCTGAGGAAAAAGTTTTGGAAATTAATAAAAGTGGTAAATTTAAGAAGTTTCTCTTCGAATTTATATGCTACATAATAATTGACAAAATTTAATTAATCAAAATTCTTTCAGCTTTTCCATCTTTTCGTAAATGGAAAAGATGCATTGTTCACGATAATGATCAGTCTGCGATTGGAAATATTTTGGGTATTGCTACTGATATTTTAGGTCGAGCTTTATGTCAACGTCCTCCTTGTCATGATAGTTTATCAAGATCTGGATCTGCCTCCGGAACAGATGCATTTTCTGTAGTTCCAAGAAAAGTGAAAATAGGTCAAAATAGAGTATTAGCTCTACTAAATGATCCGTTAAAAAAAGATGATTGGATTAAAATTACAATTGAAAAAGCCGGAGAAATTTTTGAAGTTAAAAGTTTTAAACAACGAAATCCCTACACAATACAATTTAATGTGCCAGGTGAGACTTTCGATAAAAATTATAATTTTTTTTAATCTGCGATCTCAATAAAGTAACTTATATATCGAATTAAACCATTTTCTATATACTTTTTTATAATGCACTTAATAAATTTATTAAGAGTTTTTTTGGTTTTTTCAGAAAACTGCATGGAAATATCAACTATGGTTGAAATAAGAATCGAAAAGAACGAAAAAAGTCTTGGCAGCCGTCCAGTGAAATGTGAAAGTCGCCTACGTGAATTAGAACAATTATTGCGTTGTCAAGATTCTCCACTTGAATTTATGTGCCATTCATTAGGTATTGGTTCGACTGAAAGGGATTCACTTGATAAACATTTACTAAAATGTTTTCAAAAAAATGTGCCTCCAAATTTTCATCTATTGGCCGGACCATATGAAAAACCGAATCAATGCCTTATGTTAAAAGAAAATATTCCAGAAGAATTCCCAACTCTATTACACTTTGCAGCCAAATGGGGGTTGGAACAGATGTCTATGCAGCTGTTAGAATGTCCCGGTGGAGATGCTGCTTGTGAAATTCGAAATTATACGGGAAAAGTTCCCTGTGAGATTGCTGAACAAGAAGGTTTCCATGATTTAGCCAGAAGTCTTAAAAGTTTTTCGGTAGGCTATTTTAAATAATTTATTTATAAAAACCACAATTCAAACTTTTTTAAATGTAATTTATGTAACAGTTAATCTTTTGAAAATTTAACATTTTGTTTTTATTTTTCAGCAAATGCATGAATTCACAACAATGTACCATTATTTTAAAGGGATAACTGATTGCAATAATGCCAAAGTTGTTATTGATACAAAAAAAGATTTAAATCATTCTTCAAATATATTACAGGAAGAATTAAAGAAAACACAGAAACAAAACAATTGTGAAGATGTAACTGATGGAATTTGCCGACAAACAGAATACCTTGAAATGAGCAGTGGTAGCGAAAACGAACATTCGACAAATCAAAAAAATGTACCTTGTACTCTTGCGGTAACAAATTTGAATTATATAAATATAGATTCAAAATATGACGGAAATTTAGAATCTTCTTCAGATGAACTCCCAAAACGCATAGAAAATAAGAAGATTATTGATGATGCAGATATTTTAACAAATGAATTAAAAATATGTGAACCACCCTATTATCAGTCAAATGATAATAATAAAACAAATAATAATCAAAATAGATTAACATCAACGGCCGATCAATTCAGTCAAGAGTGTTCAAACGTATTAGAAAATTGTAATTCATCAAGTCATTTGGATTATATGTTAAGCCCTTCCAATATTCCTGTTTCACAAGCAAATGAAGGAGATTATATGATTCAACCCTCAAATAAACCAGTAAAATCATTAAAAGTTGCACCTAATTATGTTAATGATTCAAGCACCTCATTTAGGTTTGATGAATCCCATTTACGTATGCATTTCGAGAAGAAATCAAAAATTATCCACCAAAATGTTTTAACTAAAACAGGAACACTTAAAAGAACGGGTAGCGATGCGTCAAGCACAAAGACAAATGCTGATGATGAATTGGCAGAAATTATGTACGATTTCAAGAATAATGTTTTATCTATAAGAGAAGTTGAACAGTTGGTTGAAAAGTGGAAAAACAGAAATGATGTTCAACAAAGTTTTAAAGAAAAACAAGAACATATAACAAAACTTCGAGAAGAATACGAAAAAATTCAGGAACAAATGAAAGAGAAACTTAAACGCCCCACACCGTTTGAACGAGTTAAAAAATTCTTTTCTCGAAACAAATCTATCAATAAGTCATTTACCGAGGACTTTGATGAAACTAAGTCGTCTGTAAGATCCTCGCAATCAAGCCAAAGACCAATTAGTAGTTTAAGTATGCAAAGTGTTTCATCATCATCATCGTCGTCTGGTCGATTGAGTACTGGAAGTGCTGCAAGTTTAGGAGATAGCGGAACACACTCAGATCATGATGATCGGAGACAAATTTTTGTTCCTAATACGTCTTGTAGGATTGGATTACCTGGAAGTTTGATGGATAATTATTTAGTTCCGCCTGCCCCTCGGCCGGTATTAACACCAATTTCAACTGCTGCAGAGGATAAAGATCGTACATTTTTTATTAATAATGTTATAGCTCCCGCAAGTCCCTTAAATGGAGGCAATGACTATTGTATATTTCCATCAAATATTCCAGTTTATCAAGAAAATCAATGTGGTTTAAATACCATTATTGAAACCAAAGAAACGACCAATGAGTTTGTTAAAATAACACCAATTAAAATACACAATGAAAAAAACATTATTTATGGAAAATTAAAAAAAAATATTCCCAAAGAAGTGTGCTCTAGTTTTAAACCAAATAATAATTTAGATTATGTTAAAAAAGAAATAGTTGAAACAGTTACCAATGCTATTGAAAATGAAAATATTTCACCAAATAATCAAAACAAAGATTTTTTGCGACAAAATAGTAATGAAAATAATACTTCAAAGAATGACAATATAACTAATAATCAGAATGATCATAATTATATGAATATTTAAAAAAAAATTAATTTTGTAATATAAATTATATTATAATATTTAAGAATATATTTTATAGATTTAGCTTCGATCTCTCATTACATTTCGGTGGCATTCTTTTTTACAACTTTCAGAAAAATATAATATACTCGTAATGACAATAAAATCCTATCAGGTCTTTTCGGTTTAGTTAATTATTCATTAATAATGGTATAACATTAGTTTTTTTCACAAATTTTGTTTCACACATTTTTTTTTGTTGTTTTAACTTTTACTTTTATTTCTAATAGAAAGTGTTAGGTTAGTATATAAAAATATTTTGTCTTACTAAACCTTCAAACAAAAATACAATACAATTTTAAAAGCAAAATGTATGAAAAATAAAAACTAATCTTATGCTATTATTAATCAATGATTATATTTTTGAAAACTACGAAATGAAATTATTATTATGGCAAATTTATGTACTGAAATTATTTATTTTATTTTATTTTATTCTTTCGAGAAAAACGTATATAACAAACTAATCTAGAAATTGTTTCTATATTTTCATTTGTCCCCTGTAAAACAATCATTTCTAAATTAAAAACCTCTATTTTTGTTAAACTTATTTTTATTTATATTTTTTCATAGAGACTTACTTTATCACGTAAATTGGATTAAATTTAATTCAATTTAATTCTAGTGTTATTATTCTTGTACCTTATTATTCATGACTCTTTTCAATATCACGAACCAGATCATTTTTTGAGAATAGTAATAAATAGTTTAAATTTGATCAACAACCAAGCAATAATGTTACATTATTTAATACATTAAATATTAGTTAAAATTAAAATTAAAGAATGATTTTAAATTATACTTAAAAATAATTTAGATCATAATCTTAACAAATAATTATTTTAATTAAACGTAATAATAGAAAAATATTATAGACTTTTGTTTTAATAAAATACACTAAAATTTTAAATCGAATTATATAAGACTATTTCATTCATATCGAAATTCAGTATCATTACTATTTGTGGAGATAAAAAAAATACCATTATAAGAGATTAATTAAATTTTTACAAACTGATCATAAATATTATACCTACATAATTTTTATAATAAAATAAGTGCATAAATAGTTTAGAATTTAAAATAAAATTATTAACTTTATTTTTTATTAAAAGTATATAATTGAATAAATATTTTAATACATTTAAGTATTTTCGAACACTGCATAACGGTTTTTTATTTTGATTCGATATCCAGATAAATGGTAAATCAAGATTTAGATACTATAAATTATCAATTGCATTATAGAATTCAATTTGATTCCACAGTACTGAAGTAACAAGTAAATGAAGGGCCGTTTTCAACCCGCTTACTTTTTTTTAAGATACCTTGCACCTTATCATATGTTGATCATTCAGTCATATACCATATACTGAGTCAATTAAAATTTAAAAAAAATTTAACTGTTGAAATTTTAATATTAGACTCTTGGCTATGGTTGAAAAATGTAAATCGATTGAGCAGTTCATTAATTACCAGCATTTTAGTGGAAGGCGGGCGAACGGACTAAAATTTAATAAAAATATACTTAGTCCTATTTATTTATTTTTTATAGAAAACGAGCTAAAAAAATTGGAACTTTTTGTGCTTAAAATTGTTATGCTTTCTTTATTACATTTTTATTCACATTTTGTTAGTCATATTTAATTACTGCTGTACCTGTAGTAAAAATGATTTAAATTAAATAAATAGCAATATGGAATAGGAATTTGGATACAAATGACTGCTTTTACCGGATATTTATTTTGGGGGAATGTACTCTATACATTAAAAACATTTACGGACCCTAATTATAAATTTTCAATGTTATTATGCTTATTGAAATATTTTTATTTATGCAAAAAATATGTACATGATATGTATTATAGTATATGTACAATGTACATTGTCCACACATAATTTAAATATTGATTTTTTGACCCTTCTTAGTCTAATGTTCATGATATAAGTTAAAGAACCATGTTGCAATGTACTTAAGCGTTCATGACACTAAATTCCAGATTATACAGAAGACAGACTATTATGGAAGAATGTTCCATTTTGAGAATGTTCCATTTGAGATATGTAGTTTTCTTTTCAGTATTCCTTAAGAAGGACTAAAACCAAAATCATTTTTTTGATTGTGTTGAAAATAAAAATTTTTTTGAATGTCGTGGAAATAAAATTTGAATAATTTATAATAATTTAAAATTATGGAAATCAGTCTTCAATATATATATGGTATATAGTAAAAAAAAGTTAGATTTATTGAAGTCAATTTCATTAAGTTGATTAATTTAAACTGTTAATTTGATTTGGCTCTATAATATCTAATTTTTCATTTATTCTTTTTTCTAAAATTTTATTAACATTAACCTTGTACTAGAATTCAGGAAAATTATAGAAATTAGGCCAGTAACGTATGTTCATAATGTATAATTTTTAAAATTTCAATTTAAATTTTATATGGAAATGCAAACAAATTTTATTAAAAAAGAATATCAGAAGCAGCATTACAGATTCTATCAGGCAAATGAACTTTGATTAAAACATAAATTGCATAATATCTTAATTAAAATATAAACATATAATAATGACCTTCTAAAATTTTTAATTATTTTTATTAACATTTTTTTAAATAAATTTAACATTAACAGTTTTTATACATACAATGGTCAGTTACACTGAAGATTTATGATATTATATTATATTTGGTGGAATCATAGCTAATTACTTTGTTACAAACAAGTTTTCATATTATTTACATGCGCACTTAAATTCAATAACTGAGCATTATTCGGTAAATATCCGGTAGAATATTTTGTATAACGTTTGCATATAAAGAGGTATGCATTTCATAAACTGCTTCAAGCTCTTGTCTCAGTTGATTTTTTAAGTTTATCTCGTAATGTTTTCAAGGCCCTCATTATCCCGTATTATAATATAGCTGGCGAATTTTTAAATACACATATCTTATAAATAGAAATAGGATTAGTATTCGCGGGACATTTTCTACTTTTTAATTCATAAAAATTATATATACAACACATACATAATAACATTATTTTTACTGGTAATCGAAGTTAAAAGATTTATAATTTATATAATACATGTTAACCTTAAGTCCGTTATTACTTAACGATGAAAACTTCTGATATATAAAAAATTTAAGAATTCTATTGTTTGTTTGTATAATTATTATTTTTATTTTATTTTTCATATTATTTTTAATTATATAACTTTTATGATACGGAAACTTATTTTGAAATCCATCCGCTCAACGAACTTAGCAATGATGATGGGGGATTGATTTATTTATCACTTTTAAGTAAATGATTGCGTGATTTATAAAAGTTCATTTTTATTACTTGTTTTTTTTTACAAACTTTTACCATACTTTTTAACAATAAAGGTTAATGAAAAATATTTTATATGTATGTACTATTAGCTAAAAATTTTTAATTAAAGATTCAAGCAAATTCATGATTTTATGCACTTATAAAAAATTAAGTTTTCGTATTTTGTATTTTCTAAATAGTTTGGATAACAATTTTATAGAGTTGAAAAACTTTAGCTGTTTGGTGCACAAAAAAAAAATTCACCAATCTCTACTGTTATAAACTCTGTCATTTGAGTTTTTATTTAATTTCATTCATTAAAATTATCGCCTATGTGTGTATATAAGTTATGACGTTTTCGTTTAAATTATGGTTTGTATTAACATTTAATCAAATCTCAGAACAGGGTGACAAGGAGAGGTCTGTTGGGCTGGACAATATGATACAGACCACAAAGTCACTGATTTTTTTGACATCAACCAGGCTTTATCATGCTCAAATAATACCTACTTGTTACGTGGTGGTAAGACTTGCATTCTTCTAAGGTTTTAAATAATATTTTTCCGTCAACTACTTTAAATATCGAATATTTAAAAAAAAATTGTTTTTATCAATTATCAATTACATTATATGAAATATTAAAGTAAGAACGGATTTAATAAAAAAAATTAAAAAGAAGTGAAAATCGATGATTCTTGATGTGTAAATCTTAATTCTTTCCTAATTATACTTATAAAAATTCAAAAACACAACTCAATCATCATTTAAAAAACAACTCTCTAAATGTTTCAGCTACAACGAATTTTACTTTTTTTATTCAGATTTTCCTTTAAATTGTATTCAAACGGCATAACAATTAGTTTAATTTTTTTTTAAAATTGGATAAATTAAATAAAAGATAAAGTCATAAATAAAGCAAAAAAAAAAAACGTCAAAAAATTGTTTTTACCTGTGTGTACATAAAGTGTTGTAGACTCTTCACTTTTGCTATGCTTCAGTAACCTGAGCATATCTTTATCATTATTATTTACATTTTTGGTTGATATTATTTGCTGTATATGTATCCCTTGGCTTAGATCAAGTAAAATGTAGCTAGAAATTAATATACATATCCAAAATTATGCATCTGAGAAGTTATGTTATTAAAACTATTTTGTAATAACTATAGTTATTTTATAAAAACTTAAATTACTTAGTTAGAAAATATTATAATTGTGATTAATTGGCAGTTGACCTTTAAATTTAAAAATAAAAGGAAAATAATAAATTAAATAATTTTTCCAAGTTTGCTTTTATAGCTTATGAAGGAAGATCTTAAGGCTCTTTGTGCAATGTCTTTAACTTTAAAAAGTAACCATCTTAATGTCAATGTTTTTAATGGGGTTTTCAAATAAGATAGATAGTGTTGTCTTGTATATATGTAAATAAATTTCTTCCTGAAAGTTTTACTCCTAACAAATAAGATCGATCGAAAATAAATATTTTTATTTTGAATTGCATGTATGAAAAAAAAATACAAATATCACTTTTTAGAAAAGTCTTTTACAACAAATTTTATTTAAATTATTATTGCATTGTAAACAAAAAGCATAGGTATGTATGTACATTTCATCAAGTGCATATAATATGTTGCTGAGCAACAATATTTCATTTCATTTTCACATATTGTACACAACATTTATATGGATATTTGAGAAACAAAAAATTACCAAAAAAAAAAAGAAAATAAAAAAATTAATTTTCATACAAATTAAAAAACCATGAGGCGCAACTGTTAAGTTAGTTACTATTGGAGTTTTGAAACTACTAGTTGGATATTTAATAAAAATAAATAATTGTCTTTATTGTACAATATTTTGACTGTACCGTCGCATTGTTAAAAAACAATATTTATATGAAAAAAAATAATAATAAAATTGTGCATATAATTTACATTTAAATAAACATATTCGTTTTAACATTTACATTATTTAACATCAGAAAGGACTTTTTAATAGGTATATTTCTCAAGGATGATTTTCGTCGAATGAATATATTTTTATAATTCATGATCATTCATTCAAAAGAAAAAAGTGTGTGAATTTTAACAGATCACTGTTACGGTCGGCAGAATAATTTAATTTTTCTGATAAATGGAAATTGATAAAAATGTTTCCTTAAAGAACAATATATTAACGCACTAAGAGGGTTAAAGTGGCAGATGATAAATTTTATTTTCAAATTTATACAGCAAAAAAAAAAAAACTCAATTTAAATTAATTTTTAGTATATTTATATTTTAAATTTTATATGACACAGAAGTGCGGAAATATTATTTAATTAAGATCAAAAGAAAGTATTTAAAATATAATTTTATTTTTTTTTAAACATTTGAGGTGAGTTCGGGTTTTTTTTTTAATTAAGATTTTTACAATATTCGAGTCAAAAAAGTTGTTTCTGATTATTATTATTAATAATTTTTTTTATTAGTTATAATCTAACCTGAAAGTAATTGTTTATAATTTATATTCACATAAGAAACTTCCAAAACTTCACAATATTATTTTTATTAATATTTCATCAATTTAGAATAATTTTTGTCGATTTATATGTATACAAATAGAACTAGAGTTGTAATTATACATACATTCTAAAATCTACAGGCAGTATTATAAATTAATAAAAAAAATGTAGTTGATTTAAATTTAAAATTAAGGTTTGATGAACTTTATCGGTTTATTCAAGTTAAGAGATATCCGACTGACAGTATTATAATATAGTCAATAGGATAATTTTAAATAATTTGAAACTTCACATGAATTTGAATGCTAAAATATATATATAATTATACAATTCCAAGTAGTATCATACGTTATAATCTTTAAAATACTTGAAAACTTTTCTAATATAAAATGTATAATTCTAATTCTATTAACTCTATTAAACAACACATAATATCATATTCTTCAATAATTGTCATCAAATATTTTCCAACGAATTAATTTTTTAATAATTAAAATCGAAGTTCAGTACACTATACTGTAGGTATACTTTTAAAATTTTATGAATCAATTCACAGATTTACATAAGTTTATTGAAATTTTGTTTTATTATAATGCAAATTTATCTCAATCAAAACTATTCTCATTGTAATTTTCAATGGAATTAAAAAATTAAAATATTTTGAATATTTCAAAATTATAACAATTTTTCCCAAACACTAATTACCATGATCTGAAAAATTAATCAGATAATACATGTAGTGCGGTAATTATAATATAAATCTAGCATGTTAATTATTTAATATGAATCTTTTTTATTTTATTTTTTCCATCAAATTTATCTCATATGATTCGGCATTAAACTTTCGGAGTATTAAAAACATAATACTTTGTTTAGAAAAACTAAATTGTAATTTTTCAAATAAAGTCTCACGTGCGTCAAGTATATGAACGTGTATATGTACAATGTACATATAATAAATAAAAACATTAATTAGAAAATGATTAAAGCAGTAATCAGAGCCTTAGAGAAAATGAACTTTCGTAAAAATTTTGTTTTTTTTTTAAATCGAAAGTGAAAACACTATGGGTCTCATCATTTTTTTTTGTTTAATATGTAAATAAAAATAAACAAAAATCTATACAAAATTTTAAATTTTATTAATATTATTTGCAAAACAATATGTTGTATTTTATTTACAATTTTATATAAAAAAGAAAAACTTCTTGAATGAAATTCTGATAAATGGAACTAAGTTGAAGAAATTGATAAAAAAAAACTATAAAGTATTGAACATTATATTAGACCATAGACATAGAAGAAGAATCTGAATGAAAATAGCTCCCTATACATGATTCTTCCTCTATGATTAGACTGATAAAAATCATATCACATTGTTATTTTTTTTAGAATATAGAAACCAATTCGAAATAGAAAATTTTTAAATTTTTCTTCAAATTGAAAACAACAAGTAGGTTTATAAATAATGAACCGCGGACGTTGAGCGAGAGAGCAATGACTCAAATGCAAAACGATTCTCCCATTAATAATCCATAATCAAATTTAATGTCCATTCATTATTATTCATTTCAAATAAGCTTTATAAAATAACATGAAATTGAAAATCCCACGACAAAATGTTGCTTATTTGTGGTTTCACATAATTGTCGTGTATAAATTTTTTCTTTTTTTTTCATAGTTTAAAAGTTATGTTACTATTTATTTTCATATAAAAATAATCAAAATTACACAATGATGATAACTTCTTCATTGCTCACATGTATGTAAGTATATAAATTTTGTTTACGTTTTATTAAATGTATATACGTAAGTTAGCTATATTTTCAACATTTTTACACAAATATATATATGACTAAAAAGTCAATAAAACCAATTTTTTTTTTTGCGGAAAAAATCACACAATTTTTGATAAGTTCATTGTGCACCAAGTTTATTGCTATTTTATGTTTATCTTTGGCGGCGTGCTGCAGAAAAATTATTATCTTTTAATAATTTTTAACCACCCAATTTTACTATTTAACTATTTACGCTTACTGTATACAAAATTAATATTTGTAAAAACCATTTATGATTAAAAAAAATTATTCATTACTAATCAAAAGTACTTATTTTTAACATTTAATATGGAACAGACGTAATCAGTAGACACGAATATATGCCGTCTTGAATTTTGAAATATTGAAACTAGATCGAACATCATACATATATATATATATATATATATATATATATATATATATATATATATATATTCGTATAGACCAGACCTTATCATATATGTAAGTAAATGTAGACTACTAACCATCGCAAGATTTCTGTCTGCTTAAAATCTCTATTAACGGAAGTGGGCTTGATCAGTTATCAGTAGTCTAAATTTGATTACTTTACGTTGCATATCAGTAATTTATATACCACTACGTAACAGTCCTTTGAAATGGGCTTACATTTCCGAAACTGTTTGGATAACAAAAAATTAACTATTTAATTCACAATATTAATAAAATAATATTAATAAAAGATATTTGTGGTAAAAAAAATATTCATTAATACAATCCTATACCTATTGCAGAAATGGGTGCGATAGTTTTAATGTTTTTTAGTTCAAATTTTTAAATGTTGAAAATATTAAAACAACAAAGAAAGTTTCTTAAAAAAAGCGAAAAAGATTTGGTTATGAATTTATTCGAAAATAAATCTAAGAGCGACAACTTCCAAATATACAAAAAAATTGCATTTTCAAATTTTTGAACCTAAATTTATGTAATGTATATATTTTCATTGTTGTCAGAACAATAATACCTATATTTATGATTCTCTTTAAGTGATTCTCTTTTAGAACGAAGATTTCGGTAGCGAACATAACATATTATAACTAACTAAGGACAACAATTGATTTTTAATTAATTTAACATTAATAGTGACTTTAACATACACATTACAAATACCTAATAGGTTTAAAAAATTGCGTTGTTTATAAAACCGCCAAATAGGTATATCACACCAAAATTAATTTTGTATTGAAATATGATCTTTTAATTCCAGAAGTAATTTCAATAAATAAAATTTTCTTCAATTTTATAAAGTGCAATAATTGAATTAAATATTTTGCCAAAAGGCAAAATAAATATGATAGTCTTTCTCATGACATATTGTTACTATGGTAAGGCTAAAAAAAACAATCATCATCATAAATATTATAAATTGGTATATCGTTTAAATTGAAAATAAATAAAAAAAAACTTTTGAAAAAAAAAATTTAAGTTTTTCTTTTGGTGAAAAATTTACTATAGGAATATTTTGAAAATTTAAACAAATAAATTTTATTGAAAAAGATAATAATGTATAACTTTGTTGATGATTGCATTGAGTGAAATTTATAAGATTTTTTTTTTGTTTACAATAAGGTAGACATTTAGTGATGTTCAATTATTTATTAAGAAAAAATATTTATATTCTTGTATGTTATTAACATTGAAACTTTTTTTTTCACCTGCAATTTACTATTTATTGTTGTTGTAATTGTGTCTTGATATATGCATTACATATTTACCTACATGAAAATAAATGAAAATTTTATTCATTTCACATAATTCCTGATTAAATAAGAAGTTTTATCTTTAAAAAAAGAAAATATTATGAAAGTCAAAAAACTCATAAGTTTGCAAAACAAAATATTAATTTGAAAAATAAAATTATTAAAAATATCAAAAGCATTTAAAACTGTAGCCTTTCGTTACAAAACATTATCTCAAAAACATATAATAATTTCTTAAAATACTCAGTTTAGTGGATGAGTTACATAATTGTGTTTTTAAAATTTAAACAATACTAATATATTTAAAGATTTTATCATTCTTATTTTTTAAATGGTTTTTACGAAATCAAATATGTATACCTAAGTAGGTATATCTTAAATTAATTAAAATTTTTGTGTTGATTATGACCACAGATTACTATTTTTTATCAGTTAATAATAAACGCCTGTAGTTATGATAAATTATAGTTTATTGTATTTATTCAATGATTAATTTTGTTAAAAATTCAATTTTATTCAGATTTAAATAAGAACATTAAAAAGAAATTTATAATAGTACTTATTGGTTGTGATGCTTCAATTATATTATTGTTTTGATTTAAGCTGTATTGCCGACTTGAACTTCATAAATTACCAACCTGTAAGATCTGTCTTTGTTATTTATTTATTACCAAGTGTATAAAATGAAGTTAACATTAATATTACATAAATAAACCAATTAATATTATTTAAGATAAATTAAACAAGGTTTATGTAAGTTGCCAGTTGAATATAAAGAAATTGTTTGCTACATTTTAACAGCGGAAAATATGAAAAGAAAATGTTTTATGGTGTGCTTGGAAAGATTTTAATATTTCTTAATATTTCACCAAGTGTAACGAAGAAAACAATATAAATAAAATTATAAGTATGTAGTTATATAAATAAATCCAAAACTAATGACATTTTCAAAACATGCATATATTTCAATTTTAAGTAAAATGGTCAAATTGTTTAAGAATAATGGACAGGTATAATTTGTCATAATCGCTTATTAAGCATATTAGTTATCCATGGTAATAAAATAAGAAATTATTAAAATTCTTCAAACAAATTTTTTTTCCTAAATTGAAGAAAGAATAAACCAGAAACAATTACAATTGTTTTTGTTTATGTTTACAAAATAAATTGTTTTTTTTTATGTAAAAATTTATAGCAATGCAATGTAGGAAAATGTGAATAAAAATTCTTTCCCATTTTAGTTCTATGTATATTTTATTTCCAACGTTTAGAAACAACCTTCTAAATTTTTTTTTTTAATATATGTATATGTTTATTTCTAAATTATTATAATTTAATATTACCTTTGTTTTAAATTTAAATATAGTTACACAAAATTAGTGAGTTTTATGTAAATAAATAATTACTTTCTAAGATTAAATGAAAATAAAAAATCTAAATAAAAAAGTTTAATAGAAAAATTTAAAATACAGCCCTTGAATATTTTTCTTGAACAATTACTTACTTATCGTCTCTTACGGAACAGATTCTCAAATCGCTAACAACACCTAAGAATTCTATTATTTAAATTGCTAATTAAATTTAAATAATTTATCTTAGGAGTTAAAACGTCAGAGTCGTATGTAAAAATTGTACTTGCAAAAATTCTAGTACATATTAATTTGCATTAATCATTATAAAATTAAATTTTTTCACCAGAACCAGCATCAATATTTTAAGAACTATTAAGCAAAATTTATAATGATATAATGATGAGAATTATGAAATAAAAAATAATATTCATTTACGTCGCTGAGACAAATCTTCATTTTTTCTATGTCGCAATTAGCTCCGTGTTCAGAAAGCCTAAACTGAGAGCCTAACTGGTGTAAATAAAAATTTAAGTCAGCTCAGTAAAAACTGATTATAAAAATGTTTAAATGTGAAGTGGGTCGTGGTACAAAGTATGCAGTCGGAGAAATTTAATTTATGACATTTGAATAATTTTTTTTAAGATATTTTTTTCCAGATACAATGAAAAATGAATTATTTTTTTTTTATATTAACAAAATATCAAAATTAATTGCAAAAAAATAACAAAAAACTTCAAAATTAAAAGTTAGAACTTTTAAATCAGTTCGTTCTATAAGCAGTCTTGATAATAAAGACGTCAATAGTCTAATAATGTACAACATTTCTATTTCTGTTATATAATAATGGATTTTCGAAGCACAACTAAATACTTAAATACTTTCTGGTTGTTTCTATTGAAAAAGTTGTTGATTTTTCAATTTCTGCTTTTAATTAAATTACATTATGAGAACAATCTATCTATGCTTACTTTTATAAGAATATTTTATTTTTTGAATTTTCTTTTGCATCATACTGTCAACTGTTTTTCGGCTTCTTTATTTTCAAATAATATTTCTTGTGTTGTTATGTTATTAAACTTTTCTCATATGTTCATGCTAAGTTGATTCTTAAGGTCAAAAGCTTTAAAAATGTGCGCTAAAAAAAAAAAAAACAGGAAAACAATAAAGATTTTATACGCGTATAATAACAATAACAGTAAATTCTGTTCTAAATAATTATCATTTAACTTATAGTCAACAATTTTATTTAAATTATGAGAAACACTCATGTGTGTTAAAAATAAAATTTGTTACTTAATTAACAAAGGTTAAAATTCAAAGTTTATAATGAAATGTGTACCCATATTTTCTTTAATTTTTTTTTGTATTCTCCTTATTTTAATTAAGTTAAGGAATGAAAAAAATTCAAATTCACAATTCTTATGTTTGACATTTTTTGTAAATTATATTTTTGATCAGCACTTTGATTTGCTCATTTTTCAATATATGTAACTGTTCCAAACTTAAGCGATATTATTACAAAAAATTGAAAAAAGGTATAAACTGCAAAGTTTCTATTGCTTAAATTATTGTTCCATTGAATTTTGTATTTCTTAATAATAATTTTGTGAAAGTTTGTGTCTTAAGTCTTTCATTTTTTTTTTTAAACGAATTGGTTTCGATCTCTCATTTTATATTCAAATTATTTGTAAACAAAACGAATCAATCATCAAAACGATGTAATTTATTATTTATTTTAACACAGCGATTTTTTTTCTCTAATATATAAAATATTAAATAACAATTTCATCTTCAATTAATAATAATCAATCCAATCAATGGCAAAGAATAAAAAAAGTTCTATGTTTAATTTTTCACTTTTGGACGTGTAACACGTAATTTTGAATGCAATAGCGTTTTGAAAATTACATATTTAGAATAATACTTAAATTACATTATGAAATTAAATGAAAACAAGTCAGCTAATATTTTTTTTATTTGAAGTAATCATATTTTTTATCGATAAAACATTTAATAATTTTATTTTTTTTTTGTTTAATTTTTTTTTATTACGTAAATCGTAAATTTGATATTAGTAATAAAAATGGGAACTCAATTAAAAACGTTTAAAATAAATTTTTATCAATGAAATATTGTGCTTTCTGAAATAATTTTTATATGAACCAAATTTGTTTTCCAAGAACATATACGTTTGCAAAATTATTCCGAACAATCTTTTATTTTTTAAACAATATATAATATAATTTTTAAATATAATAAAATCACAACGGAAATATCAAATTGAAAGTATTTCGCACTTTTCGCTGACAGGAATCCTTTTTATTTTTTCCTCGGATTTCATTTCGGCAGAATTTTGTTTAACATTGGAATTTCATTTAATAGGCGTTTGATAAAACTGGAAGTCGCAATTAGTCGCCGCAGTCAAGTTTAATTTTTGGTCAAATGAAAAATATTGAAATGAAATTCTAGTGAAATGAGTTCCGTTTAAATAAATTCTGGCCAATTATGCTCAATCAGTTTTTTACCAAAATTTTATCAGAATTTCTAGGAGTTTTTGAAGATTTGTTTTATTTTTTGACTGAATTTTTTTTCTTCTCCAGAATTGTTTTAATTGAAAATCATACAACGAAAAAATTTCGAAATGAAAAATGATCTTGAAGACAAAATGCATAAAAGTTCGTTTGAAATATGATCTTGTACTATGTTATTTAAATATCGTCTTGGCATTATCTAGAATAGTCAATGCCAACAGACCACCACGTTTTATTATTGAAGGATGGGAGTCTGAAATCGTTCTAAAGTTAAAGGAATCACCAGATACTCCAGTTGGTAAGTAAAGGCTATATATTTGTAAACAACTTTCACCGCATCAAATTTTTTTGCTTTGGAACAAATCTTTTCTTTAGTACAGATACAGAGGTAAATTTAATTGAATTTAAATTCATATTTCAGGTAAATTAATTTATCATCTCCGTGGATACGACCCTGAAAATGACCCTTTAATATTTGGTGTTAAGTCATCACAATTTAGTGACATTATAAAAATAGAAAATTTGGGAACTAATGAAGCCAACATATATTTAGCAAAAGAACTAGATCGGGAGGTAAAATTTTGTTTTAAGTTTTGTTTAATTTTTACTAGGAGTTTTTTTTTAAATTTATTAATATAGAAATGATTTCTTTATTCCTTATTTTTAGACCAAAGATGAATATCCTTTGATATTAACTTTAACTGATAATCATTTCGGTGAAGAAAATTATGTTACACAAAGCTTACTTCTGCTAGTCGAAGATATTAATGATAATGTACCGATTTTTAGACCATATCAAACTTCAGTAGAAATTCCAGAAAACAGTCGGCCTGGTATAATTTCAGCTTTGGAGGCTGTAGACCGCGATGAAGGTGCATATGGTCAAGTTGTATATTATTTGCAAGAATTAGATGGTGATAACGATATATTTTCAATTGCAACATATCATGGAAAAGGAATTTTAAGATTAGTTGGTTCGTTGGATTATGAGAAACGAAATTTATATCAATTAAGAGTATTGGCCATCGATAGAGCAAATCAGGGTCCTGTTAATACAGGAACAGCAGAAATTCTAGTCAAAGTAAGAGATGTTGAAGATCAGCCACCGGAATTTGTTCAAGTTCAAGCAGTGACACGAATTCCTGAGGATGCTGAAGTAGGAACAGAAGTATTAAAATTAAAAGCTTTGGATGGGGATCACGGAATTAAAAACAAAATAAAATATTCAATTGAGAGAAATGATTTGTTTTCAATTGATGAAAATACTGGAGTTATTTTTACGACTAGTAGACTTGATCGAGAAAACAATAATGTTTTTAACGGTGCATACATTTTAAAAGTTTTGGCGGAAGAAGTCACAAAAATAAAGGTTTGCAATTGAATTTTATAAATGTTATTTTTTACACAACAGAATTTGTTTCTAAATAATATTGAAAATTTTATTTTTAGCCCCCACCGTTTGTTAAATCAGAAGTTACCATAATTGTAAGTGACGTAAATGATGAAACTCCAACATTTAAATCAGCTACATATAGATGTGAAATAAATGAAAACGCTCAAATCAATACACCAATAAATTTCTTAGACGATGTGGAAAATGTAGTTTTTGATTATGATTCTGGAAATAATGGAACTTTTAAATTATTCATTGAGCCTGAGAGTGATATATTTGAAATATCTCCTCAAATAGCTGTTAATGAAGCCAATTTTTTAATACGTGTTAAAAATTCTACCTACCTAGACTTTGAGAAAATAAATGAAATTAAATTTAAAATAATTGCAAGAGAAGTAGCTTTTCCAGAAAAGTGGAGGTAAGATTTTAAATCTTTGTAAGTTTCAGCAGGCATGTTCAAAATTAATACAGGTATAGATTTAACGCAACCAGCGTGTTTAAACGCCTCCGTCCCGTGCCTCTAATTATAAATAATAATTTATTTTATATGAAGATGATAATCTGAACTGCGCTGTAAAACTTAAAACGTTTTCGAACTATATACTTTTTGTTTGTAATCAACAATTTCATTCACAGAATATTATTATTCAAAGGCGATCAATTAAATATTTAAAAAAAATAAATTTTGTGTTATTATCTAGCTCAGCAGATGTTTACATTTTTATAAGAGATCAAAATGATAATCTACCCAAATTTATTAATTCACCTTACGAAGTAGATATTCAAGAGAATTGTGACGTTGGTACATCAGTTGTTCAAATCAAAGCTTTCGATAAAGATTTTGGTGATTTTGGGACAGCAGGAATTCGTTACATTCATTTACGAGGAGGAATTGCAAATCTGTAACTTGTTTTCATTAGTTGCAAAAATATTAGTTTTGAGCAAAAAATTTTTTTTTTCAGACTTCATCTTGATTCAATAACTGGTTTAATAACTTTAAAATATCCGGGAGGTTCAGCTTTCGACAGAGAAGTAAATTCAAGGCATTATCTAACAGTTGAAGCTAGAGATAACGGAGGAATAGGCAATCAAAATACAGCTCAAATAATAAGTATATAAGATTTAATTAAGATAAGAGTATTAATTTTAAATGACTTGTTGTTGTTGGCAATTATCAAATACTATCAAAATTTGGTAATGAGCCTTTATTTTTCTTGATTCGGAAAATTAGAACACACTATACTTAAAATAATATTAAAAATAATAATTTTTTATGAGTTTTTTTTTTAACGAACCATAAAACGAAGAACTTTCTTTTATCAAGTATTTAACATTTCTAGTAAATATTCAAGATGTCAATGATAATCCTCCCATTTTCCTCCAACGGAAATATGAAACTACGTTATTGGAAAATAGAAATGAATTTGATGCACCATTGGTGGTTGAAGCAAAAGATATAGATTTAAATGATACAGAAAATAGCGATATATCCTATGAAATAATTGATGGAGCTTGGAAAAATAATTTTACGATTGATATTAAATCTGGATTAATTAAACCAATTGATTTCATTGATTTTGAAGAATTGTCAAATGAAATCTCAAATAGTAATTTAATTAATTTAACTATAATGGCAAGAGATTCTGGTATGCCTAGTTTATATTCGAAAATAAATGTTATTATTTATGTACAAGATGAAAATGATAATCCACCCATATTTGAAAAATCCTATTATAAGAAAGAAATAACTGAAGATTTTCCTGGTGGAAGTCCAGTTTTAGAAGTTAAAGCATTTGATTTTGATGGTTCTAGCCCAAATAATGATGTTGTGTATAGAATTCAAAGTGGAGCCAGTGATAAATTTGTAATAGATTCAGATACAGGTGTAATATCTGTTGCTTATGGTGCATCATTAGATCCTGATTTGACGAATCCGAAAAAGAAAGCCTATGAATTAACTGTGGTATGTTGAAATTAATTATGCTTGTTTTATCATAAAGGAACATATTATACATTATAAGAAATTCTTTGTTTTAGATTGCGTTGGATGGCGGCTTAGGAGATTCTCAGTTAATTTCAACAACTACTGTAAATTTAACCATTAAGGATGTTAATAACAAACCACCATATTTAATGAGCTTACCAACCTTGAAAATTCCTGAAAATACACCAGTGGGTAAAGTGGTTTACAACATATTAGCTGTTGATTTGGATGAATCTCCAATTTTACGATACCACATCGACAAAGTTAACTCAATTGCTAAGACAGAAGACGGAATGTTAGTAAAATTAACCGAATATGACTTTATAAGTTGTTTCGAGTTAAATCCAGTTAACGGTTATTTAAAGGTATTCTTTTTTTAGTGCTCATTAGCTTAACCTTCAATAAAAAAAATCCTCTTGTTTGATTATCTTCTAATTTCTTCATTTTTACAGATCATTAAAATGATTGACAGAGAAAAGGTAGAGTTTATAAAACTGATAATAATTGTAGAAGACAAAGCATCAATGGATGGACCGCAAATAACTGAAGGTTAGCACTTCTTATATATAAGATTTTAACATCGTTAATCCCTCAGAATAGAAATTTTTATTTGCAGATAGTAATGAAACCTGAACGAAATTATTTCATATATTAACAAATTCAAACTGATGAGATATTGTTTATTTATCATTTCAGAATACTTTTTCTTTAAATTTTCTTACAGATTATTCTTATTTCTTTCGTCTATATTTCTTTCGTTCTGGTAACAAGCTTCACTTGATACCTATCATTTACAATTCTTGAGATTATAGAAAACATTACAGGAAACTTATCAAAAATTGAGAAACCTCTTAAACGAATGAGAAATAAAAATTCAAATAACTAACAGCATTAAATATAAAACTTTATATAATTTAAATTAAAATTAAATTGAGTAACATTCATCTCAAGAATTGTAAATGATCGGTATCAAGTGAATCATTTTGATGAAACAATTCAATAATCTGCAAGTTTAAGTAAAAGTATTCTCAAATGATATATAATCAATAGATTTCAAAAATTTACTGTGTGAATATAAATAATTCCATCGAGGTTTCAGACTATTTGTATATTAAATTTTTTTTTAATGTTAAGTATATAATCTTCTACTAATTTAATATTACTATAATCTAGGATCATTAAACATACAAATTGAGGATGTGAATGACAATAATCCAAAATTCAAACAACCATTTTATAAAAAATCTATACCTGAGAACAGTATGAACGGCGTGACAATTCTGAATGTTGTAGCCTTTGATGTTGATAAAAATAAAACAATAACATATTCACTTGAAGGGAACTCCAAAATTACAGATTTGATACATTTAGACTCAGGAACGGGAGAAATTTTAGTTGCGAATAAGATTGATCACGAAATCTACCAATGGCTTAATTTTTCCGTACGTGCTGTTGATTCTGGTTCACCACCAAGATCAACTTTTGTAGAAGTTTTCATAAATGTCATTGATGAAAATGATAATAATCCATATTTCTTGAAGAATATGAAAAACTTTAGTGTAATGGAAAATTCTCCTAATGGAACCAGAGTTGGGATTATTCAAGCCTCAGATGCCGACTCAGGAGATTATGGCAAAATAACATTTTTAATGGACCGAATAAGTTCTCAAGTATGTTTTAATAATAATAACTTTGAACGCCGCCAATAATAAATATTATTTTAGGGAAAATTCTCTATTGATGCTGATACTGGAGTTTTAAGCGTTACTGATAAAATTGATCGTGAAGTAAAAGATTTTTATATTTTAGTAATTGAAGCTTTGGATAATTATCAATTCGGGTATTCTGCAGGAGAAAGTCGTAATGCTTTCAAGCAAATATAGTAAGCTTTCTATAAATTATTTTCTGTTTAATGTCTTTTCCTAATTTGTGATATTAACGTTTCTGTATGATTGGTTTGAATTTGAAATGTGGTTTTCATTTTCATTATAGTATTAATATTTTGGATGAAAATGATTCACCACCAGAAATAGTATTACCATCAGGCTGCATTCAAATTACGGAATATCACGACCCAACTGAGGTTATAGCAATAATAAGAGGAAAAGATGCCGATGATCCTTCTTTGCCAAATGGAAAGTTAGAAATGAAAATAGTCCAGGGAAATGAAAAAGGTATACACCAGAATTTAACGTCATAAAAAATAATTGGTTTAATAAATAGCCAATGAAACAACAGACAAACAATATCCGGAAAAATATTTTGTCACTTCGAATCATTTTCAACTAATACGTTTCCGAAATCATGGAAACACCTTAAAAAAAATTTTTTGAAAATAGTTTGTTCTCCCTTAGTTTGCAGATTCGAAGAATGTTGTTAATGTTGTTTTTAAGTATTTATTATTAAAAAAAAAAATTAAAAACTAAATAAGAAAATAATAGTAATTCTATGAAATATTAAAACAAAATAGGGCTATTCCAACTATCGCAATTGGATTCATGGACAGGACAACTTTTTGCTGTTAAATCATTAAAAAATAAATATGGTAATCATTCGTTAGGAGTTTTGGTGAAAGATCTAGGAAAACCTCCAAATATTTTGAATAAAAATATTGATATATGCATAGCAGGTAATATTTTAAATATACAAATTATAACTCTCACATAATTTGAACTTTCAATTATAGATTTTAATGATCACGCTCCAGTTTTTGTGTCTCCTCCACATAACATAACAGTAAGAGTTCCTGAGGTAAAATGTTTGTTTTTGTATTTTGTACCTAACAATTGAACGAACCAGAAATTAAATTTTAATGGTCAACAGACAAATAATCTAGATATATAACTTAGTATAATTAAAAATATTAAAAGATTTTTATTTCAAATATTTATATTACTTAATTAGAATGCTACAATTGGATCAATGGTAATACAAGTTTATGCCATTGACGATGATATTGGAGCTAATGCTTTAGTAAGATACAGATTAAAACAGGATCCCTTAGGAAATTATAAAACATTTGAAATTGATTCGGATAATGGCATGATATTTTTAAAAGAGCAACTTAACAGATCTAGGCAAAAAATTTATGAAGTGAGTACATTTTTTCGGCCAAAACAATTATAGTTAATAACTAATTTCCAACCAAATTTTTACGTTATACAGATTAGAGTTGAAGCGTATGATCAAGGATTACCAACCTCACTAAGTACTGATTTGGATCTGGCAGTTTATATAAGAAATGTCAATGATTATGAACCACAATTTTTGGTAGACGAAATTTCTGTAAATTTTACAGGTAATTTATAATTTAATATTATATCTGTCCGTTTAACATTAACTTATACATTAAACAAAAAGAAAGGAAAAAAAAATCCAATTTAATTTCAAATTATTCTTTAACTCTATAATAAGAGATTTTTTTCTGTAATTAAATATATTCTTTTTACCAATAGAACATCGCCAGGCTGGAGTTGAGAAGGTAAAATTACCTGATACTATTGATCGTGATGAAGTAGATGACTTAGATGATCCTCCGAGTACTGTGTGCTATTTTATTGTACATGGAAATGAAGAGAAATTGTTCAGATTGGATCAAGAAACACACATATTGACAATTGAAAAAGAGTTAGACCGGGAATTTAGGCAAAATCATACTTTGTATGTTAAAGCAACGGAGAATTGTGCAAAAACAGTTAACTCAAGCAAAAAATTTAATATGCAAAATCTAACATTTCATCAGTTAACCGATGAATTTGATAGCACTCCGCTTCATTCAGCTGGCATGATATCGTCCAGACGAATTTCAAGTAGTAATACATTTCAAAGTTATTTTAACCGATTTAAACAATCAAGAAAGTTAAGAAGCGTGGACACAAGTGTAATTGGAAACAATAGTGATCTTACTGAAGAAGAATTAATGGCTGATGGAACTGTTGTACGAGTGTTCGTTAAAGTTTTAGACATAAACGATAATCCGCCGAAATTCAAATCAAAAGTATTCACTGGTGGGTTTACGACAAGTGATGACTTTGGAATTAAATTAATGAAAATTGAGGTAATTTAGGTTTAAATTCAATTTAAATTTTTTCATGAATGATGAATTAATTCATCATGTGTCAAATTTTTTGTAGGCAACAGATCCCGATGAAGGAAATAATTCAAAATTAAAGTATTATTCAGTCGGGGAAGTTCGGAAAACATTAACGGAAGGTCTTGAAAATGTTCGAAAAGATCCGTTTCTAGTTGATGAATTAACCGGTGAAATAAGTTTGAATTTTGATCCTCAAAGAGGAATGAAAGGATACTTTGATTTTATGGTTATTGCGAATGATACAGATGGATTAAAAGATTCGTCTCACGTTTTTATTTACTTATTGCGAGAGGATCAAAAAGTTCGGTTTGTTTTTAGACAACAACCTCCAGCGCTTAGAGATAAAATTGATTTATTTAGAAGGTAAATGCACAATCATTTGGTATATCAATAACTTATTTAACTATTTCTGTTTCAGAACTTTAAGCAATGTAACTAAAGCAATAGTAAATATAAACGAATTCAAAGTTCATGAAAATCGAGATGGATCTGTTGATAAGACCAAGACTGATTTATATATTCATTTAGTTAACAAAAAAGATAACTCAATTTATGAGGTTTCGGATGTTCTCAATTTAATAGATAAGCATATCGAAGAATTGGATTCAATGTTTAAGGATCTAAATGTTTTAGATACTCAACCAGCCGAACAACAATTATTATTAAGTCAAATAGGCCAAGAACCTATGGTTATTTGGTTGATATTTTCTAATATTTTTATAGCAACTTTTTTGGTTGTTACTTTAATTTTATGCGCTTCACAAAGAACAAGTTACAAACGTCAATTAAGAGCAGCTAAAGTGAACATTTACAGTATGTATTAATCAGATTTTTTTTAAATTTTGTTTTTTAAATAATTTATTTTAAGGCCAAACTCCATCTGAAATAAGTTCACCAGATCCGTCAACGAGAGTTCCAAATACAAATAAGCATAGCGTTGAGGGTTCCAATCCAATTTGGTTGAAAGGCTGTGAAAATGAATGGTATAAAAATTATGAGGATCATAAGTGAGATTTGCTTTTAATTTGGAAGCTAGCAATTTGTAATTTTCCATTGTTTTAGAAAATTGAAGACAGGCGCTTTTTGTAATGACGATGGAATATCTACAATTTTTAGGCAAGGCCGACTATTTGACCAGCCCAATGATTTGAATCGTCATCTTAATATATATCAACAAATTGATAAACTAACAAATAATGCTCAGATTTTAGCTAAAAAATTAGAAACTACGGAGTTATAAAATCGGAAGGCAAAAATATAAACCCTTTGTTTTGTAAATGATTGTGTAAAAATTATATTGTGGAACGTTTAACCATATCAGACAGAGATTCTTTGTTGAAAACTTATCTTTTTAAGTGTAAATATTTCAGTGAACGAATTTTATTTATTTTTAATATTTTATTCTTTTTTTAATTTATATCTGTTTTTAAGTTTTTATAAAAAGAATAAATGAAAAAAAAAAACAATTAGATGAGTTTTTTTTCTTTTATAAATTATCTTAATTAAACAAACTATAGAAAAATTTCTTTCGAACGTATACCATTGTGTTTGTTGATTGCCTACAACGATCCGTATGTCGGTATTTGTTGACAAACCATTTAACTCAAATTTAAATTAATAAAGTTGAACAAATAAAAGTAAATATTTCTTTTCTTCAAGTTTATTACAAAAATTTCTTAAAAACAACAAAATTTTCTTAATACCATAACTTTTTTTAATTTAATATGTGTATTATATGTATAAATAAATAAATAAATTTATAAATTTTAAAAAATTATTAGGTAATAAATTGTGTGTCAGAGAAGATAGCAGAAATTAGATTTTTTTTTTTTTTTGAGAATATGAGTGGAAGCGGGTCTTCGTCCCAAGATCAACAACGTAAAACTAATATTATTTTTGGCATTTAAGAATATTTTGAAATAAAAATATTCAAATAGGTTTTAAACAGATACATAATTTAAAATTCAAGACGAAAGATTAGGAATGCATTCTAACTTGTATATAGATGAATGAATCAATTCAACGTCTTGATTATTGATTCTTTATATTTAAAAAGGGTATAAGAAATTATTATTTTTTAATTTTTATTTTATGCAATAATTTTTCATTTTAATTTCAATTAGCACACTTATTCCATAAAAATATTTTTACCTATATTTGAAATTCAACTAATATTTATTTTTTTTATTTTGTTTGTCCGTCGTCTATCATTATGTAAATTAATTATAATTGCAATTTTTAAAAAGGAAAATTTCAGCACACAAAAATATTTTTAGACATTTGGAACAATAATTTCTTTCTTCCGCTACATTATTCTACATACTATTTATTAAATTAAAGAAAATAAAAATAAAAGTATTATAAATTAATTCAGATCAGTGCAAAATTTCTTTAAGTGATTTTATTCGGTGATTGTATCAATGTTATTTGCATTTGGTATGTAGAGCTTAATAATCCTAAAATGAGAAATTATAGTAAAAATAAAAATATTAAGTTCAAATATTATATTATTTTCGTAAGATCGCAAAAATGCAATAAATGTATATATGTATATAAATACTTGGTATAACAGTCGTAAATTTCGATTGATTGTATTGTACAACTCTAATTTTGTATTTTGCAAAATACATATTCGGTAGCCACATTAGTTTAAAAGAGTTAAAAAAGTACAATTGTATTTGGTAACTATAGTTATTTTTATCGCATGAGTTTTAGTTAAACGTTATTTTTTCAGATATTAAGTTAATTAAATTCATTCATCTGTCAAATTCGTTATTTTCAAGTTCAAATTATTAAATCGTTCATGATGGTTCTAAATATTTGAAGTACAATAAAGAATTATTTTGTCAATCAGTCTTCTTAGACTTTTATTTGTTTGGATATCCGTTTTTAGAATTACGCTTTTTTAAATTCTAAGTAAATATAGAAAATAATAATATTAAATTTTATTTGAAGCGTTTTCGACTTAATGTATTAACTCTTTTTCTTCCTTAATTTTAACAACTTCTTGTTATATTTAGATCGTTGAAGTTTTTTCTATATTTATAATGTGTTAATGTTTATAACATTCTACAAGCCCATTAAATCAATTTGAAATATCTTTTCGCAGTATTCATTCATCATATAATTGAACATATTTTTATTATATGCAAAAATTACAAATAATTTATTTCTTACTTGTTATATGAATATTTTTGGTCAACATTATTAAGTACACGCTGGAATCTACACCAAATTTGATCACGTCCGCATTCTGTTTGCTTCGAGGAGAAAGTTTTAATAGCAGTTAAAGCGAAATCAGTAATTTCATTAATGCGTTCATTTAAATTATCTGCGTAAAAAAAAATTTAAAATAAACAAACTTTAATATAATTTACGTAACAATAAATGAGGGTAAATTTGATTTGAATACCAAATTAACTCAAACAAAAAAACACCACAGTCTAGCTAAATGTCTAACAAACTATAATAAACAAGAAATTTGTTTTGAAATACACAATTTTATCTGTAATCAATCAATTTTCAATTGGAATAAATAATATTTCTTTGGAAAATATTTTTAAAAATCATCTCAATAAAAAAAATTATTATTTTCGTCCCTTTCATATGTTTTCCATAAAATTCCTCCATTAAACTCCTAACGTCAAATCGTATTCTAGTACTCCTCTTAAAAATTTGTAAAATTGTGAAACAAGTTTTACAACCTCTGTCAACATCTGAATTACAAAGCGATGATGCAAATATATTTTCTATGGTCCACTAAATCAATCTTATTTCAGAAATTTTTTACATAGAAATTTTTTACATTACATAGTAGATTTTTAAAACATCAACATTTACATATTACTATTACACATACCTTTATCATTATAACTTCGAACTTCCATGGAACCACTGTCATCATCAGCCATAGATACTATATTCTTTAATTTTGGTAAAAATAACAGCAAACAAATTAAACCTATAAATTTTACGATTTTCTTAAATATAATCAGTTTTAATAAAATTTTTCCAACAGTGAAGAGATCTAATTTAAATTTGAATTTATCAAAAAACCAATGTTCGTCTCTTGGATGATAATAAGCTGGTGAGTGATGTATTAGGAATGGTGGTGGTCCATAGATAGGTTTTGGTGGTCCGTAAACTGGAGCAGGCGGCCCATAATTTGAGTGAGGTTCTATAGGTGGACCGTAATTTGTTTGAAGTTCCAATGGTGGACCATAATTTGTTTGTAAATCTGCAGGTGGTTGATAATCATAAGGACTGGGCTGAAAACCATCTCGATCAGTTGCAGTTATTGAGGAGCCTCCTAAAGTAAACATTGACATAATACATTAAAAATAATATTTTATCAAATATTTTCAGACTACAAATATTTTCAAACTTATTATTTTTTTTTTTTTTTTTAATGATAAGCTTTTCTTTGTGTTTTTTAATATAAGGATAGTTTTAAGCATTCTAACTAAGTAATATCCAAATGAATTTTTTGTCATCAAATTGTGAATAGTGTTTCTTGCAGTGCTTGGAAATTGTATTTTAAAAGTGTTCTTTTTAATGCATCATATAAAGTTTGGGCATTTTTTGATTTTTTAGTGTCCTCAATTCGTCTTCGAACAAAAGAAACTCCAATCACCACTTACAAAAAAGATGTCAAAAATATTAAAATGTTGCATAAGATATCTTATCAAAGAGACTCTACGAACTCGAATATTTCCGCTACGTTAGCGGAAATATTCGTCATGTAACATAAAATTCATCGAAATTTCTTATTCACATTCATACGAAGCTGGTATCATCTTCCCGTTCACACTGAAGACATTTTTTAAATTATATCTTTTTTGTAATTTTTTAGGTCTGCAACGCTAACATCAACTATTTTTTTGGCATTTCGATTTCATTTGCAGTTTTGTCATCAAAAGACAGTATTTTTTCATACGTTTTTCCGACACTTTGGCCTTGTTAGTGTGAGAACCATACTACATGGGAAGACAGAATAAAACTCTTCAACTAATTAAAAAATCAGTTCATTAGGTATTATGTGTTGAAGATATATTTGATAGAAAATGTGTTTTTGTTTCGGTTTCACTTTATTTAAATTGCTTTTTTTTGTTTTAAATTTTATTGCTTACCATTTTTGTTAACAAAGAACTTAATTTGTTTTTATGTATTAAATAAACTTCTCTGTTTCTCTGGTTATAGAGTACTAGAAATTTCAATCTGAAACTCCAAAATAGAAACCGGGTTTAGTTTAGGTTTGGAACAGCCACGTGGCGTACAGTCACTCGCGAAAATCGCGAAAAACTGCGAAAAATATTAATTAAAAATATTTATAAAATCAGGTTTTTTTATGTAAAGATTTTCGGATAAGGGCCTATATTAGACCATCCCTCGTGACAAAATCAATCGTGACAAAATCTGCAAAAAATGCGAAAAAAAACAAAGGTTTGCCGGGGCATCTAGTTAATAAATAAAATTGTCCTCATAATAATTAATTTGATAATAAATAGGTGAGCTCATTCGAAATGTATATTGATTGTTGTGTTGAATTTTACTATTAATAGTTTTGTTAATTAAATAATTGGCGATACAAATATCACTACAAGTAATGTGTTCAAGTTAAATTATTATTTTTAACTAATTATTGATATTGATAGACAACAAAAATAAGACTGCATCAAAATATCGTAACAGCAACACTTAGAAGAAACTTTGTCTACGTAATTTTCTTCACTATAAATTATATATTAATCATATATATTTTTTATAAAAGTTTTATCAGATTCGGTTAGGTTAATTCTCTATTTGCGTTTAAATTTATAAATAAGTTTCTATTTCATAAAAATAACAGGTAACTTAATTATGTTGAACTAACAACTGGTAATGCTTTAAAACATCAGTTATAGTTCGACATACATAAAATCGTTTAAACTTATATAATAGACCGATTTGAAAATTTATTTTAGAAAATTAAATTGGTTTTTTTTATAAATTTTAATTATTTAATTTTTTTATTAAAAAACAAAAACACACCATTATTTTTAGTAGATGTTGTTTGATGTGAATTTTCTAAAGCATTAATATATGAATCTTGATTTGAGTTACTAATTTCACTTAAAACTTTTGGAATTAAATTTCCATAAAGAAAAAAAATAACGCAATAAAAATACATTTTCATTAATTTTTGATTGTCTATCCTTTTTTCTTTAATTTAAGGATATATAATATATATAATATATAAACTTTTACTACTTCTTACTACTTAATCCACAGATTTTATATGATTGCCAGTCCGATTACAACTAATAGATTTAATTACATTCCCAGTGATATATAAAAGTATTAAATATCATTATAATTTCTACTATTTTTTTATTATAAAAAGAAAATAAAACAACATTACATTTATATGTATTTAACAAAAAATTATAAGTTTGTAAAATTTATTTTCATTTGAATCGGTAATTATGACATATTTATATATTAATGCTCCTCCTTATGTTAACGATCCTACGAAATATGGATAAATTTTCATAACATAAAATCATATGTTTCCAATGAAAGTAATTTGAATATCGACCGTCCTAAGGTGAAAGTCATTAATTAATTTAAATCATTTTAGTGTTGTTGAACCGTACTATTTTGGTTCAGCTCAAATAGTTTATATAAATCAGCTGATATAAAAAATAATTATTGACAATAAAATATGAAATTAGGCTAAGTGTTATATATACTTAGGTATATTTGATTTAAAAATGTTTACGTTATTTCCATTTCATAATATTTGTACAAGAAATGATTTAGTCTAATATTCGGATATAATCTTCGGAAAATATAATTCGAGATCATCTTAGTATTGGTTTAAGCTCTCAATATCAACTTCATTAATAAAAGGAGACATTAATAATTGTGGTGTGGGAAACTTCGGATAAATTGAAGACAGGAGTAAACTTAAACATAAATGCGTCTTTTCAATAAGGTGCAATACATTTAAGTTGATCCCATGAAGCAAAACTAGCCATCGAATTTTTGACTTTTAATAGCATAGACTTTGATCATTTTTTCTGTACACATGTGATATTTTTACTAAAGGCCAGTTAAATTGTCAATACAAACTATGGTTCCGGAATGCTATTGTTTTTCTTTCTCTTCTTTTTATCATTGTAAATGCTAAGAAATTGCCAAAATAAGTAGTTAAGATATTTTTGTCGTATGTGCCATGTAAGCTCGCAAGAGAAATACGAACTCACACATCTTAATTTTCAAAACAGGTGAACTCCATATAATAGGTTGCTTGGAAATGCCGAGTTAAGAGAAATTAGAACACACATTTGTACACTTAGATATCTTAAAAATATTCTGACAAACATTAGCTGAGCACGAACTTTGTTTCACCCTCGTCCTTTGCTTCTTGGCTTTTCACTCTTCTTTGCCATTCCTCTTTCCCTCTTTGCTCTTCTAATCTTTTCTTCTAATCTTTTCTTTCAGACCAACCTTTTCGACACTACCTTCGCCTTTGCTTTGTTTAAATCAGTGATAAGATTCGAAGTTCATATATCATATTTTCAGCACATTTGGTAGTGTAACTCGCGCGCCACCCATTGTAAAAAAAATCCCAGTAGGCGCACGATCTCCCTCTTTCCGAGATACACAATGTGTGAAAGTTCATGTCAACAAAACAACAGACAAAAAAAAATTCTATATTAATTATTTTTTTTGTATGTTGTAGACATGGCGTTTGTTGTGTTTTAATATTATTTAAACTATATTAATATAGGCTGTTAACGTTAAATTAAAATAATAATGGTTACATAAATTTACTTAAATTCTTCCCTCTACTACAATAAAGGCTAGTAAAGAGTTTTTATCTTATCGGACGTGATTAGAATATCAAAAATTGTAATAAAAACTTAATTATTGTTATTTTTTAGAGAAGAAATTTTTAATGGCACTAGATATACATATGTTTAAGTATTGTAAGTGAATAATCGAGTATTTTTTTTAACTATACCGGAAAATACTACGCATAAGATTGCATTAAATATAATAGTGATAGAAAACTTTACTTCATGGGGTATAAATAATTTTCTTTGCAAAACTTAAATTTTTGGTTGAATGTGTTTTTAAAAGATAAGCTACTCCAATAATATGATTTAAATGATACTGTTGACAAAATTTGATTTTTAAAGTTAATATCACTAATGTCTTTAAAAAAAATATCATTTGATTTTCAATCATCATTTAATAAAAAATTTGGAAACAGAAACCAAATGGATTCTACAAAATAAAGAAGAGAAAGATCTATTTTTCTACTTTACAATCCAAATTTAAATCATTTTGAGCTTAAAAATTAAAAAACCTTTAAATTTACAAAACTCTTTATTCGGAACCTTCGATTTTTTTAGGATAGATAGAGGGAAAAAACTAAAGTTTATCTTATTTATTGAGATCAATTTCACTTCAAAAAAGTTATTTAAATTATGCATTTTTGCATAACTTTTCATATTGTTTTCATTTTTAAATACAATCAAATTTTATAGAGTCATTAAGAGAAATAAATTATTTTATCAAGCTTATATAAAACATTTATTACCTTCATATTAATTTAATTGTCTGCATAAATCTTTGAAAAATAATTATAAAGAAATTTAATATAAAACGTAAGATATATGTGCAATGTATAATAATCTAACAGATCATAATTGGAAACATTATTGCATAAATTATGTAATTTAATGTTCTTTAAAAGAAAACTTAAAAGAAATATCATTTCTTAATTCATTATGTCATTAAAAATTGAAACAACATTTTACATTTTATCTGAATATTAACAGTAAGTATTATGTAACATTAAATCCTTTTTTAATCCTAATCGAAAAATTAATCAATGTATTCTTAATTTAGTGAAGTACCCAGAAGAAAGCTCAAGTAGATCAAGAAAAGCCAATAAGATAAAGAATATATGGCTAATAAATATTTGGAACCGGGGCTTGAAATCATTAGTCTCGACTATAAAAAAACTAGTAATTTTTGACTGTTTAATTACCAATTCCTTCGATTTTATTGACTATCAAATTCATCCAAACATGAATTCAAATCTATAATTTTGCTGCAGACACCATTTATACGTTCTTGTTAATGTTTAAGGCAGTTGTAAAATGTTGTTTTGACTTGAATCATTATATACATATATTATAAAATAAAATTTGAATGTTATGTTTTGCGACTATATAAATTAATTCCACTTATATACTATGTATAATAAAAAAAAAACAAAAAATTAAAACATCTCCATCAGTTTTAACAAATCTAATTTTTAATTGAAATAAATTTTAAGTGAGTAAAATTTAAATCATTGTTATTAGTAACATGTGTAATTTTATTGAATGTTGATATATTGATGATTATAATTAAATTATTATGACCATTATGTTGAAAATATTGGTTACAGTTTTTAATAATTATTGAACTTGAATGTTGAATTATAAAATCCAATGATTTAAATATTAGCAAAGATTTTGGAAACTTTAAAATATTTATTTTATATATTTATTTTACCAATTTTAGTGGAATGAATTACAATAAAATTTTAGTGTAATGAATCACAATTAAATTACAACTGTCGAGCACTAACTACTAAGGTCTTAGCTCTATGCCTTTTAAATATAAAATTTTGCCTAGTTTTAAAAATAAATCAAGAATTTAATTTGATCAATTCACAACTGTTTTAACAGCCTATAAATTAAAACTAGCAATAAGAAATTATGCTTTCATTATTTATAAATATAAATTGAAGTAAACAACTAGAATGCGCTGTTGGAAAAACCGAACATACTATATGAAATGTTTATTCATCTGTCTTAAAAATATTACGTTTTAATTATACGGATACCAATTTTTTTTTTCCAAATATTTGTGAGAAAATAAACAATAAATTTAATAATATACTTAAAAATTTTATTCAAAAACCAAAGTTTTAAGAGTGGAGTAATACTCGAATTTTAGGTTAAAATTCGAATTTGTTTTTTAAAATTTTTCTTCCTAAAATATTATATATTTTCAGACTTGCAGTAAAATCTGCCTAATCTGCGGAGATAGTTAATTTCCGGGGTTTTACGGATTATATTAATATGTATAACTTTTGTTCAACTACTGTTGTATCCAGAGCCTGTAAAATTTACATGTAGGTCCAGTTCAGAAAACATATTTGAAAATTGGGAGGCAGACAGTTGCCCAAATGACATTTAACAATCTGACATTTGCCCACGGATATTTGACAATCTGACATTTGCCAATCCGATATTTGAGTCCCCCGTTCCTTTTCACACCTTTTCCAAATTGAAACAAATTTATTTCCAACTTTATAGGTAAATTTTTTCAAAAAAAAATTTTTTTTTAGCTGAGTATAAGTTTCGTGAAACCAAAAAACTGGTCAAATGTCAGATTGGCAAATGTCCGTGGGCAAATGTCAGATTGGCAAATGTCATTTGGGCAACTGTCCGGGAATCTTGAAAATTAAACGTATTTCACAATTTTAATTCTAAATTACTGGGGTGCAAAATTTTTACGTGTATAAGACCATCTTATACCTTCATTTCTACGTGTACCGTATAAACATAAATATTGTGAGGAGTGACATCCTTAATTCTTACCCGGCCAAAACGTTTGAAATTAAAAAAAATTTTTTAGGTCCGGGTCACCCTTGCACCTTCATACCAGCCCAAAAAGTTCACATTTCACCGGAGAAAGGTTTCCCTATAAACAAAACCGTTTCGGGTACGTGTAATGCATAGTATAGAGTAGACTATAGAGAGCGTTCTTCGCTGTTGCGATGGACTGGAGAACTTTTACCCCTTCCCCTTTTATTTTGATGTTCCAAAATCATTAAACTGATTTAAATTAATCAAATTTTTATTTAGTTTCAAATTTTTTTATTATTAAAGTGATAAAAAACGAATTTTTTTCTTTGTTATTACACTTTTTTAAGTCATGTTTTTTATATAATGTTGTAATACGTTAGATTTGCTGCAGTTGTATCGAAATTAAAATTATTGTTTGAAAAAGTAGTGACGGACAACGGAGAATTATATATAGAATAGATATACTAATATCTTGTTTCTTGAATGTTATACAGAGTTATATGTAAGTCTGTGCTAATATTTGATGTAAATGAATGATGCAGATGCAGGTAATGAAGTTTTAAAAATTGTTCTGAGTAATTTATGTAGAGATGTGCTTGCACACATTTTGCAGCAATAAAAATTTACATTTGCAAGACCAACCCATTAACATTAAGCATTATTCTGTACAAAGTATTTCTCTTATTAATTAATAACTAGTCGAAACCCGTGAAATATTCACGGAAGTTAAATAAATTTGGAATTTTTGAAATATAATATTTTCCGAATTTCACAGTGTTTTTTTACTTACCTCTCTCTAAACCGTTGCTCTATCTCACTAACAAAATGTTTATTTTGTTAGTGAGATAGAGCAACGGTTTAGAGATTATTATTATTATTAATTCTATTTCTATATCATCAAATTCATTTTGAAGATATATTTTTTTGAAATATATTTTATGAAACTTTTGACAACAATAATTATTATTAATTCCTCAAATTTTAAATTCAAAAAAAAAAATTACATAGATACGGTCGAATGTGGTCGAATGCCTATTACTATTATGAAATGTAGATCTTATAGTAGAAACATACATAAATATTAAATTAATCTACTATATAGAAGACTGATGGGGAAAACACTCAAAATTGCTTTAAATATAGAAATTTTATGTTGATCTACTCATTAATTTGTTTGCCTCGAAAAAATATTGATCTATAAGAGCTCTTCTTTAAATGCAATAACATTCTTATATAAAGAGTTTTGCCTTATTAATAATTATTCATTTGAAAATGAGTTCTCTGTTAATAAATATTTTGTTAATTTGTTGTTATATTATCAATAATTCTATTTTTGCGGAAAAAAATTGTTATAATGGTTATCGTGTTTATAAAGTTATTCCTTTAACTCAAGAGCAAGTGAATATTTTGAAAGAGGAAGGGAAACAAAGTGATACCTTTAAATTTATAGATGAACCAAAGATTATTGTGGAAGATGTTTTTGTTTTGGTTAAACCTTATAATGTTCAAAAATTCCTTCTATTTTTATTAACAAATCATATACGATTTGAATTACTTGATATGAATGCACAAAGTAAATTAGATAACACTATTGGACTCAAACCAATAGATGACAGTTATGGTTGGGAAGAATATCATGACCTTGAAGAAACGTATATTTTCCTAGAGCAATTAGCGGAGATTTATCCACAAGTTCAAGTAATAACTATTGGCCATACATATGAAAATCGTCCTATAAAAGGAGTTAAGATTTCTTATAAGCCCGAAAATAAAATTGTTTTCATTGAAGCGGGAATAATTGCTCGAGAATGGATTTCTCCAGTTACTGCTACTTTTATTATCAATCAACTATTAACAAGTGAAGATCCTGATATTCGAACTATAGCTGAGAATTTTGATTGGTACATAATTCCGCATGCCAACCCAGATGGTTATGTTTACAGTCGTATAAATGATCCTCTTTGGCGCAAAACTCGATCAAAGAATGGAAAATGCTACGGTGCGGATCCTAATCGTAATTGGATTTCTCAGTGGAATGAGAGCAATGAAAATGATAATCCTTGCCAGGACACATATGCTGGTTCGTCACCATTCTCTGAAGTTGAAGTAAAATCCTTATCGAATTTCATTGCTTCAATAGCAGATAATATTGCTGTTTTCATTTCACTCCAAGCTAATTCCCAAACGATAATAATGCCTAGGACAGGTACTTCTGAGCTTGTGAACAGTAACGATGAATCGAAAAAAATTTCTGATGAAACTCTTCAAATACTGAAAAAGAAATTCGATACTCTAAATAATTCTGTGAAAGTTTACAAGCATAATGGTCCTGCTTCTTTCGGATCTAGTGTAGATTGGGTGTATGAAAATTTGCCAATTCCAATTGCTTGTAAATACGAACTTCGACTTTTAAAGAAAACTTGGAATGATTTCGCACCAACGCCCAGTTTTATCGTACCCATTGGACAGAAGACATTGAATTCATTAGTAGCATTATTGGATGAAATGAATCAGTTACATTTTTTTGATATTAAAATGATATGAAGTATTTATTTTTTGTTGTATAATTTTTAAATTCATTGTAAAAAATTAAAAAATAAATAAACAAATCGATAAAGTTTTTGAAATTGCCTTATATGATTTTTAAAGATATTCTAGACTCTAGGGATAATGATAAAAATAAAATGAAAGGATTAATTAATTTTGCTTCAATCATATTCTAAAGTGTGCAATAATTCTTCGGAATATTGAGTATTGTTTTTAGAAATATTAATGCGGACCTCACTCCTAATTCCAAGACTTTCTTTGTTTTGATCACAAAAATTGTTCTACAAATTACAAGCACGTATAGCTTTGTTTGAAAGTTAGAAAAATGTATACTCATATCTCATATGTTTTCTTATACATAAGTCTGTCCGTCTGTCCTTGATTTCGTTCTTTTAAAATCCAAAATATCTTGCAATCTTCTCATTTTGATTAAAGTTTGATATTATTTCCGTATAAGACCTACTTGAATGCATATATTTTGAAAGTTCTTTTTAAGTTTTAATGGATAATAGATTTTGTAAAAATAAGTAAGATGGGATGGAACTCTCGATTGTGCCTGCTGAAAATGTATTTCGATTTAAATTATTATGAGTCTGTAAAAGGAATCAAAAAAATTTTAAGTTCTCAATTTTTATCAAGAATACGAACAAGGAGCTGAACACGGTTATCAATAAAAATTGGCTTAATGAATATAGAAGCGAGTTATAGAAATATAATGAAAATGTTGAGTACGAAAGAATTTTAAATCGAAACGTGAAAATGGGCAAATGGACTAAATGGGCTCCTTATTTGATGATTTTCTAACTTACCTACCGTTCTTCCTGTTTTGTTGAATAAAAAAATAAATAAAAAATTATTGATCATAATCGATTTTTATCATGACTTATAAAATAATCGGACATTAATTTATAATTTAAAATGTAAAGAAACTAAGGCGTACGTTTACATAGATAAGATGATAAAAAGGCATATTTTTACTAATTTAAGAAATCACCTCACAATTTTGGACTTACTGAAAATGAAGAAATCGTATAAAAAATCGAACTTATTTATAATAATAAAAAAAAAACATTTCAGATAATTTTTGATTCCTCAAATATTTAGTTTTCTATAAAAAAAATTACTAGTACGCGAAAGCCCTTACATTTTTTTTTATTTTAAGAGTTGAATCCCAAAATATAATGTCACTTAATTATGAATAATTTATGTTTAAAGGTCGATATCTTTAATAACTTCATAAGTTAAGAGTAGATAATACATATCAAAAGATTCGAAATCAAATTCAAAACAATTTAGAAATTAGCCATAAACTGTTTTGTTTTATTTTCAATCATTCAAATCATAAAATGAGATAAACAAAATATCCATTCTACTTTGAACTTATGTAAGCATCTTAATTTTTGACTCTCACTTTTTTCTAAAATCATAAAATTTACATAAATTTTTTTTTAGTTTTTAATTTATTTCAAAATATGTAGATAGACATATGTAACTATGTATAAGATATTATTCATAGTGTGAATATATAATCTGTTTTAGTGAAATTCAGTGAATTTAGTGAAGTTATTGGTGTAAAATCGTAATTATCTATTGGTATCTATTTCTCATTACTTTTTCGAACTTCATTGGGAAAACATCATTTATGTTTATTGTGCTGTGATTAATGAAACTGAACGGAATCAAACGGTCATTTTCGGATAAGTCGTGAACTCAATATTATACATAAAGTTAAATTCAAGTCTGTTATAAATTATATGATGCCTTAAAAGTTTTTTGCAGAAAACTTTTGTCAAATTCATGGATGCTATTTTTATTGAATAATGAATGAATGTTATGTGGGTATGTGGGTACGTCAATTTCGCAATAATTTTTAAAACATTTTATTGTTTAAAAAATAAAATTCTATGCGAAAATAATTCAAATAAAAATTAAAAAACATTTTTACGTAGCGTAGCTGCTTAGAACTATTTAGTAAATTTTAAATATTATGACGTCTTAATGTTTTTAAATCGTTTCCCAGTCGACTTTTTCATATAAAAAGAACTTCATCTAATAAGAAAAAATATTCATTCAAATATGTTTTTGATACCAAAAATAATAATAACCATTTTTATAATTAATAATCCAACATTTACTACAAAAATTCGATATGATGGTTATAAAGTTTATGGAGTTGCTCCTACAACCGAAGAACAGGTATATGCTTTGACTGAGAAACGGCAACAAACTAAAAGTATAATTTTTTTAGAAGAACCATCTCTCTCCTTAGATGTTGTGTTTATTATCGTAGCACCAGATAAAGTTGATGATTTTCTGCTATTCCTAACAAGAAATTCGCTTTCATTTGAACTACTTGAAAACAATGCCCAAAGTAAATTAAATGAAGAATTTGAAATAAATCCAAGAGACAGTAGCTATGATTGGAATAAATATCACTCCCTTGAGGAAACATATTATTGGATAGATCAATTAGCTGTAAAATATCCACAAGTTGAAGTAATTAATGCTGGTCAAACTTATGAAAATCGCACAATAAAAGGAGCCAAAATTTCTTATAAACCTGGAAATACACGAGTTTTTATCGAAGCCGGAATTCATGCTCGAGAATGGATAGCTCCTGCCACAGCAACTTTTATTATCAATCAATTATTAATAAGTGAAGATCCAGATGTTCGAAATATTGCCGAAAACTTTGATTGGTACATTATACCACATGCAAATCCCGATGGTTATGTTTACACTAAAACTGATCGTTTATGGAGGAAAACTAGATCAAAACGTGGAAACTGTTATGGTGTAGATGCTAATCGTAATTGGGATTCTCATTGGAATGAAAGTAATATTGACATGGATGTTTGTGATTATCAAGTAAATCCTGGACCGGAACCGTTTTCCGAAATTGAAACGAAATCTTTATCTGAATATATTGCAACAGTATCAGAAAATCTTAAAGTTTATATTTCATTTCATGCATATTCGCAATTAATGATGTGGCCATACGGATATACCTCAAAGCGTACGTGGAATTACGATAATTTGAAGAATATTTCTGATGTTGCACTGCAAGCATTGTATAAACGTTACAATACAGTATATAGTTCTGGTAGTATTTACGATGTTATAAAATATAATTCGTCAGGTTCCAGTCTAGAATGGGTCTACGATAACTTTGATGTTCCATTAGCTTACGCATATGAGTTGAGACCCAGTAGGGATAGAATGAGCTGGAGTGGCTTCAAGTTACCAGCCAAGGATATAATACCCACCGGTTTGGAAACATTAGACTCTATAGAAGCTCTATTAAATCAAGCAAAGAAACTGGGTTATTTTAATATGGTTACAGACTGAAAATTGTTTCTTTTTCGCTCCAAACAAAAATCATTAGGAAAAAAGGTTAAAACGTTATTGAGATTTAGTTAATGATTTATTTGGATGTCGAGATGAATATATTTAATATTAGGTATATATTATTTAAATATTAAGTAGAAAATTATTGTAAATTTGATATATGTATGTTCTTGTACATATATTATGTATATAATGAAGAATTGTACATATAATAGATATAACAAATACAAATAATATATTTTATTATTGACACTCAGAGATTTTAATTCAAGGTTTTTTAATTTAATTTTCGTACATATTGGTGTATGCGTGCGTACTTTATGTCGATATTTATAACAAGTTTTTCACTTTATTATTTTCTCCACAATAAAATGAATAAATTAAAAACTTTAAAATGTTAGTAGATACATGTATTGTGAAATTGTTCAGGATTAATTTAAAAAATAGTTCAGATTTTATAAATTTGTTTATCTGCGAACATGGTCAATTTTACTAACAAAAAATGAATTAAGTAATAAATTAGACAATAATAATGTGAATCATTACGCAATGTTATATGCTTAGTTTGTTGTACATAACCCTGAGACTAGTATGCAAAGTACCTAACACATTTCATTTATAAAAAATTGTAAAAATTAATTAAAAATAAGAATAGATTAATTGATTTTAACTAGAAAACTCTTGTATAATTTTATATATTTCAATTAAATTCTAAATCTTTTCAATTTCTTTTTTTTATACTATAAATATAAAAGTAAAATTCTAATAATTTAAGCAAAAAAAATATGAACTTAAATTTTATAATAACTAAACTTAGCAAAATTTATTTGCTAATCAAAATGAGTTTTACATATTAAATCTAAATGAACTATGCATTAAATATTGATTACAAAAATAATTATAATGATATGTGAAAAAAACACTTATTGTAACTAATATGCTTTTTGCTTCAATTTCTTAATAAATTCACGAGCCTGCTTGTCTCCTTGGCGATATTCTAAAGCCCGAATACAATCAGTATCTGTAGAAAAAAAGATATAACTGTTAGAAAGAATTTTTTTAATTAATTATTATTTTTATCTTCACCTTTATACTCAGGTCGACTTAGTGTTATATGTATTTGTTCGTTGTCGGACTTTTCAATGTCATCAAATGATAAGTAACATTCAGCGATATATTGATTCGACATACCAAATAAATCTTTATCCTTAATACTAAAAACTAAAATTGCATTCCGTATATTACATTGTTCTTCGGACAAAACACTGGAATAATAAAAATAAAAAAATTAAATATAAAATATAATGTTTTTGTAATTGTATTGCAAAACAAATAAAGTGCATTTTCATTTGCACTATAATATAAAAATTTTTATCAAATTATATAATTTTTGTTTTCGAGCCATAAAATTCTTAATTTTTTTACAATGAAGATAAAAATTATATATCAAAGCCAACATTAACTAAACCTTTAAGTTACTTACATAGAAAACTTTTCATCATACAATGGATATAACGTTTTATACTGAACTGATGTCTTAGGTGTAGCAACTCCCAAAAATTTATCAACAGGCATAAAATGAACTTTAACAAATGAATCACATGAGCCGTTTGAATCCATAGGTACTAAGTTTCTGGCATTTATAATTTCTAAATGAATCGAATTTTTTATGAAATTTGCTTTAATGGTTAGTTGTCCATAAGGTGTTTCTGGTAATATTTTCTGATCTTTCAGTCTTTCTAAATAATATTGATGTATTAAATCACCGGTTTCATAAGCATGCAATTCTAATAATCTCTCAATATTTTCTAATGTTTCTTTATCAGACGAATTGGTATTTGATTCAGGTTTTGTTGACTTAAAACTTTTGACCATTAGATGCAACGTATTACGAAGATTCGAAAAAAATGATGGCGGGCGACGTTTCTGTAAAATAAAAAAGTGAATATTGGGAATATTCAATTTATATTCTTTAATACTTAAAGTAAATTTTCACTATACCGCGAATAGACGATTATTAACTATTAAACTGAAGCTTTGACTTCGATATTCGGCAAGTTTTATTATTTCGGAGTCCTTGAAAAAATAAATCAAAGTTTGTCAATTCCCCATCCCTTTTTAATAATAATTCGCAATTTTTTCACTTAATGTAAATTTTTTCACTTTTGTGGATCTACCTTATATTATAGATTATATCGAAAATTCCAACCGATCTATAAAAGAAATACTTACATCCAAATTGCTCTGAACTAAGTCATATAATATAAGTGCTAGTTCACTCCAAATTGCATCTAGAACTCTTTCAAAGTTCACTTCATTTAATTCAGAATATAAAATTCCTAGAGATTCTTCCAAATACATCATCAAACGATCCATTGAATTGGAATCTTCGTGTAAAATTTCTGCTCCCTCAGTTAAAAATCTTCTCATAACCGGAGACATTTTTGTAGCTACAACTTCAATCAAATCCAAAATCTTATTACGCTCTGTGTCGATCGCATTATCAATTACATTCTTCAAAGTTTGTGAGCATCGTTGAGCTTCAAGCTCAGTTCGATATTCACCTAATTGCTTAATAATGTCGTCAACACCCAGTTCCTGAAAAATTAAATGAAACTTTCACAATATTACAAGAATAATTAGCATTTTAAACACTAGTACCTTAATAAAGGGGGATAAGCTCTGTCGAATATAATCAATATTATTAATAGCTAAACACCATTCTTTAGTAACTTCAAATTTTTCCCGGTCACCTTCGTATAGTTCTTCAACACGTTTCGACATTCGATCGGCGTAAAAAACACAACATCTACAAATATCCTGAAAAAAAAAATTATTCAAAATTTTAAAAATTTTCTTTCATTAACTCTAACTCTAGCTTTCTTACATCAACTATTTTGCCTACAAACATATACGCTCCCTCCGCATCTGGCCATTCTAACTGTTGCCAAAATATTTTTATTTGATAGAATATAGCCAGGGTGTCAACTGCTGAAGAACTATATTTTACAGTTTCGTCAACGGCAACTAATCGATCCAAATCTACTGCTTTTTCAATTCTCGTCAAAGCTTTATAAACTGAAATGTCTAACCAATGGGTTACTCCAGGAGTAAACCATTCATGATATTTATAAATAGATAAATCTTCGTGATCACGGCAAAGATCAGTTCCTGTAAAGAAAGTTTAATTTAGATTATTGTAAACAAATAGGTAGTAAATAATAAAATGATGTTTTTTACCTAAAATAGTAAACCTTTTCAAAACTAAATAAAGTTCAAAAAGAGTTGTTCCCATATTGATTTCTTCGTATTCTGGTAATCTTTCGAATTTTTCTTCAGAAATATTTATTCTTTTGATATTTTTGCAAGTATCTTCCACCACACTTTGTGCAAGTTCAGCAATTTTTTTCTCATAAAATAAATACAGAGTATGTGCATAATTGAAGTGCATTTTTCTTGAATTAAAAATAAAAATATCAAAATTACTAAAATGAATAAAAAAATAATCTTAAAATAAGCTTACTGTTGAAAATGTTTATCATAATATTCCATTGCTTTTTGCAAATCTGATCGAACTAATTGTATCAATTTTATTATTTGCTGTAGTCTATCTTCATCACTTCCCTTTTGGCAGTCATTCACATCGCACATATGTTCGAACCATTCTAAAGCACCAGAATTTACTGCATCTCTTAATGCGCCCCTCAGATCCCAATTGGGTTCTTTTTCATTTTCTCTAATGATCCAACCATAAATGGATTTGGGAAGTAAATCAAACCCTTCAGGAGGTTGAAGCATTCCAATTCTTGAAATGATATCTAAACATTCATTCAGCATTCGCACACAGTATTTATCACCAATAGTTTTCTTTCGAAGCTTTCTAATATTTGAAAAACATGAAGGAAGCAGGCGTTTAGCTCCTTCCCAAAATAATTTCACTTCATCGTCGTCAGGTGGTAAAGATTGTAGAACAGGAACTATTTTATCTAAAATTGATTGGAATAAACCTAACGCAAGGTGATGATCCTGATGAACATTTGTATAAACAGACCACTGGGCTAATGCACAATCTATTGGTGCTAATCCGCTTTGAGCCGAATGTTGAGTAATAACAGCTTCTCCCTGAACATTGAATTTGCCTTTCCAATAATATTCAACTACTTTAGACGACTCCAACTCGTGCATTAATAAAATTCTTAATAAATGACGATGCTCCTGTGATGCGACGCGATTATTTTTCTCTGCGCTGAAACTCATGCGGATCAGTACAGAGCCTCGAGTTCGAGTTGTTTTTTGGCCTTTTTCTAAACTATACCAAACCTTAATTCCAGACGCCGGTATTGTCTAAAAAATTACATATTTTTAGTTTAAATTTGTATTAAATTTTTTAATTTAATAGAGATTTAAATTTACCTTCAAAGGTATTGCAGATCTTCCAATTAATTCATTGTCATGTTTTCCAGTGGATGCGGTAATAGCAATTTCTTTCATTAATTTCCTCAAACCGCGAATTCCTTTTACTTCAAACAATTTATTCATTTTTTCTCCAACAGTCTCAGCTGCATCAAAATCCCTTAAAAAATAATTTTATTTTTATAAAAATAAGTAAGTAATATAATATAACATAATAATGACAGATTTTTAAATCTGAGAAGATATATTGAAAATATTTAAGGAATTGGTAAATAAATTAAATTAAGTTCACTTACCACACTTCTAAAATTAAAACTTCGCTGTTAGGATTTTCAGGAATGGGTCTGAAATAAAAATAAAATAATTTATAAGATCAAAAATAACTTTATATTTAGCTCTTTCACTTACAATGAAAAATGCTCCTCCCATAGTGGAGTTAATGTTGCAGATTTAACTGATGTGTTATATCTATGAGTTGAACAAGATTCTAAATACATAGTGACAAAAGGATCGGATAATCCGTTAGAATCTTTTGGTAACAAACCTATAAAAAATAAAATTATTTATTGTTTTCAACAATTTTTTTTTTAAATAACTATACTACATATTTCAAGCTTATCAAAAATTTTGGAAACAAAATGAAAAAGTGACACAATAAAATATAAAAATTGTAGTTAATAACATCGTTTAACTAATATTTTAACATTTGGCTAGAACCATCAAGAGAAAATTCAAAATGAATTTTTAATAATCAATATTCAAAATATCATCAAACAAAAGGTAAGTTAAATTTTTTTTAACTTTTATTTGTTTATTGACTCAAAAAAGTATCTATAATATATACAATATAAATATAATTAATTATAAATTACAAGGTAATATAAAAAATTAATTAAAAGAAAGCTGTATGTAAAATTCAATCATAAAAGGGAATAACAATTCAATACTTCAATAGTTAATATTAGTAATAATAGAACTACTAACTATAAAAAATAAAACTAATATACTAATTTGCAATAGTAGCCACTAGCCACAAATGTATTATATTAAATAAAAAACTCTGTGGCAGTGGAAAATCAATTATGGTGAAAGTTGTTAAAACTTGTAAACTAAACTTTATCTTCTGAGACTAAAGTAAATTATTTTTATTGGGATAATGTCCGAATAAAATGCAGACAAACTGTATCGTATTATTTTTCGATAAACTTACCTTCAGCTTTAATTACTTCTACATTAAGTCTTATTTCTGGTGGCTCTTTAATTTCAGCCGATTTGAGTATTTCATTGTGTTTATCGTTTGCAATTTTAAAGGCATCTTGAACATATTCAAATAACGATTGCTGAGAAACTTCTTCTGATCCCTCACAACCAATATTATGTAAAATTTCATATAAAATTTCCTCATATAGCTCTTCAATCTATAATAAAATAAAAAAAACATATAAAATTTTTTAACTCTTAAATTAAAAAAGTTAAGCAAAAAAATTTTAAGTTAAAGAATTAAAAATCGCTTCTACTACATAACATTTGTTGTTTTGTGATATGCAGACTTGTTCAGTATAAATCTTTGTTAAATCTTTTAATAAAATTTTTCAACTCCTGACCCCATATTTTCTTTATTTTGGCCAAGAACAATTTTGTGACGTGAACGTATTAATAAAATAGATATTTGATGCCAATTCATTAATTGTTAGAACAAAAACAAGAAAAAGACTAATTTTTGATCTAAAAATAGCAGTTGGAATAAATTTTGTGATTCAACCAAAATAAAATTATAAAAATAATCTTAATTTTATTTAAATAAGGTAAATTTTACACATAATTTGTTGGAAACGGAAATTGTTCCAGTGAATCGTTATATAATTATTATTATGTATACCTTTTTATTATTTGATTCAAAGCAGTCAAAATGAAGATAATTTATAAAAACTATTTTTTTAGATTTTTTTATGTATGTTTTATAATTTTGGGCTTAAAAGTAGAAACTTTACTTAAGTTCTTGAAATAAAGAAGTATTTTTCAAGTTTATTATTGTATGGTTTATGTATCAAGGGTATTAAAACATTTATTCCCTTTAAATGTTCTTAAACGAACCTTAACCTTAACTACTTTTTTTCTCAATTTAGTGCTCCTGATTATCCTATTTTTAGACTTTTATTTCTATTACCTCAATGGCGAATGGTATACGAAAAGCCAAAAGGAATAAAATTTCAAATTTAGCTTTCTATATTCTGCATCTTCTTTAACCATATTTTTAATCTTATTTTTAGCGAGTCAAAGTTCTGAAATTACTTCTTATGTGTATTTTTCAAACAAACTATACAAAAAGAATTTAACGTTAAATACTTGAGAGTATTATATTAAATTTTCCTTATATAGCGAATTTTAACGAAAATCAATATACTTACTGTCATAGAATGACAAATCAGCTTAGTTTGCATGGCTAAAAAATCTTTTCGAACGCCACGAAAACAATTTTTAGCTATGCTGCCAGCTCTTGTTACAGTTTTCCGTCTTTTGTTTAATTCTAATTCAATTTGAGTATATAAATTATTACTCCGTCTAGGTATTTTAATTTTTCTAGTATTCAGACTTAAATATTTTTGGCTAATTGTCGGATCGTTGCCATAAAAACTGTTTAATAATCGCGGTAATGATAATGAACTCATTTTATTTATTTATGTATTTAATTTTCTTCAATTAAGTAGATGGGCATTAAATTTAATGTAGAAAAAGCCTTGAACTATATTATATTTTTAAAATTAATATTTTTTTCCTAAAGAATCAAACAAAAAAATTTAAATTCTCTATTTACAAGAATTGTAAAGTCTCTTCATATGTAGATCTAAAAATAAATACAACCACTTCACATTAAATTGATAAATCTTTTACTTATTTTTCTATTCAATTTTCAATTCATATCATTTTTTTTTTTATCTTTTTTTTTAACAACAAATTTTCTCAAATTAAAAAAAAAACTTCTTTCAGAGTACCATTTTGCACTTAATTTTTTTTAATTTATTTTTTGAACAAAAAGTAAAAAGTTCATTAAACACTTTCATTGCTCATAATTTTTATGTAAGGCCGAACTGAATTCTGTCAAATAAAAAATAATTAATGACTATACGTTTTTTAATTCATTTAATAATATTCATTTAGCAATATTTGCTCTTATTTCTATTTTGTATTTTCATGATATTTTCTTGACTTTATTAATATTCATAATTCTTTATTTGCTTATTAAGATTGATTCGTCCTACCATCGCATCAAAAAAAAAGTGGAAAATAAAATTTAGAAAATTGAAGAATTTGGATTCATACTTGATTATTAAAGTTTCTTAAAGAAACATATAGCGTTCAGAATACAAACTTATTACAAAATTATAATCTGAATCAATCTTTTGATTTTAATTTAAATTAAGATGCTAAGAACACCGTATATATTAAAATTATGAAATGAAGATGGGAAAATTTTTTACTAAAATTGATGACAGATTTTGCTTCAAATATTCGTTTGCGATAGCTATATTGAATTTTTTTAATCATATCATAATTTTGAACATTATTGAATCTTATAATGTCCTTTAATGTATATAGGTTTGAAGTATCGATTCTTTAGAATAATTAGATATATGGCTTAACTATACAATGATCGGTTTTATAATTTTTTGTTCATAAACAGGAAATTTATTAAGAAATTATAAAAAAGAAAAAAAAAGCCCATATAAATATAAAAAAAAAAAAAAATTTTATTCATTTTCACCCACGTATCCTGATTTTGAAAATTATTTTGGCTACAATAATTTTGCCTGGATTGTTTTATATTATTATTTACTGAATTCAAAAATTTACATACATATGTATATACACTTCGTAAATACTTTGATTTATTTAATTTGTAAAAATAATATTTCAGGAAGGAACTATTGAAAAAGATTTATTTTTGATACTATTTTTTTTTTTATGGAAACATTAACCTGAAGATTTATTTTTATCATTACGAAAGAATTTCCGCATAATAAAGTCAAGAAAACTATTTGACATTAAATTGCAGAACAAGATACAATGTCAGGTTTAAATAAAATTATTTTTGTTTAGTTTTCTTTTTTAATTTATAAGATAATTATTACTTCTTTCCGAGTTCAAGATAATCGCAAAACTGTTTGCCGAATTTTCAAAATTTTCAAATAGAACAAATCGTGTACTTTTATCTACAACTTTGTATTTGATTTGTAAAATCTGCCATATCTTTATTTTTCAAAAATAAATTTAAATAAGTTGGATACGATTCATTTTGATGGAATATAGATAAATGCATATTAAAAACTTTATATCCGAATTTAGTTGGAAATGAAGAAAAAATATATTTCGGGACTTAAGCCTTGTTGTCACACACAACTGAAACTGAAACAGAAACTAATTTTCAGTTCGGTTGTACATAACTAGTGATTTGATAAATAAAATGAGAAATTACTAATGAATTCTTTGACGTTAATTGAATATCATCATGAGAGAAATTGCTTATTATTTATCTTATCTTTATTAAAATTAACTAATTTTTTTTTCATGCAACTAATGATACGTAACATAACCTTCTTTTAATAATTGCTGTTCGATTAAATTGAACGAAAAGCAGAAAAAAATACATTGTATGTTTTCGCTCGAAGAAGAATTATATCTTAATAATAAAAATAAATTAAAAGAATGTTGTAACAAATTTATACTTAGTATTTGTTGTGCAAATGTTTTATAATATTTTTCTTAATTATAGAAGAAAAAATTGTTTTTATTTAAAAGACGACTCATAAGATTATTTTGAGAGAAAAAGATCGACGACAATATTTTGAGAAAAAATTACATAATAATTGATTGAAATTTTCAATCCTTTATATGTTATACATCCGTCTGTTTCAACTAAAATCTGAAATTATGCTGATTTATAAGCAATACAAAGATAAATCGTATTTAATAATTTTTTTTTAGTTTTCGATAAAATATAGTAAGTAGGTAAATAGAAAAAGGCAATCAATTTTCTAGTAATCAAATTCCATGGTTTTCAATTTAAATTGGAAAATTTCGTAAAAATTTGAATAAAATAGGAAATTACTGAATCAAAAAAATAAACTTAATTGTGATATGAATGTGACAAAGTGTGAAATCCGAATTATAAATGATTTTTTTTTTAATTATAACGAAAATAATGATTGCATTTTTTTTTTATCGCAGTTTGCTTTTAATTTTTACCTACAGGAAATATGATAGAAATAGATTATAGGTATTATTAAATATGTATTTGATTAAAATAAATAAATTGAAAAGGCTTTTGGTTATTGACGTCCGTCGATGTAATTTAAAAATCAAAATAATAAAATCAATAGCTCAAGGAATTTTTGTTTAATCGAATAGTTCATAAAAACTCTTGAGTTTGAGATGAATAAGTCAGTTTAAAAGCAAAAAATTACATTGAAAATGCAATAATTTAATTTATTCAAAAATATGTGTATATCGTATATGTATATTTCTAATATAACAATTAAAATTATCGATTCATGAAGTCAATGTATTTATATACTCCAAAGTTCAAAAATGTTTATTCTCAAGTTACTTACAGGTACGTTCCAGTGGTGGGATTCAAAACATTTAACAACCGGTTCGCATCCCGTAAAAAAAATTTTTTTTTAAGGTTTCGAATGCTCTAAAAAGTTGTTTTAATTTTTTTATTTAGATTCTAAATACCTTTCCAGAACATACATATATATATATACTTTCTCCTTCATAAAAACTCATAAATTTTTAGATTGATGTTTCCAAATGTTGTAATTTCAAAACAGACTTGCTTGTTACACGTTTATTACTTTGTTAAAGCATATTTTTACTCTTATTCAGTTCTTTACTCACAGTATTCACATAACATAGTTAAAGAAAAAGGAGATTTTCCAGATAAATAAGTAAAACGCTTGTCAAATTTTCCAGTATTTCTTTTATAAATTAATAAAAAAGAAACAAACAAATTGTTTTATTGTAAATTGTACGCGAATCACCTGTCGAGATACTCATCGTGTGAAAGTAGTTTTTAAATTTTTAGATAACACACAGACCGAAAGACAAACATAATTTTTTTTTTTATATTATTGAAATTTAATTTTGAATACAAATTTCAATGCAAATTTAAATTGTATATTCTTTGAGTAGTTGAGAAATTGCCACGGAGGGACTGTTAAAACAGTGATAATTATTTCAAAACTTTTTCAGGCGAGTTTCGCCAACTGACAAATTTTAGGAAACGGTTCGCGCGAATCTTAAATATTTTAGGAAACGGTTCGCGCGAACCGGTGCGAACCGGCTGAATCCCACCACTGGTAAGTTCCTAAACTAATTCTTTACTTACAACAGAAAAGTCTTCGTTTTCTTCTTCTTGCATTATTTAAATTTATTTACATTTACAACTTTTCCCACATATAAAATTTATCCTTATAGTTTTGCTCTACAGTACTAAATAAGTCTGTTTTTCCGAGAATTATTAAATAAACTGAATTTCATTAATTAGTTAAATCTACGATAAAGCAAATATATTTTTATTATGGTCGTTTAAATTGATAAAATCTGTTTATTTTTGAACATAATTTCAATATTTTTACTTATCTAAATTTTTTTTAAGTAGTCACAAACGCGATAATAAAATTTATTAATATTTTTAGTCTATCCCCACAATAGGAGTTAAATAATTATTAAACGCATTTTTAAAATGTATTTAATCACTTATAATTTGTACTCTCTACTGCAATTAGCAACATATTTTTCAATTGGTAGCTACATGTGCCAAATTAATTTTCCAGCTCATGGCATATTTTAAGCTATCTTTATCATTGTAGAAAATCTCCGAAATATTAATTTAATATTTTTTCAAAATTAATTTAGTGCCAAATCTTTAAAATTGCTAAAAAAAAAAAAATGTTTTTGTCTTCTAAATGTAAAAGAAAGATCGCTTGACATTTTCTAAATTAAAAATGCCAGAAAGTTACATCCAAACTTGTTTTGAATTATCAGTGGAAATCAGAACGATGTTTCTAATCCCCTCAACCATTTTCAAAAATAAAAAAATCTTTTTCCGCAAATCGTTTTTTTTTGCATTTTGATAACTGAAGCCTCTTCTACTATAATTAGATATTTTAAAAACAATACTTAAATTAAGTATTATCAATTTTTCGCTCAATGCAAAATTTATTTGATTTATCATTATCAAGTTTGGTTCGAAGTTAAAAAAAATTTTTACTTTTACAAATAACAGACGGAAAGTTTAATCCTTTTTCAAGTACCAGTAATAGTAGTTTCTACTTTTGAAAAATAATAATCACTAATTATTTTTAATTGAAAACTTATTTATTCCCCTTTTAATTGTGATAATGAATCTTTTTATTAAAATGTTTAGTACATGAATATTTAGTGTACATTCAAAACTGTGATGGATTTATTAAGTTATACTTCAACGTTTTAAATTATTTATAAACGGGAACATCTTATGTCTTATCCGAAATGCTACACGTATCGTAATACAACTGTTTCTTACAGTTACTATATGCTTTAAAGAATTTTGTTGTTTTGATAATTTTAATGCACAAAAACTTCATTATGTAGAACTAACTTAAAATCATTATTCTAGCTCTAGGTCGCATGAAATGAGAAATATTTCCATGCTTATTTATACATATTTTTTGTCTTCTTTTTTATCTAAAATTTATTAATTTATTAAACTGCAGTGTAATTTTCGTATAGTAACATTTATCTTAAAAAAATAATTTTTAATTTCATTTACACTTTAGTCCAACTATTTTTAAATATTTCCACTAAACACCTAGAATAATGCTTTGGCAAAGAAAATTTTGTTTGTTTTTTATTATATGAAAAATTAGGTCTGGGACAAGTTCAAAAAATTTGAATTGCGGCAATTCATTCAATTAGAAAATATATTTCCTTTTTTGTGAAAAATTAAAATTTAAATATCTAAATAATAATGAATAATAATTACAAATTTTAAATCGTTAGTTTTTTATCATTAGCACATTTCAATTAGAACAAATAAACAATCAAAATTATTGTTTCTAAAATTTCTATTTTCTGTCATCTTTTATTATTGCTATGTAGTGTAGAGAATATGCAACGTTAATGGAAAAGTATACAATGAAATATTTATTTATGTAATATACATAGGGTGTATAGTACAATGTACTTGTTATTAATCCTTTCTTCCTAATAATATTTTTTTTATATTTTCATTCATAAATACACTTAAACTTTTATCTTAAGATAAGATAAGTATCTGTGACTGACATAAATAAGTATTGATAAAGTTACTAAAAATAATATTTTTTTTTTTTTTATTATTTTCAATTTTAGTAATTTTTATAGGTTTTTGTTGATCGTACTTTTGAACAAGAATAACGAAATTGCGCATTAAAATCGCAAACAATAAAATATTTATTAGCTTATCCGATAACGCTTCTACATAAATATATTAAACAATATTTTATAATAAAACATTCGCATACGATGAGAACGAGAGGATTATAAATAATCAAATTTTAATAAAATTTTTCAATTTTGTTATCGAAACTTATAATTACTTTCACATAATCGAGTGCAGAAAGAAAGTTTTGCAGTTTTACAAAATATTATGATATCCAGATTAATTATCTTTTCATGATATAAAAAATTTTCATTTTATATTTCTCAAGATATAAAAAATGCATGATATAATTATGATATAAATCATGATATAAATTAAAAAATTTATCAAATTTACAATTTTAAAAATAAAAACTGCAACAGAAGCGATTATTTAAGAACTTATCAAAAAAATAAATAATAAATAAAAAATATTGAAAAAACTTATTGGACTTACGTTCATCCCCACAGCGTTACCAATAAATAATTCTTGTTTCTCTGATGCATCATATAAATCACTATCAGATGAATGAAGTGTTTCGTTGCCACTATCATCTAATGGTGTGGGTGCTTCAGCAAAAGTTCTCGCCATTAGAGCTGGACGAACCATCGAAAAAGCTTCAGCTTCCACCTCTTCTTCTTCATTTTCTTCCGCAAAAGGTGCCAATGGTGTTGAAAAATTTGTTTCATGATATTCAGATTTTTGCCTTAAAAGCGAACCAAATGATTCGAAAAATCCACCGTCAAGATCTTGCAATCTATAAAAAAAAATGTTCACTGAATATTTACCGTATTTATTTTAGAAATTTTCTGTAATATTTGGATTTAATATATTTTTACTAGTAGAACAAGCAAAAAAAAACAGTAACACAAAATACACGTGTACATAGCTAAAATTTAAAAAAAAATTTTAATTGCATAATAAGAGAAGCAAATAAAATATCTACATATTTTCATAACAAACATTTTGCTTTTTAGGCTTTTAGAAATAATTGTGTGTTTATTTTTTTAGTCAAAAAAAGTTTTGATTTTATTATCAATTGCATTCATTCACTTGCGTTTTCAAAAGATGAAGAAGTAATTATGATCAGAGTTTCAGCATATTAACGATTATAGTTTTAAGATAAATTAGTTTGAATATTTTTGCAATTTTGTAACTGTGTCATCAGAAAAACTTAATTGCTGGAAAATGTTATGTATCACTGCTTAATCAATTTGATTTTAAAGTTGAATAAATTATCTTTTCCAGTCTACATTATCAAAAAAAAGTTAATTAAAAAATGTCAAGATAATTTAAACCTATATACATGTGTTTATTATTAAAATTAACATTCATTATACATAGTTTATTATATTTTATTGATAATTATAGTTTTATTGTTGCCTTAATTTTAATTAATCAGTAAATAATTTTTTATTAGTGCTTAGCAGCTTTTGGAAGACTCGTGCATTAATTCTAAAAATAACATTATTTATCATTTATCTTATTAATTCAAACTTCCTAAGCAAATATATTTAACATCAACATATTCATCAATTCCTTGATGGGAACCCTCTCGACCAATTCCTGATTCTTTAACACCACCAAATGGTGCTTCAGTGGTTGAAATCAGTCCCTCATTAACGCCTATCATTCCGACTTCTAATCGCCTAGCCACTCTAAACACCTGGGAAATATCTTGACTGTAAAAATATCCAGCCAAACCACGCCTGGTATTATTTGCTTTATTTAACGCTTCTTCCTCATTTTTAAATTTAATTACAGAAACAATAGGACCAAACACTTCTTCTTGATAGAGCTTTGTGTCCGGAGTCAAATTCGTTACAATAGTTGGCTCATAAAATAAGTCTCCAATATCTTTCCGGTCTTTACCACCAATAATTACTGATGCATTTTTACTTTTAGCATCTTCGACAAATGATTTAACTTTCTCGAATTGTGCCTTATTTATAAGTGGGCCTATTTGAGTTGAAGTGCAGGAACCATTACCAATTTTTAAACATTTAATTTTTTCTGTTAATTTTTCAATGAATTCATCATAAATGCCATCTTGGACAAAAAATCGATTAGCGGATACACAAGTTTGGCCGCAATTACGAAATTTTGATGCTATTGCTCCTTCCACAGCATTATCAACATTAGCACTATTAAAAACAATGAATGGCGCATTTCCACCAAGTTCTAAAGCTACACGTTTTATTCCATCCGCACAATTTCTGTATAAAATTTTTCCAACTTCAGTAGAGCCTGTAAAGGAAATTCCAGCAACATCCGGACTTTTACAGAATAAATCTCCCAATGGTGGTGAATTTTTAGTTGTCACAATATTTATGACACCTTTGGGAAAACCAGCTTCTTCCGCTAATTTTATTAATGCCAAAGCAGTCAACGGTGTGTCCTCCGCAGGTTTAATTACAAGTGTACAACCTAAAAAAAAAATTATTTAAATTATCAATATAAATATAGGGATAACTTTATCAGCCCATGGTTTTGTTTAAATATTCAAAATCACGATAAAAATAAATGAATTTCTATTGATTTCAAAGTTAAAGTGGAGTACTTAATATTTCAAGAAATATAATAAACATAAGCGCCGTAAATATTATTTGTATACTGAATTAAAATTAATCAAAATCATGAGCTGATAGAAACAGTTAGTGAATAGCTGCTACAAAAAAGTAAAAAAAATAAATTGAAAACTAACCAGCTGCAAGTGCAGCACCAGCTTTTCTAGTTATCATAGCCAAAGGAAAATTCCAAGGTGTTATCAAAGCTGCTACACCAATTGGTTGTTTTAATACAAATAATTCACGTTTTGGTGCTGGTGCAGGAATTATTTCACCATAAATTCGTCTTGCTTCTTCAGCAAACCATTCAATAAATGAATTTCCATATGTAACTTCACCCTGAGATTCATTAATCGGTTTTCCAGATTCTTCAGTCATTATTTCAGCTATTTCATTTCGATTTTTTTCAATTAAATTGTACCATTTCTAAAATAAATAGGGAACAATATTATTATTAACGTAAAATGAATACTTAACAAGGTCATAATAATAAAATAATTTATATATAATACGGTATTTATTCTATTTAATTTACCTTTAATAAAATAGATCTTTGTTTTGCGGTTATTTCACTCCATTCTGGTGAATAAAATGCTTTTTTTGCAGCTGTAATAGCTTCTTGAGCTTCAATAGTTGCCATATTTGGAACAGAGCCGATAATTTCACCATTTGCTGGATTTATAACATCAAATGTTTCGCCAGTTTGTGAAGAAACCCAACAGCCATTAATAAAATTTTTAGATAATTTTAATGTTGACATTTTTCTAATAAATTTATTTAAATTTGAATTCATGCAAATTGATATTTTGGATGATTTAATCAAAATTGCATTACGAAACATTTTATTCTGTTAATAATTTTTTTGTTGTTTTTCTTATCTATTAAATTTTATTGATTTAATTTTGACAACTATGAAAATTTATACTTATATATTTAATGCTTTCACTTTTATTAGAGTTTTCTCCTTACTGTTTATGTTATTTGGAAACAAATGTGTGACTGATACAAGAATTCAAGAATATTCTTTCAGCTAAATCTGAATAGAAATTTTAATAAAAAAAAAGCTTTTAATTACGCTCTCAAATAATATCGTAAAGCTCTAATTTTTCACATTTTTTTTTTCATTCAATTTAAATTTAAATAATTTTTATAATTTTAGAATTGATTAACTTTTGTTTCTGGATTGAAAAGAAGTTTTTAAATAAGTTTATTTTAGATATTAATTATATTTTACTTACCTTTACTTTATCATCATTTTCTATATAATAAGCCGATATATAATGTAAAAATTGTTTAATAACTTTTTACTTTAAATACACAACTCAATATTAATATTATTAGTACCATATTTCAGAAGCAACATTTTTTAACGTATATAACTTTAAAGACAAAACGAACTCTGGATTTATACAAATTCCCATGTATCAAATAAAAGTATCTATGGTATATTCATATAAATATAGATACTATATATTATGTTAGCTTTTTATTTTATTCTGAGATATCGTAAATCCCACAGAAGAGTATTTTGTATTATACATACATAATATTTTTTTTCTATATTCAAGTGAATACAGAAAAAAGTAATGAAAATGACAACAATTCACAAGTAAACAAATTAAGCCGGTAGTGTATACATAATATATAATATATATATAAGTATACATAATATACATTATACATAATGTATATAAATAATAATATATATACAATATAATGAATATTATTTATTTATTTATTTATATAAGTAATATTTTTTGTATTAAGCATCGAAATAAACAAAATCTTTATGCAGACGATATGATGTGAACATATTTTGTTTAACATAATGATATATGTATTATAATATGGTAATATTCTAATATGACTTAAAACTAACAAGCATTTTTTTGCGTAAGTAAACTTGAAGCCGGGATTATGACAATTACCATACACAATTGTTTAGTTATTAAATTTTTGTAGATATCTTGTATTTACATCATACTTAATAATCAGTTTTGTCTATTTTATTATCTACTTCATTTTGAAAAATATCTTAAAAGATGTTTTATAAAATTAAAACTTTTTTTCACATAAACCAGAAACCTGTAAGAGTCCTTTTCGATTTTCTAGCAAAGGCTTTCAACTTTCTGCCAAATCTATTATTTATTATAACTATCATATTTAAAGTAAAAACTAATTTTATTACTTTCTCATCGGCACAGGGCAGAACAATTTCTGAGAGTCGAAATGTTTATTATATTTTAAAACTGATGCACCTTTTATATTTTAGCAGTATGTAATGACAGTAAGTTATTATAAAACATGAAACAATGAAACATTGTAGCAATAATTTTATTTTTTTATATGATTCAATAAAAATGCATTGTTATTATAGTTTTCACGAAACAAAATTACAATTAATTTAATTAAATTAAAACTATTATTTTTTATAAACTTAACACTCGTACAATATGTACATTGTACAGTAGGAAAGATTCTAAATTTGTATTCTCTCTTAAAATATGTCTAAATATTTTTTCTTTTTTCAAATTTATGTTCAAGATTTTATATAGGCTTTGAAAGAAATTAAATAAACGTTTAGTTTTTTTTTTATTATTTGTTATAAGTATTACATGTGTTGCTTATGTATTACACGTGCCGCTTAATTTTTAGATTAATAAATTACAAAAAATACAAGAAAAGATAGATTCATCCTAACAGAAAAAAAAAAACAAGTTTTGATTGTCTTATAAAAATTAATTTGATATAATGATTGTAAAAAAAATAGGTATCATAAATTTAAAATCCCCGTACCCCAATACAAATTGTAAAAATAAAAAGCTTGAATCGGTCAGGCACAAAATCAAATATTAATTTGGGAATACAAAAATTTTATGAATCATACAAAAGAAATTTCGCACAAATCAGAAATAAATAAACTAAATTTTTAATTTTCTATATTCAATATTGAGAACAAAAACTAGTACGCACTTTGAGCTTTTTGTCATAATTAATATTAGTTATAAAAGAAAAACCATTTGATTACTTTTTCGCAGGTTGGGATTTTTTTAGTTGATAACATTATTTTTGTAAAAATATTTTAAATAATAAAAATTTACATACAGACGTTAGGTATGATGATAATTAATTAAATAATCAATTAAATTTATCTACTAGTAAAATATCTGATAAACAAATTTTAATTAATTAAAATGTTCAAACATTCAAATCAGTCATTGTTTTTTTCTCATATCGTGTTTAGTATTTTTTTTTCTTCAAAGATTTTAATTAACATTGATTAAGTAATTAAAAAGGAATAAGAAATTTCATAGACGGATTTAAATTCGAAATTCTCAGCAAATGATAGGAAAAATTTTAATTTTGAAAAGTAATTAAGAAGTACGAAAAAAATTAAACGGAGGAGAAAGAAAAAATTAACAAAAAACAAAATTTGGATATCTGTGATACTAGATTTTATATCTACAATAGGTTCAAAGCAAATAAGATAGCTATTACTATTGGAATAGTTATAGTCTATCTTAACGTGAAAGGTCAATCATTTTCGTTTTAATAAATTTAAATTGGTATTTTCATATTAAGTATATGAATTATTAGTTTTTCAACTGCTTGTAAATAAATAGGCTTAGATTTCTTGAAAATATAAAAAGTGGAGAATTCATCCTGTAACAGCTGACAAAATCCCGTACAGGTTGTTACTCAGAGGGCTGTAAAGTCTTTCAAAATCAAGAATGGCTTTCTTATACCGATGGTTGCAATCTCCAAAAACATAGTAGCAGTTATTTCAGATAAATGTAGAGCAGGATATTATTTAGATTTATAGCTATGTGAGGTATACTGAAGAGTTAGCAGAATGAAGTAAACATTCAATATTTATAGCACATGTGCAAGTAGATAATTTAGATAGAAAAGGAAGGAATATTTTTAGGAAATAATATAGGAAATATTCAGTGAAATAATTAGGAAAATATAAAAAAGGATTTCAATAGATAATATGAAAAGAAGAATTTAAATTCGTTCGTTATATAGTCATTGTGAAGTAAAGATGTGCAACAAAGGGCGTCGGTAGAAGTTGGTTGAATTTCTTGTGTTGGTTTAAAATTTAAAGTAAAATTTATGGAGTTTTCAATTCTTCCAACTTACATATATAAATCCTCTTAAGAATAATACTAATATCAACACATTTATTTACATATTATTATGTTTGAGATAAATTATAATTTTCTATGTTTTTAAGTAATACGCAAAAAGCTTGATTTTATAAAACTATTTTTTTTTTTTTCATAAATAGTTCAAAGAATGTAGGAACAACCATGAAACTTTTCTTTTCAATTTTATTTAAATCTACGTAAACAGTTATTATGATGATATAAATAATTTTTATCAATGCGCATTCATTAAATTGACACAGAATAATGTGAAAAACACTTAATTCGACTTATATTCGGACTAGATATTATGTTCCAGACCCAAGAATATATAATCAATGTCAAAAAAACACAAATATAAAATTATCACTTTGTTCAGCTTGTACAAAAATAATTAAAAAAAAATTAAATAATTAATTTTTTTTTTTTTAATTATACTTAATAAATTGTAATGAAATAATTAATCAATTTTTTTTTAATACCTAGGTCTTGGCATTTTCATTATTTGGCAGTTTATTTTAATTTTTATTAAAAGTTTATAAATATTTTTTTTATCTTTAAATTCACATTAATTTATCATAATTTCTTTTCTTAAAAACAAAAACACAATTTTTTTTATTTCCATAAAAAAAAATTTAATTTTTTTTTTTAACTAAAACACTTTATTTCAAGTTGAATGCTTATAATCAACTGAAGTAAGCTTAAGATAAAACTTAAGATTTTTAAGAAAATTAAAATAATAAAAAAAAATATGGGGCTTTTTTTTTATTATTAATATTGAACGTAAAATTTTAAATCAAAAAGTTTAATGCAGTATAATATTTAGATGTGTATGTTTTGAAAAAAAAAAATAAAATTACACTGATGGAAAATTCTGTATTTAAATTTCACATCATATTGAATCACTGGTATCTTTGAATTTTATGAATGACGCTCACAGTGTCCGTAATTTAAAGATTAGATTCATTAATGTTAGAATATTGCATGCAATACGCATATACATTTATGTTTATTGACTTTTATATACGAATTTTTTGCTCAAGTATAAGTACACCGTTAAGTTGTTTTAAAATTAATGACATTTAATTAATGTTTGTTTATTATAATAAAATAGTTATATTGTATCTATCTGTATAAAATTTAACTTTTACATTGCAAAAAAAAAACCACTATCATCTACATAAAGTTCAGAATGATTTATTTATTATTTTTAATTTAAAAATAATGAAATAGGAAAGTTAAGTTTGTTTAGATAATTTATGTAATTCAATTGTTGTAGTTATTTGGAATTATTAAAATACATAATCAGACAATATAATAGATTAACGCGAAATCACTTTGACAATTTTTATATTCATTTTTGAGGTTTTTAATTGTTGTTTGTTCTTTTGTTCTTAATTCAAAAAATTTTTGTTTTTATATTTATGTCAATGATTTGTGCTAGGTAAGTACACAACTAATTTTATATAGAATTTTCGTTCAACAAACTATTCATTAAAGTTACTTCTTTTTGTAATCAGAACCATCCAAAATAAGGATTTGTTTGGGATTTCGATAGTCTTTGATATAAATTTTAAGCTATAACTAGGTATTCTATTTCGTTTTTTTCTTCTTTAATAAAAATACTCTTTTAAGCCGAATAGTCCCAATTTATTTTATAACAGTCAAAACAGGTTTTGGACTATAATTGCAAATACAAATTTTTATTACTTATTTGTGCTCGTTATTTCAAAAATAAAGTGAATCATGAAGTTATTACTTGACATGAGAATAAAGAACTATTGGTCTCTGGTTCTAGTTTTCATTTCGTTGATATTTTTGTAGATTATTGTCGTATTTTGTGATTTTATTACATACATTGGTCTTAGCAAAAAAAGTTCGATAACATAAATCATGGTATTGAATTTCGAAAATAACGTTTTAATAGAGTATTTAAATATTTGAGTATATTTGCAGACGATTTCTCCTCTCCCAATCATTATTGACATAGACCAACCAAATATCTCTCCACGAATTAAACTATAATGCATATTTTCTTTATTTCGCCCAAAAATGTGTTATGGAAGAAACTAAATTAAGTTATACTTATATACACATATATGTATATATCACAACGTAGTGTGTGCCGAGCCAAAGCCTGAATATGGCAGTAGTGCCATTGGATAAATATGATGCATGTACATGTACAAGGCGAAATATAATTAGAATAACCTAATATAAAAATTATGTTATGTAAACATACTTTAAAATAGTATCTAGCAAAACTTTATTTGTAACATTTTATATAATCTCAGTATATTATACTTTTGTTTTCCTTTTTTAAGACTGACATAACTAATTAGACTCATATATTTTTATAAAAATTCAAATTTATTCTAAATAAAATTTTACATACTAAATATGTAAATATTGTTAACAGTTTCTTGTATAAGGCAAATGTGATTGTACGAACAAAAACAAAAAAAAAATTTCAAGTGAAATTGGAAATAAATTTACATACCTACGTACATATATGGTAGTTAAGTATATCATAGCAACCTAATATAAAAATATATGTGTTTGTTTTATTTCATTAAAATCGTGGCCCAACAATTCTACCAACACAATAAATTTCCATATTTACTTGATGACTTTATTTTGTATACAAAAAAAAAAATCAATAAAAGAAAACAGATCAACAAAGAATAATATATGTACGCAAATAACTTGAAAAATTTTCACAAAAAAAATCAGTAAAAAACATAATTTTAATGTTGAATATCCCAAAATAAATTTTGTTAATTATAAATGTGGGAATCCCAGTAAGAAAACATTTTTACTTGGGAAATACTCAACTATACAGTATAATATAATCTGATCTTTACAAAAAAAAATAAAAAAAAACTTGTTTTTTTATTTGCAGATACATTTTTTTTTTGCAATATATCATAAAATAAATAAAGTTTCTTCCACAAGCAAAAAAAATAAATTTTTTATTTTCAGTTTGCAGTTAACATTTTAATCATTCTGATCTTGAGATCTCGGAAGTTTATCAAAGAAATGTTGGGTTTTTTACGATAAAAAAAAGAAAAAAAACAAAGTAGAATAAAAGGTGAATTTATACTGATAAAATATTTTTATTTTATATTATATTTGCTGATCCCCCGAACTTCGATTGGCGGCGCCACGTACTGGGTTCGAAAATTTTATTTATTTATATGTTCTTAATATATGTACATATAAAAATCTTAAGGTTCGGGATACGTGTTTCGATTTCAATATTGATTTATTCATTGAATTATATTTTCAAAAAGGAAACTATTCAGGTTCAAGTAAACTGAACACTGCAATTAAGAACAGAATATTTTGCACATTCCGGCAAAATAATGTCAATTGAGCTTTTTTATTTTCCCATTTTTATCTTTGTAAATATGTTAAATATAATAATATGTCTACAATGAAAATGAATGTGTTGATAAATTATAATAATAAAAATAAGAAAATAATGAATTAATTATAAATTAACAAAGCTTAATATTCATTACCGAAAATAGAATAAAAACACATTTTGATTTTGAAATTTCATGAATCATATTTGTACCTTATGAACAATAAAAGTTAGTATAATTAGCGCCTCAAAAAAAAAATACTATTTACCTAATTTAATTTAAATTATTTAATTTTAAGATAAAAAAAAATTATTGTGAAATATGCATTACTGTATATTCTAAAAAAAATATTAGCATTTTGATGAACAGAATATTAAAATTTAAATTTCTATAATTGCAAAAATTTTAGAGATACGCAATCTTAGGCCGTTAAGATAGAAATAAGAAATAAAAATATTGGACTTAATGATACAAAATATACAATATTTTTTATAATATTTAATAAATCGGTTTTAATTTATTCGAATTCCGAAGTAGAAAATATTATAAACAAAACAACTAAGTACATATAATTTGGCATTTGGCATTAAAGCTTAACAAACGATATGAAAACAAAAGTAGTTATAAACAATATGAAAAATTAGATGAAAAAATTTACAACAAAATTTTTGTAACACAATTTTCTTAAAATGAAATAATAATAGCTCAGAACAAGTACAAGATGATGAATTTTAAAATGCTTGCACAAAATATAGAATTTGAATATAAATTAAGCACATTGCAAATAAATAAAAAATATAACTACATACATTACATAAATTTATATTTTAATTTTTAATGCATAAAAGCTAAATCAATCAATTAAAAAATGATTTAAGCGTATAGTTATGAACAAAATGAAAATACATGCAATATTTTTTCATTTTATTTGAATAACTCACCCTTTTGTTTTACCATCCCTTTAACCATTATTTTCAATAAACATGCGACAAAGATAAGAGAATGTTAATTCATAATTTGTAGAAAAATTAATGTTTTTATTATTTTAATCTCTATGTATTTAACAGAATTTTGAAGAATCTGAAGCGGAAATGTCATTTCTAAGATAATAGAAGTGCAAGTAAGTGAAAATAGATTAAAATTAAAGAAATAAGTAATAATATCAATTATAATATAATTTGAACTTACGTAGGGCTTTAAAAGATTTTTGAATTATTGATTTACGCCTCCATAACCGTACTAAAATATTATTAAGATAAAAAAAAACTGCAACTGAATTAGGTAATAAGTTTAAAACCAAATAGACCAGACTGCAATTTCTAACGCATTTTTTAATAATTTTTTGACTGTTATATAAATAGATAATTTTTTAAGGTTAAATTGATGGAAATTATTAAATTCATCATAAATCACATCGAAAAAAATACCCAACTACCTAAATATTACTCGCAATTAGAAGTTAAAAATAACAGTTTTATATTTTGGATCAAAAATAAATCAAAGTTACCAAAACCAAAATGTTTAATTAAACCACCTTTACGCAAATAAATCGTACCTACACTTATTTTATTTATATTATTTTTTGTTGAAAATTATTTTTTCTTACTTTGCTTCATGCTCATTCGGATCATCTGGTTTTATTAGCTGAAGTTTTTCGTAAAAACATTTCCACATTAGCTCTTCTCGATCCATATTTTAAATATTATTTTATAACTTTTGTTTAATCGGAAATTAATCAGACTTGTAAAATTTTTTTTTGTTTTAAAAATTGGAATTCTTTAATTGAATTTTTTTTCTTTTAATTTTTATAATTAACTATTTCCTGAATTGTTATAGTTTATTATTCAATGAAAATCTATTGAATGAATTCATCATATAATTGTTAATTTTTTACTTATATAGGTATGTAAGGTATATAACTCAATTGGAAAATATATGCATGTTTTTTTAATAAAATGAAATTAAACAAAAAAATTTTAACGTTAGAAACCGAAAAGTGACCACAAAAATGTAATATTTCGAAAAAGATAATCATAATGTATAAGTACGTAGATTCCTTTGTGACATCATAACTTTTACTTTTATAATTCAGAAGGGTATTTTTGTTTTATTATCTGCTGCTCTAGTATTGTTTAAAAGTTGAATAAACGAAAGTTGTGCTTTAAATTAAAATTGAGAATTCTGTGAAACGCATGAAGTAAGTAAATTAAAAAAAATTTAAGTTAAAACAAATTTTAAACAACTTAAAAATTGTATTAATTAAATGCTGTTGTTGATTTAAGTGAGTCAGTTGTCTAAATAAAAATCAAATAATTTTGATTTAAACAAAATATAAAAATTGATTTTTATACAAAACATATTCTCAGCCTCACCGAAAACAACAAATAACACTATCAATACAAGTTATGTTTATTATCTATTTCAAACTTCATGTTGCTATCTTTTTAAAACAAAAATGAATTAGACATAAAATATAAAAAGTATATTTTTTGTAAGACTTTTTAAGGATTTTGTTCTTCTTTATCAACGAAACGGTGACATGAATTAATTATTACAGAACTCATTGCTTTTGTTCTAAATGATAATCATAATAGTTTCAAAGAAAATAATTTGAAATCATGATTTTATTGATGAATTCATTTAACAAATTTCATTTTATAAAGAGCAGAAAAGAGTAAATAATTTTATTTTGTTGTTTTCTTGCTCAATAAATTAGTATTCCTTTTCATATTGAAAATTTATAAATGCATTTCATTGTTTAAACATATAGTGGGCTGAAAATTATATCAAAGTATCTAATGCTAAACACATTTTATGTTTTCTTCAATGAATTTCTAATTAGAATGACAAATGTACTTATTTATAGACTGCGAGCATTGATTTTTTTTTTTGCGTTAATTCGGTGATTATTTACATACGAAAACAAAAAAATAAATTTAACTTTCAAAAATATTATTTTTTATTATTTTAGTTCCTTTCGATTTTTGTTTAGTTTTTTAACACTAAAATATTAACTTAGAAATTTATTTTTAGTCCAAACAAGAAAAACTAAATAATAAAAAGTTTTTTATTTCATTTATTCAAAAAAAAAAGCTTTTTTTTCCCCCAAAATTAAAATCAAAAAATTATAATACCGTAAAAAAACTATAAAAATTTCTATAAAAACTCAAAAAAAAAAAACACATCAGAATCTTATGAATTTTAAACCACAACTGTGTTTTATTCGAAAAAGAAAAAATAATCTCTCATAAAATAAAATTAAAAAAAAAATAATGTTTTATATTATATTTTTTTCTTAAGCTTTAAAAAAATATTTATTTTTTTTTTAATTATTATAAAAAAAATAATATTGTAATTATTATTATTATTTTTTTTTGCCTTTATTCAGAAAATAGGTGATGCCTTTTTATTGTGTAGATAAGAAGTTTAAGTTTAAAATATACAAAATATTCAATTTTTAAATTTTAAGAAAAAAACAATTATTTTTTTTTAATTTATCACACTCTGCCGCGAAATCTCACTAAATACTGGAGGTAAACTTGTTTTTACTACGAATGTCTTATGACTGATGTTATGACACAACTTCAAAAAAAAAAAAAATTATTCTAATGTTTGTACAAACTGGTAGCTATTCCAAAATTAATTTTTAAGTAGCTTTATATATATATATTATTTAATATTAATATCAAAATGATTTATGTTGAAATATTTAATTAAAAAAATAATAATAATTGTTTTATTGTGTCTTGTTATCAAATTTATAAAGGGAATAAATTCGTATTTTGTTATTTTATTTATTTTGTTCTCGAGGATTCTGTCTAAATACGAATATTCATTTGAGTAGTAATGTTAAGTAAAATACATGTAAAAAATCATATATATATATAAAGTATAGGTATAGAAGTTGAACATGCGAATCTTGAAGAACATGCAGATCTTATGAATCAAAAGAATTCAAAGTGTGACTTATATAATATAATCTTATTTCTATTAAATATGGCTAAAGATGGTTCTGTAAGATCACTTTTTTTATTACACCACAATGAAGAAAAATGATTTGATTTGGTTTGTATGTTCGCGACTGGTATTTTTGAAAAAAAAATTGTAGAGTTTTACGACTAACAACATTATGAACTAATCAAGAGTTAAAGCTTGAAAAAAAATAAATAATTCTCTACAGCACAGAGATATGTAATCTTTAGATTCAAGAGTCAATTTAATCTTATAAGATATGCCATAAAAAATGCTATAGAGATTATGAAAATTAATCATCAATATAATTATTTATTGAATAAAATAAAAAGTTTATACATATTGTCTCTACTGTTAGAGGTAAATTTATGATATCATCTGAATCTGAATTCACACAATTCCTTATTTGCAAAAATATGAAGAAAAACTTTGTTACTCAAAATTAAATAATAAATAATCTATTTCAAATAAAATTTTCGAATTATGCACTTAGGTTAATGTGAAAAATACTATTTTAAGTATTATAGAAGTAACTTTTTACGTCCATCAAATACAAACTGAATAAAATATAACCGAATAACCAGAACAAATACAATTATAAACCTATATACAGAAGAAAAGGAAGTAAGTAGCCTAAGTTCTAAACTTACATATTTATGAGAATTTAGTTTTAAAAATACTGTAAGTTACATAATTACAAGTATTTTATAATTTGATGTACCTACATCTGAATTTTGGTTGAACATCTATTTTTAAAAATAATTTCAAATTTAGATAGATGATCTTATGATGGATTTTTGAAACCGATTATTTTTAATATACAAGTTTTATGTTATCTTATTTTCAAAAAAATGTCTATTCTCAGGAAAGTAACAAAAAATTAATAAATAAATCGTTAATCAGATGAAAATTCTACACATTTATTTTTCTGCGTGCATATAGTTCATATATTCAACAATTACATTAATTACAATTCTGGTATAATATGATCAATCTTATAACTAATAGGTTACTAAAATTAGTTAAGCAATAAATAATAATTTACTTCAAAATAATAAATCAAAATTATGCTAAGTACAATTACAATCAAATTAATTTTTAAATTTAAAAGTATCTAATAGCTAATTGATATTTATGATTTAAAAATAGAGTTATTTGTTTGAGCTAAGCGAAACAAGTCACATGTGAATTTGAATAAAAAAAATAGCCTCAGAACCACCAAACAAATGTCATACGAATTATTTTTTATAGAAAAATCTTCAAACAATGAAAAAATATTGTTTTGCGTTACGATTCAGATTAAAAAGATACAGGTCATGCACTACAATACCGCAAAGTAAATTTAATTTGAAAAATAAATATGAATCATCAAAATGTGCGAGCAGACAATAACTACATAATATGTGTGGTAAAATCACTGTAATAATACAAAAATTTGATTTTTCCAATTAAGTTTTTCTCTCTTTAAATATTGCGTCATTTTTCAGTCTGCCGCGCATCATACATAAAACTATGTATAACAACAAAAAAAAAACCATTTTTTACTATATTAACGATTTTACGAATAGTAGTTATAAGTGAATGAAAAGAATAAATTCCCCTATTATGTACGCATATGAAATAAAAAAATAAATGATAGAATCATAAAAATAAAATTCCAGCTCTAGGTACTGGTACAACATATTATATGTTTATATGTGTCAATACTTGTACTAACAAATTTTAAAGTACAAATGAATAGAATTTTGATTTTTTTAATATTATTTTCAATTGCGGAAGTAACGTCAGTTAGGTCTCATATATTTTCGTAAGCTAATGAACATAGAAATCATCATAGATGTGATAGGAAACATAGAGGGAAAATATTAAGTTATAGTAAACGAGAGAAAGAAAGATGTTTCAATAAATTAATAAACTGATTTAACTAATTAATGTTGATCGATTATGAACTTTTTTTTAAATAATTGGTAGTATGTTCTAGTTCTAGTGAAATATCTAATTGTTTGAACCGTATTAAACAAACTACAACAACTAGCTAGAATAAGAAGACGTTCCTCAGGGCTAGATTTTATTTAGGGAGAGTTCACTGAACCTTCTAAAGATTAACGTTCGTTTATTAGATGCAATTTATTTTTAACATTATTATCTACTTTCAAAAATTATAATTTTCGTTCAAATGTGTTTTAAGATAAATTGAGTGGGTGTATGAATTTAATAAGCGAAATTTTTCAGATGATATACAAATAAATTGCAGAATTATGTTTAATAAAATAAACTTAATTTTTTATTAACGTAAATATTTTAACAATAAAATCTGTGTCAGTTTTTTAATTTTATTATAAAATTTCACTTACCCATGTAATACCTTTTCTTATGAATCAATTAAAAGCTTCATGATGAATAAACAAAGTATCTTCTAAACTCCAAACAAAATCCTAGAAGTGCTTTAAACTTATTCTATTTAATTATATGATTTTTGATTAGATTGAATACTCCTTTTTTAAAAGAACTACACTTATTTAATATTATATTTAAAATGTACGTATATATGTGTGTAAATATTCAACGAAATAAATTTAGGATTTTTATTTATTTTTTATAATGAAGGATGAATTTACTTACTATTTTTTGTATACCATTTTATACATCATTTTTAGTTTTTTACTATGCAATATCGGAAAATAATTCACGATTAATTTTAAATAATTTTTTTTTGAATTTTTTGTTTGAATTAAAAATTTATATTTATAATTGCATTTTATTTTATTTGCAGAATTTTCTTTACATAATAACAAATATTGTCTAACAATAACGTAATATTAAATTTTAAATATTTTTTCAATAAAGTTATATTATAGATATAAAATTCTAAAAACTTGCTAGCCAGAATAAAAATATACATAATTTATGTATTCAAGTACCTACTTGTTTTATAATTATAATAATAACCAATTAATCATAAAAAAAATTAGAACTATTTTGAATACAATATTAATTTGTTTGGGTACAATTTGTTTAACAAGTAAACGTTGATCAAATATAAAAGCTTAGTCTTTCTATTCTTAAGTATATTTTTGTTATCAAGAAATCTCATTTTGTTTCAAGGTCAATATTTCACCATGATGTTTCAAATTTTTCTAACTATTTTATTTTTAGATTTGGAAATATTAAATTTGTTCTTTTTATTTCACAAAGCCAAAAACAAAAATTTCATACTTCTACTAATATTTATATATACATAAGAAGTTATGTTTCTTAAAATAACATTATTATATATAGAGTTGTATACCAACTTCTACTTTTTCTACGAAAAATTATAGTTTTATATTATTCGAACAATATGACAAATAAAATTAATAAAAATTATATAATTTTCTTTTACATTGTGTTTTTGATTTTTATAACCTATGGGTAGAAGATTATTCAATTTCATAAATTATGAACTTAGATAATTATAATACGCAATATAGCATTGCATGCTGAAAATTCAATTGTTACTGCTAAAAAAAAACCTTGAACTTGAAATATTTATGAATTAAAGAAAAGCAAATATTTTAAATTGTGTAAATAAGACTGATAGTTATAATAATAAGTTAGGTATAATAAAATAATAATGACGTTTTCGGTATTTTGTTTAACAAACTAACTAAATCTTTTAAATCAATGTAAGAGGGTAGGCGACACTGGATAACAATGTGTCTACAATTTGCGAGAAAATCGAATTCATATAAGATTCGACATAGTTCGTAAAATGAATAAGTTTAAATTTTTACTTAAGAAAACGGAAAAAACATTTGAGTAAACGAAGAAATAATATACAAATTAAGTTTCATCGTTTTTATAATGATGATTGATTAATGATTGCTATAATTTGGTGAATTAATTGAGTTGGCAAAGTCCAAAAATTAAAAAAAAAATATTAAAAATGGACTTATACTTATTCTGTGAGCTTCGTCGACGATGTGTACATATTATTTATCTTAGTTTCAAATTTACGAAGGAACTTTTTTTCTACTAAATCTGCTGCGTTGATTTCAGAATCAGAATACTATAACAATATAACCCAAACCAAACTTTTTATTAATAGCGTTTATATAATAAAAACTTTATTTTAATTTACAGATATATGTGAATATAATAAAATCTCATATTTTATATTTTATATTATGGGCTGAGGTCAGTTATATTTTCTGTTCTACAGGAATATATATTACGGATGATATTATATATGTAGCTCTAATTTGTGTTGCAATAGACAACTGATTTTTAAATCCAAAAATTGTAACAATAAAATAGTGAAAAAGTTAAAATAATGGTATACTTAATTATTAGTCGAAACGTACAGTAATTATAAATTTATTTAGGTAATCATAATTCGTAAAAGAATATAAACCATATATAATCGAAAGCAAACACAATTTAATTAGTCCTATGAATTTATCTATTATTTAGAATTATTTTTTTTAATCAAAGACAAGCCAAACCTTTTCGTACGTCTAATAAATAAATTTTGTCACGGTAGGTATAAAAAACATTCACTTTTAGTATTTGTCTAATCAATAAAATTATAAAGGTGAGTCAGATATTAAAAGAATATCGTAAAAAAATTGGATTTTTATCAAAGGATATAACTATATGTACGTTTAATATCACCGAAAAAGCTTTAGAAATTGCATGTATTTGATCAATAACAAAATTATTAAGTACACAAATAACAAATATTAGTTAATGCATCTGAGGTCATTTAGTAATAAAAAAATTGCATAGGTCATTGAGCAAAAGCTTTTATTTAGTAAGTAATTTAAATTTAAGTTTATTTGAGGTCATTTCGATATATATAATATATTTAAAAAATTTTACGAAGTTTTAATTATTCCAAAAAAGAATTAATTGAAAAACTGTTTAAATTCTAATGAGTGATGCTTTTAATCAAACATTATTTGGATGAATCTTCCCAAATTTACTAACTACAGTTAATTATTTTATAAGCGAAAAGGTGAAAGTTAATAAAAATAACAATGTGACTTTTATACCACAAATTTACTGAATGTGCATTAATATATAAAATTCTACAATAATTCTTTTTTGTACTCACTTTTCATTTTTGTCCTTTTTTCCTTTTATTTTTCCAATAAATATTTTCTTCAAGTTTTTAAAATTAGCTGATTTCGATTCAGCTTTCAAATTGGCATTTTGTTTTTTATTATATAAAACCGATGGACAATAGTCCATATCCGATTTTTTATTACTACCGCCATTATTATTTCGATATGTTGGAAATGATGTTAAATTACTTTCACTTAAACTTTGTGTTCGATCAAGTTTTGAAAAATTCACTAAATTTTGTACACTACCACTAAATCGCTTAAATATATTAAGATTACTAAAACTTGGTTGAGAATATCGATGAGAACGTTTTTGAACTGAATTTGCTTCATTTTTCTCAAACAAAGTTGAGGTCGATGGAAAGACTTTTTGAGTCATGGAAGTGGTTTGTAATCTTTTTTTTGGTGAATTATTTTTGCTACCGTTATTATTATTATTACAATTATTATTATTATTATTTTTATTATTATGATTGTTATTATTACTAAGATTTTTAATTATATTTTTGTTTTTATTTTTATCAAAAATTACACTATTCCTTCGATGTAAGATATTATCCAATTGTATTGCACTATCATCATCAACTAAATTATTTATTTGTACTCTATTTGATGTATCATCAGAAGTAAAATTATTATTTTCTTGAGATAAAATAAGCTTATTATTATCTCTCTTATTATAATTTCGAGTATTATTTGTGAGTATTGTATGATTTTTCCTGTCGTCGCTAATATTACGATTAATGTTTGATGTTGTAGGAGGCGATTTATTCTCAGACTTAATTATATTTCTTAAAATTTTTTCATCATCAACATCATTATCATTTGAATTGAAAGTTCTTATCTCGTTTTCAATTGAAGATTTAGCGGAAACTTCCGAAATTGGAAATACATGATTGTGCAATTTAGTTGAACAAGATGATCCCATTTTAATAAGTTTATTATTATCAAAATAATTATTTAAATTGAAATGATTCAATGAACAATATTTAGCTGTTGATTTGAAATCATGATGAGAGAAGGAATCACAATTCGAATCCGTAGATATCCAATCTTCCTGAAATTTTTAAAATAAATTTATTTAAAATAATATTAAGTTTAATTTCTTCTTTTTTTTTGTATTATAACTTGAATGCTTATATTCTCTAAACTCTATCGCGGCAATTTAAAACTCAAAGCTAATTGATACTGTTTATATTATAATTTTTCGGTGCATAGACAAGACATATAAAGATATGTATTTTATAATATAAATTTTACTTTTATGATAAAGTAAAAAGTCCATCATATCTTAAATCTTTTCTTAGTAATTTATACAAAAATGTAAGAATACATTTATTATAAGTATTTTCATTTAGAAAAGTTTCATATAGATTCTTTTTTTTTATTTCGTGCTTAAAATTCTTTATTTTTTCATAAAAAATTTTTAATTGAAACAATAAACCTAAGATATTAGCAAATAAATTTATAAATAAAAATATGGAAACAATTAATTTTTTTCTTGCTAAATTATGTTTTTAAGTTTAAATTTTTGCATAGGGTTCGATTTTCTTATATCCTACATATTTGTAAATAATTATTATTATGTCTTTTCAAAATTTTGAATTTAATATATACAGATTTATGTCTGGTACTGTTCTTGAAGTACATACAAACTAATTTTTCTTGAATAAATAATGCTAAAATAAGTTTAAGCCTTTAAAATAACTATTTTATTAGATGTTTTCGAAGATTAAAATGAAGAATTTTTTCACGGTATTGTGTAAAGAGAAAAAATTTTAAACAAATTTTAACAACCTGGAATATAAGTTGGTATAAGGATCTCTTCCGTTTTTAATAGAGTATTATTTTCAGAAAGAATAGTTTTCATTTTTTCCTATTACAATATTGAACATAGAACTCCGAGCCCTATAACATAAATTTATTGATTTGAATTTGAATGTTTAAATTTTTAAATTAAGTTAAATTAGATTGGAAATTCTTATGAAAAACTGCATAACATCATTTCCAAATTAAAATTATATTTGGCTTTTCTTTTAAAATTTTTTATTTTAATTAAATTAGTTATAATTATTATTTCTAGTTATTAATTCCAAATATTATTTTATTGTTTTTTCCTTTCAAAGTCTTCGACAAAATTTTCTTTTAATTTATTCAAAGTTTTTTTTAAGTACTTAATGACGACATAGAAAAGCATAAACCCATCGTACGCTGTTATTATTTCAACTAAATTCCATTTATAATTAAAATAATTAAAAGAAAACTCCCATTTAATGGAATAATGTTTTAACTCTGTTTTCACGGTTTTTGGAATCCTCTAATTCCAAATTCACTTCCTGAAATTCGCTTCGCCATTATATGTATAACACAACGTTGATATAAAAGGAATTCGTAACAAAATAGTGTATTATGGATAAATTTCCAATAACAGAGACGCTTTTCTGGTAGCAGAAAATTTATTGAAGAAATTCACTTCAATTAAATGAGAGAAAAATTTAAAACTTAACAAAGAAATTTTGCCTAAGATAATAATTTTTCTGTTAATAAAAGTAAACAAACCACTTCAGCAACATTATTTACTTGAATCTATATAGTGGTGGTGATCCTTTCGAAGAGTGAACTAGATAATCTCTACCAGATTTTTTCCATTTTATTTTTTTTTCTTCTATTATAGAATTTTTTATCAATTTATTTCTTGAGAATTCGTGTGAGTACAAACTTACATTTAACTGATATAATAAAACTGACTTTTTCATACATAAGGTAGTACGTGCCTAATATACTTTTAGATTTTATTTATATAAGTAAAAAAAATAAAAATAAATAACAAATTTAAAATCATCAAAAATTAATAATAAAATTGTCCTTACCTCAAGAAATTCCTTAATTGAATCCTTGTAAGTTTTTTTCTTTAATTTCGTTTTCGATTGATTTTTTAATAAAAACTCTTTGGGGCAATCAACTGCTTTTTCATTATATCCTTGATTATTTTTATTTTTAATTAAATTTTCATTGTTTTCATTTGAATTCGGATAATCAACAAAAATTTCACTAACACTATTATCGGTTATATTATTTCTTGTCTCGAAATAATCTTCAAATGGAACTCTTATTCGAATCCAATTTTCATCATTTTTATTAATTTTAAATGTATTGTCGTCGCTAATAAATTCATTATTTTTACTCAAATTTTCATCATAATTTTTTAAATTATTTTCACCGAAATTTTTTTCACGAAATTTTCTTAATTTTTGTTTTAATTTTGGATTTTTATACAATTTCCATCTCGTTTTCAATTTCAATTTAGAATCATTACTAATTTTTAGTTTTTTTTGGTCATCAGTACTTGAAGAATGTTGTAATTGTTGTTCACCAAGGAAACAATCAAAATTCTCTCCACCAAAATAGCTTTTACGATTAACGTTGCTATTATTATAACGATATTGCCACACAGACTTAATCATTTTTCTTTATTTTTTTTTATATGAGTTGAAAATATTTACAAATTTCGAAATCCTTTTTATTCCTCCTAGCAGAGTTGTTTTTCTTTTTCACTTGAAAGCTTTTTTTTTATAAACTTTTATTTTTTTGTAGTTTTCCAACAAAGAAAGTTTTAATTATGAGCAGCACTTTTCCATTAAAAATAAATTTTCCAACAATTAAAAATTCATATTTGTAAATTTATATGGTAAGTATATTATGTTTTGTAATCAATTTGAATTTTTATGTTGTTGTAAATTTTATTTTAAAATTATTTATAATTTAAAAATAAAAAAAAATTAAAATAAATTATTCAAATTAGAGTGAGTCGGTAAAAAAAAATAAATATATATTTATGACCGTCCTGGTTATTTAATTAAGCAGTGTGAGAAGTTAAATCAACAAGTTTTTGTCTTTATGAAGGTAATCAAAATCTCTGAAGTGTCTCTTTGGTGGCTGTTCGTGGTATACGCTAAGCGTATTGAACTTTTTGAATCTAATAATAATACAGAATTCTTTAATTAATTTTCATTGTATAATAAATTTATAAATGAAGTGAACAGAAAAAATTAATTTCTGTTTTCAAACTTCCAAAAATCAATGAACGATGAAAATTTGTGATCGTAAATTTTCCCGCGTTAAACAAAATCAAAAAAAGTAATGACTCTAAAAATTGAAATATAATTTTTATTTTGGATTAAATACTACTAATGATAACAACTTCATCATAGTTACGACTTAAAAGAATTTCCCGTCTGAAGACATATTTTTTTAAAATCTTAAATTTTCACCTTAAGAATTTGCAAAATTCAATAGTTTAATTTTGTCGGAGAAAATTTTCATGTTTACTTAATATTTGTTATGACAAAGTGTTTATATAGAAATTGCGTTTAAGCTTTCAATTACTTTTCAAAATAATATTCGTTTGCAAGTTCAAAAAATAAATTCAGAACATGCATATGTTTTATGCTTTTATATGATTACCCAAACAATTTTCAAAAAATACTTTATAATCCGGTCAACTTAAACATTCAAAGTTACATTAATTCGCAGCAAGCTAAAAATTGGTATGAATGTTCAGAATATCATTATAAATGAAATGTGAAAATTCCCAATTGATCTGGTGTGTGCAAAAAAATTTATTCAAGGTCAAAGGTGGCAAAAATAATATTCGTTTGCAAGTTCGAAAAATAAATTCAGAACATACATGTTTTATGCATTTATATGATTACCCAAACAATTTTTAAAAAATACTTTATCTGAACAAATTAAATTAAATTAGTTCGAATTTCATTCAAAGCATAAAAAAATTAATTTTATCTTATTTTTTAAATGATAAGTTATATTCGATCCTTATATCTTGTTCGCACCTAAAAAAAAATCTTTTTTTTCATATTTGAGAAGTGGAAAGAATTGGACAGTTCGGGAGACAAAAAATTGGAGCGATCAAGATATAAGACCCACATTAATCTTCTAATTAGGAAACTTTATTTTTGAGCAAAATTTTTTTAATTATTTTTTTTTTTTTATAATAGAACCGCACAAATTGTAAATATTATTACGTGTATATAATATTTTTTTTTTAATTTAAATTGTGTTTACATTAAAAAAATATAAATCGATAAAACTATTCATTTTTTGGTACTACATTTTTATTTTGTAAACATAATAAAACAAATTCATTTTTGTTTGGTATTTTCTTTCTTTTTTTTTTTTAATTTTTATGTTTTGATTTTCTTTTTTTCTAAAATACCAAAACTTTTCTTTCGTGCATAATAATGAAAATTGAAAAAAAAAAAACTTTCTTAAAACAAACTTTATATCAGGAATGAAAATTACAGAATGGCATAAAAGTTTTTTAATTAAAAATTTTCAAAGAAGAAAGAAATAGTTTTTTTTTATATACATATATTTAAAATATGTACTAAAATTTGCGAATATAGACGAATTTCTTAGAAATCTAAATGTTTTTTTTTGTGTGTTATTATTTTTAAAATGAAATTCATTAATTGATCTTAATTTTTTAATTTTATTTTTTATTTTTGAATTTTCTCACAAACGTTTAGTCAGCAGAATTTTAATATAAATGTATGTTTCTTTGATAAAAGTTTTACATTGTTAATTTAAATAATGTCCCTTACATATTGAACTTTTCTTTTATGAAATTGCGCCATTATTATATTTATATCGAAAGAAGAAAGAATCGGTGATAAGAAAGACTTTCGTGAATCATTAGTTATAAAAAGTTTTATAAATAATAAAAATATTTAGAGATATCGAGATAAAAACAAGATTAATTTAATTAAATTGTATTAAAATAACTTTTATTCTTCTGTAAAGAACCGAAAGTAGGTATTTAGGTTTTAATATTATATGTATTTAAAAATTATTAAAAACCCCTGATGAAAAAATTAGTTTTTTATTTTAAATTAGATAATTTGAGTAGGTATATTAAACTAAATTCTATAAACATAATCTAAAATTAAGAAAGTTTTTTAACTAGAAAAATATATTCTGAAACCAATATTGAAGGTTTTATTAATTTTGCTTCTACACTATTCCCCATCCAAAGTTAAGTAAGTTCCCTTAAGTAAATAACATTGGGTCCGCGCAATAACTCATCGGTACTTAACTCATCGGTCCCTATTTTGAGTAAGTTATATCCATTTTAACTCATCCGAAAATTGGCCGATGAGTTATATCCTTTGGAATGACATAACTCATCCACCTCACTGCTTATTTGTGATTTATCCTTTTCCAAAAAATAGGGCCAAAGAGTAAATACCGTAGTGCTCCAGACGAGATCACCATAAGAAATTTTTGAGGGCCAAATACTATAATTATATGTCTTTCGAAAGTCATTTTTTAAGAGGTACATACATATACTATAATTATATGTCGTATCTTATAAATAAAACTTTACATCGCTTTTTATTTATACCGTTAATGACCGAAATTTTAAAAGAAAACTTTATTATTTAATATTTAAAAAAATATATATATATTTAAATATCATTTTTTGGGTTAAGGTTCATTCACTTCCTTTCTTTGTTTGTATTTTAATTTTATTACACAATGTATTTTTTATTTTTTTTTTTTTTTATTTTAATATTTTCACGAATTCACGCATTTCTTAAAATTGTTCATTCAATTTTAATTCTATTATTATATATGTATTTAACTATTTTTAAAATTAATTAAAATTCTAATTAGAACCGTATTCCAATTGATGTTCAGGTGTAAAGTCTAATTGGAACTAAAATGAAGCTCCATTAATTGCAAAGGGAGACCCTCTATGAATAACAGAAATTTTATTTTTTTTTTTTATAAAACTGAAATTGTATCAAGTTGAATCGGTCACGCTTAATGGACAGATATTAAAAACCAAGAAATATCTTCTTTTTTTTTAAATATTAAAATATAAGGGGAAAAATAATTCACTATGTATAAATTCTCGGTAAAAACAAAATAATAAAAAAAAAACAAAAAAGTTCCACATATTGAATACACTTGTTGATTATTATTTATTTTTTTTTTTCATTTTTATAATAATCGAATAAAAGGATCATGATACATACTAATAAAACTATTGATCTTGCCATTGCATATATTTAGGTAGCAAGGATTCCTAGAACGTTAAGGCAAAGTAATATTATTATACTGACTAAATTGAACCTAATAAGTTCATAAGGTTGCATTAACTGGAATGAATTGTTAAATAAAATCATTTGTTATTTTCAAATAAAATTAAATGGAAATCATAATGTTGATGTAATTTATTAATCCTTTGGTGTTCTCTCTGTAGTCGTTCGTCGCGTCTTTGATTTTTATAAGTTTAGTTTTATATATGTTTTTTACACATTGTACGCGTCTATTTTTTCATACCTTATTGGATCAATTTCACAGAATTTTCTAATTTAAAATGGTATTTTTCAAAAATCAAAAACATTATTTGATGTTACACTCAATGGCACAACGTTATTGATAAAAGCTTTTTAACATAAAAATGCTTAACCAAAGATAAAAATAATATAATTTTTTTTCATAACTATTTTCCACGCAAATGCAAAAATGAAAATTATAAATGATTTAAATTTAAAATAAGATTATTTTAATTTTTGATTACCATAATATAAAAAAAAAACTAAATTTAAAGTAGTTGAGCTGTTGAGGGCATTCATAAGAGCATAAAAGAATATTTAGATATTTTAGGATTTAATTATGATTCAGCAAATGCAATTTGTTTAAACTAAAATAACCAAAAGTTTTTAATGAAAGACTAAACGTAAACAAAATTTTACTCATTGATAAACAAGAAGTATGAATCAGTTGTTTATTATGTTGTTTTACCATTTAAAAATAATTTATAAATTTCGCTTTTTTTTTTTTATTTTCCGATCACGAACTCCTAACTATTATACAATTAAATTCTTTGTTTTTTTTTTTAACAAAAAATGTATATGGGTTGTCGAGAAAATTAAAAGCGTAAAATTTTACAATAAAGAAATTCAATTGAAAAAACTTTTCTAGATATTCTGAATTATAAAATGTTTTTCTTTTTTTTTTTTTTTTTGTAATTTAAGTATAAGGTTTTAAATTACAATATTGGTATTTCGAACATATTATTTCTTCCTATAACAAATTTTATTATCTAAAATGCAAATCGATATTATTTTTAATTTAACACAAATTTGGTTATAAACAATAGAAATTTTTCCTCGAAATCTAAATATGTAATAAAGCTTAATAATTTTAAAAAATGTGTTTGAAAATAGATAAAAAATTCTCTGATTTGAGAGTTTTATTTCAATTTCCAAATTTTGAAATTAGTAATAATTTTGAATTTAAATAATTTCTTATTTTGTTAGAAATTCAATATTACTGATGCATTATGAATTTAAGTTTTTTCCTGAAGTTAGTTTCTTCTGTTAGCTATAGATGGTTTATCTTGATTTTTTTTTTAATCAGAATAAAAAATTAAAAATTAATCACTAACGCTTTAAAATATTATTATATTAGTCAGAGTTTTTATTGAGCCAAGATGTATATATTACTTATATATAAAAGTTATTCGGCCATTGTTTTTGTAGTTAACATTTAAAAAATATCATTTCTCCTTTTACTTTATAATATTTTCCTAATTGATAGTTAATAAGTAACAAGTCTTCAGCTTTAACTTCTGTAGAATATTATGTTTCGTTGTAAAATCATCGTACATAATTTTTTCCCACAATGCGCTAATTTGATACATTTATTCTCGACAAAGATATAAATTGTACGTATCTAATTTCAAATTTAACATAACAATGTTGAGGTTGCATGGTTGCATAGTGTTTTAAGATATTATTTATTAACATTCTTTGAATAAATACATGTATGTTCGATAATTATACATATAATTTATCAATTTTGAGTGATAATTATTTCACTAAAGAAATTCCAATAAAATAAAATTCCATAATTATTTTACAGGTTTCCTGTTATATGTAATTTTTTCTTTCAATTTTGTTTCTAAAAAGTTATCAAACCATAACATTTTACTATTTGTTTTTTTATTACATGTAAATTTTAAAAAATTATAAAAAAAGAGTTTGCATTTTTTTTATTTTAATTTTTTTATAATAATAAATAATACAGATGTGATTCATGCATGCTAGTTCGATTTCCACCCACTTAAAAATAAAAATAAAAAATGTAAGTGTAAAAGTAAAATTAATAATATGTTTTTGAAAATCATTTTCTTTGAAATTTGAATCTTGTTAAAATAATTTTATTGGAATTCAAATGTAATCATCATCACTTTTATTTTATTAAACCCAATAGGTAAAGACAATCAATCATGAAACAACAATCATTGGTAATACAAGACAAAAATCTCTAAAAACTTAAATTTGTTCAATATTTATTATTTATGTTCTTTTTAAAATAAGAAATTTAAAGAAATGAAGTTAACAAAAAAACTTCTAATTGAATTAAATTTTTTAATTTATTTATAAAATAATTAATATAATTTATCCAATGCGCATGTCTTTCTTAATTTCAAATATCTGGTAATATTATAAAGAGTAACTACAACTAATTAATAATAAGTATATGTAGAAATAATGATAAAGGTGTCATCTCTGTCAACAAATAATTTGATTTAATTCTTTATGAATTACTTTTAATTTTGTTTTTCGGCCAGTTGTCTTAATTGTTTTAATACTGTTTCCCATAATTTTTTTTTATCTCGTTCACTTTTCTTCAAAACAGAAAACATTGTTTTTTTGTCTGCTTCACGAATCTTTTCCAAAATTGTAATTATTGTTGCCGCCTGGACCAGGTTATAACGATTATCCTGTTTTCCATAATCATGTAAATATGTACTCCATTCTTCCATTATTAGTAAATCTAAAAGTTGTCTAATATGAACAAAATATTTTGACAATTCACCTTCTTTTAATCCTGGAACTGGTTCAGAAGCAGCAAAAAATTCACATTGCATTAAATCTAAATTTATTTGTTGTAATGCACCAGTTGAAATTTGCTTAATTTCGTTACTCATTAATAAACTATAAATTTTATTAGCGATATGCTCACAGCTTTCTGAAATAAAAAAAAAACATTAACAGGTTTAATCTATTATTCCGAAAAATAGAAACAAAAATTGCACTTGAAAAATTGCGAACAAGGAAAGTAAGCCTTTTCAGAACAACTTAAGTTTTTATTTTTACAAAATAAATGTTTTATCGACAACAGTATAATCGTAGAGTAATCGAGAATTGATAGTTGTTAAAAATGACTATAATTTTGATTATTAAAGTTAAGATTATTAAAATTAAAATAAAACTTATTAAGACTTTTAAATGCAAATAATATTCATTGTAGGTTTCATAATATTTATTCTTACGTTTGCAAGCCGCTTGTGCAATATTTGAGAGAACATAAGCGAAACTTTGGAAAGTACTGCGTAAGTAAGATATCATGTCTGTCACAAATGCTGATGCATTCCCATGTGGCTCTACTAATAACCAATCGTATTCAGATAAATCAAAAAATTCATCCAATTTGGAGCATATTCGCTCGGAAACTTGCTTTTCAGCATCTGAACGTGCTACATGAAACATAGTCGATGGTGCTTGGCTGACACGAACTGTTCCGGTCATCTTACATACAAAATCATCAAGGAATGGTCCAGCTTTTTCCAAATATTGAGTATCTATGATGATTTGAATAAGCTAGGGAATAAAAAAGAATGATTAAGAACTGTGATATAAATAAGTACAAATATTCAAATAGTTTATTGTTGAACTCGATCACGATTAAGATGTTCGATTTCATCATGAGATGAACAGAGGAATACAATAATGCATTGGTCACTAAAACTTTATATTTGGCACAATTTTAATTTCGTACAATTTTTAAAATTGGAGAATATAAATATTATTATAGTTTAATTTTTATTAGGAATATTAATGAAAAATTTGAATATTTATCTAGGTATTTAGGACAAATTTCATGTAAAAAAAATTAATTAAAATTAAGAGAAAAAAAAATAAAAAAAAATTAACCTACTTGTGTTAAAGCGACACTAGGATTTCGAAAAACCGTAGACAGGCAACCACTAAAACTTCTAGTTAACAATAAATTTGCTGCTTTTCGAACCATACTAGCAACTTCATTTGGCGATAATGTTAATTCTTCCGAAAATTTCATGCAAGCATACATAAATTCCTTGGCTTGATGATACACCTTGATAACCGTTTAAATTATGTTTATGTGATTTTTATTTCATATTTTTCAAAAATTATCTTACCTCGGGAACCATAGCTGAGAAAGGAAACTTTTTTGGAAAAAGTTCCATTTCCAGCTGCTCAGAATGAAACGGAAACCTTTCTATAACCTCATCATATTCTTCTTGATCTTCTACTTCCAAAGGAAGAAAATTTCCTTTGTCCAATATATCGCGAAACACATGAACCCATCTTTGTAACAAAACTTCGTTATAATGATCTCTCATTCCAACAAGAAACTCCCATAATTGATTAACACTGTATCCATATGTTTTTAAAGTATTTATCATTAGCATAATAAGATTTTTAATTCGGAGCAAAATATTAGGATCTGTACAACTCGAGCTACTCATACTTAAATCATTAACCACTCGGGCTAAAGATGTAGCCCATAATTCATCCAAATAAGATTTTGTTACAACATCACCTGCAGTATTTTTGACATGATCTTCAACAACAAAAAATCCAACTATTGAATATATGTAAGTTTTATATGCTTCCAAATTATCATGCATTGCTTGAGGTGGTTGAAGAACTAATTTTGCTTGATCTTTACGTTGCTGGCGATAATCTTTTTCGAAATACTCTTTATCATTTAAAACAGTATAAATATGAAGGCAACGATAAATTGGAGAAAAATCTATTAAATCTTGGACACTCAGATCTTCTTCATCTGCTGCATACTCTGTTTGCTCCTGATTTTTATATTCTTCAATAATGTTATTCAAATCACGCTTTTGTAATTGTCGGGTGTGCCTCATAGCAACTTCTCCAATTTTAGGGGAAAACTTACGAATATTTTCTAAGAATTCCAAAAAATCAGCTTCTGATGATTTTTTAATATTTTCTTTAAGTTTTGGAACATTTTCTTTCATTTGTGTTGCAAATCGATATCCGGAAACTTTTGACAAATGCTCTTTCTCGAGTTGTTCGAGTGTTTTCAGTGCCGGATAATAACGTTTTTCTTTAACTTGATTTAATAGTTTTGAATAGCATTCCAAAACTGGCAAACAATTAGATAATCCATCAATAGCATTAGCAATATTACTTTCAATTTGTCTCGCCCTTACCAAATCTTTTCCTTTGTTTATTACGCCTTGTGAAGCCACCTACAAAGAAGAAATTAACTGAAGTATAGCGGCAGTGATTCATACAATGCTGTATTTACATAATATTGTTTAATGAATTGGTAAGCTTTATATTTTTACAAATTTATTTAATATTCACATCAAAAACGAAATAGATGTGATAGTTCTGTCGACCATTTGCAGAATGAGATATTTAAAATTTTGAAAATAACTTATTATAATCTAAGTTCTAAGTAAAGCTGCTATGTGAAAACATGTCATTTGGGTTAAATATATAAAAAATTTGTAAAGAACACCTTAAGTTTTTATGATAAATAAAATGGGCATATCCTTTTTTACAAACCCAAATGTTGCTTTATTCCTTTTTTAAGAACAATGATACTTTTACAAATAATAAAAAATTTTGAACTGTGGCGCATATCCCAAGATGAAACTCGTCTTAATGAGAGCATTTCCCAAAAAAAAAAGGTCATTTTCAACTACATAAAGTCAATTTAAAAAAAAAAGCAGCAATCTTGGATTTTTTTTTTTTTTAGTTTACACATTCCGCAAATGAGCAACAGAATTATTGTTTGTTTGAATACAATGTTCAATAGGTATCTTACCTGTAAATCTTGATCCAAGCCCATAACTTCTTCATTTAAATTTTTTGCTTGAGTCCTAACCTCCAAAAGCTCTCTTATAGATTCTATAAAACCTTGATAATAAAGATTGCAAATTCGTTCAATATCTTTGTCATGACTTCGAATTCTTGCTTCCAATTGCTCTGACAACGATTCACAAGCATTCCCTTAATGCGCATAGAAAATAAAATTTATTTCAAAATAAATAAGATAGGTTTATTACTAGTCTACCACCTACATAGTTATTTGAGTTAACATTCCTATAATAATAGAAAACTTAGGTATATTAAAGTGGAGATAATTGTAAAACTAATTTTATTGCAATGATTAATTTTCACATTTGCGGCTTCACAATGCAACTAGGTACTTAGCTAGATATGTACCTATCTATAACATAGAAATTAATTATACCAAGGTACCTATAAAAGAGATTTAATTTTATTTTTATATGCCTATTTATAAGCCTGAACCTGGGCTTTGGGTACGATTTACTCGTAGGAAAACTGTGCATGCATATTTATATATTGGAATTTCATTTCAACATGTCTACTCTGCTTGCTTACTAAGTAGGTTTTTTCTTGGTCAATAAATTTAATCGAACAAAGAATTATCTTTCGCCCAACTATTAATTGTTAGAATTAAAAAAAATAAAGAGTATTTCTGATGTTGAAAGTAAGAACATTTTTTTGTTAATTAAATATTCGATTTTTTAGGGGCGTCCTTCTGTTCGTTTCCATTCTTATCAAGGAATAATAAACACAAATTAGTTTATGATTATTATGGCTGCACAATAGCCCAACCAAATCAATCTAAATCTTTAATGTTTTTGTCACCTTCTAAAATTGAACGAAATGTTGGTCCCCAGTAATCATCAACAGCTTCAATATCTTGAACCGAAATATTTGCCATATTTATTTAGATTAAAATTATCTTTTTATTATTTATTTTATTTTTTATTATAAATTAGGAAAAAAATTGTCCAAAATCAAATGACATTTACGATATGAATCACGCACACACGCAACAAAAATTTTAACAGCTGTTTTAATTTTGTTTATTTTTCTTTTATATTCAGGGGTGTGAATACAATTAAAAGAAAAATTCTTTAGTCGATTGTCGGTGATCTCGCTAAATTTAATTTTGACTTCTTTTTATTATTCTGTTCTCACTTCTATCATGATCATCTCGCCATGATATTTCATAATTCATTATTTTTTTATGTACTTAACATATTTTGTTTTTGTAAATTTATAAATAATATAAAATTTATTATATAAAATATAAGTAAAAAAACAACAACAAAATATGACATGTGAAAATTATTATAAGCCGCTGATAAAACGCTTAAATAAATTTTTTTGTCGACTGGTTAGTCTTGTTGTTTACTTTTTATTTTTAAATCAACAACACATACCTTGCAAACAAAAATATTAAAAATTTTTGCATTAATTTTGCTCTTCGATTCGATTAAAAAAAATCAACAAAGCAAAGTTTTTTTTTATTCACCTTAATTTTTTAATTAATAATTTCTAATAAAATGAAAATAAATAAAATGTGAAATATGAAAAAAAAATCATTTTTATTTCTTGTTTTTATTTTAATTATTTTATACATAATTTATTTTATTTTAATTAACAATGAAAGAACGAAAAATAAAATTGAGAATAAAAAGTAAGATTTTATACTAATCGAAGTCGAAACGAAATCAATTTATTTTTAAAAGTAATTTAATTACCAGCCAAGCAGCTAGTGCTTGACTAATTGTTTTTTTTAATTTTATTGTATTGCTAATTTTTTACAATTGCTTTTTTTTTATCTGGATTGAAGATCGAAGGACTGTGGCTGCGATTATATTAAAATTAAAATTGCTAAAAAAAAAAAATAAACGTTACCTACCTACACCTACAGAGTTTTATATGTTGTCTCACTGATTCGAGATTATCCTCAGATAATTTATTTTTTCTTTTTAGGGAACATCATGTAAATGATATAGTGTCAATAGCAGTTGTGGCATGTGGTCAAAGAATGTCAGAAACATTGACATTATTAAAATCAGCTCTTCTGTTTAATGTTAATGGGCCAACATTAAATGTCATTGTGGTGGCGGAAAGTTCACTTCATGCTGGATTTATAGAAAAATTTACAGATTGGCAGGATATTATGCCGAATTCATTTAATTATAAAATTTTGAATTTACAATTTCCAAAAGAAAATTCTGATGAATGGAAAAGTTTATTCAAACCATGTGCTGCTCAGCGTTTATTTTTACCTGTAAATCTATTAATTTTTCCTATTAATCCTAATTTTTTTATAAACCTATAATTTTAATTTCTCTTTTGTGATTTTAGTCGTTGCTCACAGATGTTGATTCAGTACTATATTTGGATACCGATACGGTATTCTTATCACCAATAAGTGAAATATGGAAATATTTTAAAAATTTTAATTCTTCTCAAGTAGCAGCTCTATCAAATGAACATGAAGAAAAAAATGTTGGATGGTAAAAAATTTATGAATTTGCCATTAAGTACTAATATACAATAAATTTTTTCAAAATTTTCAATTTTAAGGTATAATAGATTTGCACGTCATCCATTTTATGGACCTCTTGGAGTTAATTCAGGTGTAATGTTAATGAATTTAACAAGAATGAGAGAATTTCAATTTGAATCTAGAATTTTACCCATTTACAATGAATATAAAATGAAAATCACTTGGGGCGATCAAGATTTAATAAATATTTTATTTTATTTGCATCCAGGTAAATAATTTTCATTTTGTTTTCCCCGTATTAAAAAAAAATATGAATTGAATCCGAACTCCTTTTTTCTGTGGAATTTATGTTCAATATTTGTGTATGATTACATGCTATTTAAAGGTCGATTAAGTTATCTCAAAACTTAAAAAATGCTGTGTATGTACAAGTCGGTTACCTTTATCTTGTTATAATTAGAAGAAAAATTATCTTGTTTGAATATAATTTTAGATTAATGCAATTCCGTCATTTTATGACTACAAAAACAGACCTTAGTTATAAAACATTATAAAAACTAAATAACTTTTTTAAATTTTTATTTTTAGATAAACTTTACATCTTTCCCTGTGAATTTAATTATAGACCAGATCATTGCATGTATACTTCAGTTTGCAATATAACTAAAAATGGTATCCAAATAATGCATGGAAATCGGGGATACTTTCATTCAGATAAGCAACCAGTATTTAGTTCAGTTTATAATTTACTAGAAAGCTATCAGTTAGGTAAGGAACCTTATAGAAATTTTTTACTTAATTTAGAATCAGAATTAGAAGAAGATTATGTTATTAATTCAAACTGTGGTAAAATTCGAAATGAAGTTCTCTTAAATGCTAAGAAAATATTTTTAGAAAAAGATTATTATTATAATAGATAGGTTAAGGGCATAAGTTGAAAAATTTAACTGAATTTCAAATTTAATTTCAAGGTATTAATTAATTATTAGATTGAAATGAATGCGCTCGTAAATGCATGGTTAATTACAGACAAAGAAATTATAAAATTTGAACAACATTTAAAGTTCATGAATATGTATGTAGTTTTTAATAATTTCTCATTTAGATTTACATTTATACGAAGGAGAGATAAGTTTTGCAATATAAAATATACATTATGTGACACTTTAGTGATCTAACAACGTTCTATCTAGCGCTTTTCATCTTTTCCAATATTTCTTAGTCACTGAACTTAAAAAATGTTATTCGATCTCTATGACATGCAAACACTCTATGTATTGAAATTTGATTGTACATAATGTAGGTTGTATTTGTGTATATGTACGTCGATTACTAATATTTTTTGTTTTTTTAAAGTATTGATTAATTAGTTTATTCTTAAATTGTTCTTTCTCCAGAAACGAAAGTACACATTAGGCTCCTAATTTTAATTTAGTGACTAAATTATTTCAAAATATAATTTTTTAACTTTAATCCTTAAAATGTATTTAAAATACATATTGTTGATTTAGAAAAAAAATGTAATTTTTAATAAAAAAAATAAATTTTTATTACTTGATATTAGGTCTTTTATTTTTATAACGTAGAAAAACAAACTGATTTTGTGATATAAAAGAAACTAACAATAATGGTTGACTTTGCAGTGTGCAACGATGTGAATTATGTTAGAAATCTTTTGTTAAACAAATGCATACCTTGTTCGCACCTAAATTTTTTTTTTCCGAAACAGTCAAATTCTTTCCACTAATCAAGTACGAAAAGCACTTTTAGAAGTGGAAATTTATACTTTTTTTCCGGAAATAGTTTTAGGTGCGAACAAGGCATAATTTAAGCTAGTTATCTTTAAGTTGGTTATTTTAATTATAGACTACAATTTTTATTTCATTTTAGAATGAGTTAGATAAATTTTTAAAAATTATAACGTGTCTAACTGTCTAACAATTAGTTAAGAAGTTTAAATCTAAAATTTATTATTATTTGCTTTATGACACTCTGCTGAAATCAACTTTTATACATGCATTGTTTTGAAGAAAAATTTTAGCTTATTAAGAAAAAAATTAATTTAAAGGGGAAATGAGATTTTGATTCCACGAAATTAAAATAATTTATTTAATTTTTCTTTCGATGTGATCGGCTATTGCTTGTAGAAAATCTTCTGTATTTAAGTACATATTTTCCTGTACTTTGTTGCCATGTATACAAATTGCTAAATCTTTTGTCATTTTTCCTGATTCAACGCATTCCACACAAGCTTCTTCTAAATTTTGTGCAAATTTGGCTAAATCTGGTGTATTGTCTAATTGAGCACGATGCATTAAACCTCGAGTCCATGCAAATATAGACGCAATAGGATTAGTTGAGGTGGGCAAACCTTTTTGATGCATTCTAAAAAAAATTATTTTACATAGTTTATTTTTAACACATACAAATTTCTTTTAATTTATGTTTTATCTATAACAATTTATTATTCACCTGTAATGTCTTGTAACTGTACCATGTGCAGCCTCTGATTCAATTGTTTTACCATCGGGACAAACTAATACTGATGTCATTAAACCTAATGATCCATATCCCTGAGCAATAATATCAGATTGAACGTCGCCATCATAATTCTTGCAAGCCCAAATAAAACCACCAGACGATTTTAAAGTTTGAGCAACCATATCTGAAATAATATTTTAAATATTTGTAACGCAAAAATTAAAAAGATTTCATTCAAATTAATATCTTACCATCAATTAATCTATGTTCATACCATATTTTACTTTTCTCAAAATCTTTTACGTAATCCCTAAAAAATAAAATGAATTCCTGTAATTTTGAATAAACATCTACATATTTGAAAAGTATTTGGGTTGCTTACGATAATTGCATTATAAAAAGACGGTAAAATTTTATAATTAAACAAAGAATTTTAATTTGCTCATACTTAGATCCACAATTGTTTTTGCCTTTCGGAATATACGATTCACGATTTTATTTGGAGATTTTGAACTGAAATATTTCACTCAACTCCTATATATATACTCACTTTTCATAAATTTCTTCAAAAATATCTTTAAAACGACCATCGTATTTTTTCAAAATTGTATTTTTTGTGGACATATAGAGTGGCCATTTTTTTTGTAAAGCCAGTTGGAATGAGGAATGTGCAAAACTTCTTATAGATTCATCAGTATTATACCTAAAATAATAAAAGAAAAATGTTAACTTTCTAAAAATAAAATGTTTGTTGAAATTTTATTTACATTCCAAGTACAACACCATCATCTGTGAAATCATATATTAAATGTTTTTCAGCTTTTCCATTGGAGCCTTGAAAATAAATAAAATTAAACTTTATGTTTTTTGTACATAATGTTATCTGTAAATAACATGTAATAAAAGAATCAAAGATTTTAGTTTAAAAATTTTATAGCAGTTGTTTCTGAATTCGTACCTGTGAAAACTAATTCTACTTTTCCAGGTCCCTTTATTACAGCATCTTTAGCTTTGTACTGATCACCGTGCGCATGACGACCAATAATTATTGGTTTGGTCCAACCTGGAACCAAACGGGGAATGTTTGAACATAAAATAGGCTCACGAAATACAGTGCCACCTAAAATATTACGAATAGTGCCATTGGGACTTAACCACATTTTTTTCAGCTTAAACTCTTCAACTCGTGCCTCATCTGGAGTTATTGTCGCACACTTGATTCCAACATTATGTTTTAAGACGGCATGAGCAGCATCGATTGTTACTTGATCATTTGTTGAATCACGATATGGCAATCCTAAGTCGTAATATAGGCATTCAATCTAAAAATATTTTATTTATTTCTTTTATTCGGTGGATGTTAGAGAAACTTTTATTATTAATATCCTTCGAACTTACCTTTACATACGGGAAAATCAACTTTTCTTTAATAAAGTTCCATATGATTCGTGTCATCTCATCACCATCCATTTCCACAACGGCATTTTTAGCTTGTACTCTTGATTTTGATGCATCTGAAAAAAAAAAATTAAAAATACAATCAAAATCTAAAATATTATTTTGATTAATGAATGCAGTAATAAATTAATTATGCTTACAAAATAAAAAATAACCTCTAGAATTATGTTTCCATTAGCCTACCCATAAATGACTTCTTGATTTCTTATTTACCTCTCACTTATTTACCTCTCAATATTTTTCTACATTTTCCCATTTTTTAAGAAATTATCAAAATTTTTAAAAATTAAAGAAAGACATTTATACATTAATTTTCAGTTTGTATTTTAAATATATGAATGTAAAATATTCAAAAAGTTATCCAGAGTAAAAAAAAAATCCCACAGTCATCATGAGTGCAGTATATAATAATTCTATGTACGTCTACTGTACATGTATATTCGTATACATGTATATTATGTATGATTGTATGGATTAAAATATTAAACTAATTAGGAAAGGGAGAAAAGAATTAGAAACATCTTATATCTTATAAATCGACAATGAATTTGTTCTTCGTAAACCTGATTTATTGTTTTTTTGTGTGAAAAATTTCTTGGAAGCGAACAAAGAATTTTTTTCATTTTCAAAAAAAAAAAAAAAACATGAAAACCAAAAATTTAGGATTACCAATTTGAAATAAACGTTATAAATTAAGTACAACAAATTAATACAACATGAAATATAAAAGTTTAGTTCAAATGCAATTGTCTTCATTTAAAATTTTTTGAAATTTGTAAATGTATGATCTTGCAATCAAAACTTAAGATAAGCGAATTAGAAAAATTAAGTCTAATAGTCTATGCATTTACATTTTGAATAAATCTCGAAAGATTAGAAATATCCTCTTTCAAAAAGGATCAATTCATTATTTCTGGATATCAAAATTATTTATATAAATTATTATACATGTGTACACAATACATGTGCAGATGATAGATGAATCTTCAAAAACTGGTTTTTTTTTTGGGTTAATGACTTGGAAGAAAAAAAAACGAAATATTAGCAAATTTTTTTTTTTTTTGATTAATTGTAAGTTCAACAGAAATACATCGTATTTTGTTAAGATAATTTTATTTTTGTTAAGCTACTATCTACGTTATAAATTTAATTTTTTACTGGAATACCTAAAAGAAATTTATGAGCTTTTGAATTAAACACAATTATGCGCATTAATTACAAAAATGAGTTTGATAAATAATTGATCTAAGAAGAATATCTTTCTGGAAATATTTTGTTTTTTTTTCTTTACTTTTATGTGTACATTCACAAAACAAAATTCATTATTGCTTTAAATTTAATTGAATATTTAAAAAAAAAAGAAGATGGGAAAACCCATTATAAAAATCAGCCACTTAAAATTTAATAAAAAAAAATTAAAAATTAGGTTTTGCTTCAGTTTAATAATCAACTGAAAAACTCAATTTTAGAATAAAAAAACATAAAAACCAAACTTATGTGTGTATTTTAAAATATATGATCTCGGTAAAATCCTTTGATAGTTAATTGAATTGAAATTTTTCCCTATTATATGCATATCACATAATATTCACATACCTATACATTACGTTTTCTTTCCTTAAAATCTAAACAGGTGTAACCGTGGAAATAAAAAATGTTAATTAATTAATTATTTATTTTTACCTGTTTTTTACAAATTATTTTCCTATATATGTACGGTATAATTATACATTAACTAAGGTATTATTATGATTTATCTAACTAATACGCCTATATAAATATAATATAAAAAAAAAATAAATATATATAAAATAATTATTTGTTTCAATGCTACCTAGCATCCTCTTTGAAATATTAGTTTTCATTATAAATCATTGAAGAATTAAGTATATATTCATATATATGCACATATTAAATTTTATGAAATAAATTCTAATCCCACAGTGATAACGAAAAACTTGTAATATTTTTGTTTTGTTTATTTATCTGAAGGTTAATAAAAAAAAAAATATTATAACAATAATTTTTCTTGATAACACTGTTATACGTAATAATATTAAAATTTTCTTATTTATCAGTTTGTTTAATTTATATTTTTTTTTATTGTATAATTTAATTATAAATAATATGTTTTGCTTGCAATACTATTGCGATTTTATTGACTTTTTTTTTTATACAGATGTAGCTAAATTTTGTTTTGTAACTTATTTACTTACAGTTCAATTTCAATATTACTTGTTGACATGTTAATTGTTGAATGTCAAAATTTCGAACTTTTCAGAGAAATAAAATATGCACAAATACTAAAATTTGTTCAATATTTTACAATTTTATTTTTTGCAATAACTCTACAGAAACTTACATACTTACTCGTAAATTAGTTTAGAGATTCTTATAATTATACGTAGGTATATTTAATTTTATCGTCTGCGTATAATTAAACTGATAATTTAACAACCTAAAACTTAAAAAAAAAAAGAATTGCTAAAAATATTTTCTTTTATTTTCTATTTTTTTCATCATTATCTAGAGGAAGTTGAATATATAATAATTATAGAAAAATAAAACATTTACTGCGAAGTATAGAAATGATTATCTCTTCCGAGAGTCTAATGTTTTTTTTTTTTTTTTTTTTTTTATTGAAAACCACTTTAATTAATCTTATCGGAAAATAAATTATTTGAAATATAGGTCAAAGCGATGATACCTTCAATCAAACTGTTGATTTTTAAATTAAACATAAAAATAAAATTATATAACACCTCCACAATTTTATTCACATGTAACTGTAGGTATATATATAAATAACTAGAAATTTACATATTTTAAGAAGATTCTAAAAAATATAAAAATAAATAATAAAATAAGTAGATATATATGCAAACTCAATGTTGTTTAAACTAAAACACGTGGACGGAAAAAAACTAGTAAAGATGTACAATGAATGTACAATATAAACCGGCCGGTATAGACATCATTTTTGTATACGTATGAAATACACAACACTTGCTGATTGTGTGGTCACTGGCATGAGATTAAAAGGTTTTAATTTTTGGTATTTTTGTTTTTAACATCGTCAATGTTGAAATAATTATTAATTGCTCACAATTTAGTTTGATTTCCCAAATTTATAATATATATAAATGTATATCATGTTTGTATTATTTATATATGTTAATAAAAATTAGAAATTGATAAGACAAAATTTAAAAAAAATATCTTGCATTTGTAGATACTTCGTTTAATGATAACGCTCGATTTTTGATTACATGCAAACTACAAACAAATAAGTCTTTTCTTTAGGCGTTGCATGGTTGCTATATTTGAGCATTTTTACTTGATCTGCTCTGTATAAATGATGAAATATGGAATTGAAAAATTGTACTTAAACCATAAATTGACGATAATCATAACATATAATAATTATAAAGTTATAATTAAAAAAATATATATTTCATAGCTCAAAACTAACACAAGTAATAATAATAAAAATATTTTTGAATGAATTTATAAGAGATGTAACTGATGTTGAAAAAAAAATTACACCTATTTTTATATAAATTAAAGTTTAATTTAAATCGTGATGAACTGAAATAAAGTTTTAATTGAATAATAGAGTATATACATATATACGAAAGTTTGTAGCTATAATAATGATATTACTTACATAAAATTGCAATGATCGCAGAAAATAACCTTTTAATTCTTATATCGAACGACAGAAATAAATATTTGCGAAAATTACACGGAAAATACAAAAAAAAATTTTTTTTTAGCTATACCTTTATAAATATTAATGTATGTTGAAGATTTTGAGGAGACATTGTGAAACTGAGAGTTTTTAAAGTACATGTATAAAAAAAAAAATTAATCATGTTAAAAAGTGAACATTTGTCTTCATAAAATGTTTTTTTTATTTTATGTGTTCATATTTATGCTTTGTTTCTCATAACTCTCCATACATAGATATGTTCACTGCTCAGCACATAATATCTTAAAAACACACATTTGTTAGAAGAGATTGATTTTATTATTTGTATTCAATTTTTTTTTTTTTAGATATTAAGAACAAATTTTTTTCTATATTACAATCGTGCATAAAAAGAAAAGAGGAAAATTTTGGGTATACAAAATAATATTGCTGGTACAAACGAAAAATGGTGGTTGTTAAATCTAAATATAATTTAGTATTATGCCAAATTTGATCTGATTGTTGAGTTAAAAATTAATGAAAATGTGAACTAAAGTGATTTTAATTTTTTACATGAAAAATAATTTATATGTGTACAAATTCAATTTTATAGTTCAAACCACGAGAACAAAATAAACCAACATAATTGAGATTTTAATTGGGAAAATATTTCAGAATGCCAATCTTAATTTTATTTAACTTTAATTTAGGATTTGATAATTTTCTTTTCAATAAATTTTGTTTAAAGGTACTTTTTTTTATATTATTAAAGTATTTAATAATTCAGAAGATTAATCTTATATTATGCCAAAATTAATATCAAATAAATTTTATTAATCACACTAACACTCCTCAGAATTATTATTTTAATAACAACCTCCTTTTTTTAAGCTAAAAAAAATAACTTAAATATAAACGTATGTACCATAAATAATTGTTAATTAATAATAAAATAATAAAAAAAAATTCTATGATAAATAATTAAAAAATAAATAAATGAATAAATATATATAAGTACATAATATAACATGTGTATACGTACAATTTCTTTTAGTCTGGGAAACAGCTGCTTGCTGCGAACTAAATAATTGTGATGACGAAAATATTCCACCATTATTGTTTAGGAATAAAGTTTTGCGCAAATTTGACATTAAATTGTATTTAGCCATTATTGTATAAAAGTTTAATTAAATAATTTAATAAATTTAATTTTTTCCAAATTTGTAAAAATATATATTTTTAATTTATATTAAAAATAAATTATTTTAAAAACTTAATTTTATTTATTAAATTAAAAATAAGTAAATATGTATTACGTATAAAATAATCTAACTACACAACCGAATTAGTTGATTGAGAGAACGATACTGAACTGAACTTTTTGAATTGAAAAATATATTATGAAAAATATAACAAAGTAAAAAAAAAGGGAAAAAAGAAATTTAGCAAACAGAAATAAAATTCTTATTTTATTTATGAGAGAATATCTAGCAAATTCAGCAAGCGTAATATCGCAAGAGTTTTTAATATACGTGTACTCGTAGAATAACTATTATAAGTTTAGTATTTGTTTATAATGTTTTTTTTATTTTAGAGAAAACCATATTATCGTATCAAACTATATCATCTGAGTTCGGAATATAAGTTAGTCTAACAAAATAAACAGGCATTATATAAAATAAAGAGTGTTTTATTTTATTAATATTTTTCCTAATTGACTTATGTACAAGTATGTTATTTAAAAAACAAAAAAAGTCTATTAAAAAAAAAGTATGATATTAAGAGAATAACAAGTTCACTTATCTGGAAAAAAATACTTTTTAGAAAGGATATCCAGATTTTACTTTTTAGCTCAGAACGCAGTGGAAACGTTTTCAACAAGTAGAGCCAAGTTTCGATATTGGCATTAGTAGATTATAATTATCTACATCTAGAAATAATATTTAACCTTCTAAACTTTTGCCCATAAATATTTTAAGTTGCCTTAAATTACCATCTACTTTTTTTTTTGCATATTTATGGTTTGTATGTTTTCCAATTTAATAGCATGAAATGATTACCAGTCCTATGCATATATTATATTTATATATATGTAACTAAAATTGGACGTATTATTATAAAATTACATGAGTAAAGTATTATTTATATTTTACCTTAAAATTAAAGAAAAATTACATATTTACCTACATAGAAACGAATAAAATTATTTCACAAAAGTAAACAAAGATAAAAATCGAAGAAAATTAAGCTTTTCAAAAACAACAACATTGTTTTTTATAAATTGATTCAATAAGACTGGTTAACAAAATATTTCCACAGAGAAAGCTTTGATAACATAACTTTCTATCGCTGAAATTTTAAATTTTGTATCATATTGTAGGTTGGGAGTTACACATAATACTACATAGTATATATTTAAAATCTGTTCTATTAAAATTAATATCAGTTGTGGAAATAAAAAAAATTCTTAAAGTAAAAGTTTTTTTTAATTTTAATATTTCAATAACTAAAAGAATGTTTAATTATAAAAAAATTAAATAATAAATTTAGATTGAGGTATGTATATGACGAGGATGAAATAGGAAAATTTACACTAAAAAAAATTTTTAATTTGTGGGCGAATCGAATTAAATTATAATGTGATATTCCAGAAAAACATCAATTTATTATATACAAGATCGATATATATATATTTTTTTAAATATATATATTTAAATATTTATTTTAAATAAATTTCCAATCCAGAAAAATTAAATCTATTTAAATTTAGCAGAGAAATTTTTTTTATAAATGTTGTATATTATATTGGACAGTGATAATTGAATTAATCTCAATGTCTGACTGCAATCAACATAATTATTAATAGTAAACTTTATACATTCATCATTGATTTGTTGGGTGAAAACGTATTAAATCTAATATTTTGAAATAAATTAGATAATTTTTTTTTAAAACAAGCTTCACTAAAGCTTATTTAAAGTAAACAAAAAAAAAACTATTGTTTTTTATCATTTACAATAAATTAAAAATTAAAAAAAAAATAGATTAGGGACAGTAATATTTAATAAAAAAATATATGTGTAATTGAAAATTAAATTAATTTTATACTAGATGATTTTGAATATAAAAAATTTATAAATTAATTAAATAATAAACCAAGTTAATCGAATAAAATCTTGTTTTAACGCAAGCCAGAAATAATAAGCTTCTATTATTATAATAATATTATTCAAAACTAAAAATTAAAAAATTATAAACCTGATAATATAATTTTATGCCTACAATGCTATGGTGATTAGGTAATATGGTAATATAAATATAAATAGGCATGTATTTATTTAATTAATTAATAACACTTACTTTAAAAAAAACATAATACTATCATTAAAATGATATTGAGTATTAAATTGACTCTTGTTGTAATTTCCAACGATTATTTTGTTATTATCTTTTAATAAAAGTTTTAATTTAACTAACTGATATTTCAATATTGACATCACATAATATTAATATTGACTTATAATTATGATATAGATAATATTAATAAATATAGTGTCACTTACAGATGTTATTTGGCTTAATAAAAGCATGTTTACAGGTAACAGAAAATTTTAACAATTATTTTATTATATTTTTATTCAATTAAAAATTATTTTATCCGAAATTTGGAAGCCTGATACGTGGCTTTTTAAAAAATGGTGAATTTTTAATACCAATCTGGAGAAAAAACTACACTTCATTTAATTTTTTTTTTAAATTTTTAAGTTTGATTAATTTCTCTTGATTCTTCTTTTTAAACCTAATTTACGCAAAAAAAGAAATATTAATATTCATTTAAAAAAATTATAACAGCCATAAAATATACATCGTCAATTTCTTAAAAAACTTCGTCCTTTGCCTGCAAGTAGATTTTAAAACACCAATGCATTTGTTTATAATATTAATAGCCATTATGTGGCCCTATGAACTAGGATATAATGAACTAGGATATAATAACCAAAATGAACTAGAATATAATAATAAAACCAAATGAACTAGAATATAAAACTAAATGAACTAGGATATAATGAAAATGAACTAGGATATAATTAAAATGAACTAGGATATAATGAAAATGAACTAGGATATAATTAAAATGAACTAGGATATAATTAAAATGAACTAGGATATAATGAGATTTTTTCTATATTCTAGTTCATTTTGGGCTATTATATCCTAGTTCATAGGGCCCCATTATGTTATAAATTCTTTTAACCTAACATAAATTCTAGTCGTTTGAACGGTTGATTTTCCAAAGATGTTTAACTCCTTTCGAAGATGTTAAATTAGCGAGGTGTGAACAAGGCATAAGACAATAAATGACAAAAAAAAATATTATTTTTTTATAATTATAAATAAATTAAATAACTTCTGATGTATGTATTTAATTGACATATTATAAAAATGATGTTATGTATTGTACACTTGTACCAGCACATAACTATAATTATACATATTTATTGAATCAAATTTCAAAAAATTAAATTTACATAAAAAGTTTATATCTATGCTCAACTACATATAGTTCAAAAATATAGAGTGTATTATTCCAATGATGAATTAATTAATTAAGAAAAAACAAGTTTTGAGCTTAAAATGAATAAACTATACTGAGTATACTATACATTTATTTAAGAAAACTATATAATTTTAAAAATTATTATTTCTTGGCTTGTTAATAAGAAAGATAATAATAAAAAAAATTATTTCAATTAGAAATATGAACAATTTTTTCATGAACCTAAAAACATTATTAATATATAATTCTATTAATATGTTAAGAGTATATATGTCACGCTTAAATTTTCCAAAATTTCAACACTAATATTTTTTATGAATATTTTCGATTTTTTTTTTATTTATGTTTCCGTAAGAATCAAGGTCGTATTATTCTGTTATTTTCGTTTATTTTATTTCAAAAATAAATATAAATAAATAATATATAAATTGTAGATACACGATCTAATAAATTAATAATTTTGTTCAATAAAAATATTATGCCACATTGCAATTATATTTCCTTTATATTCTTATATAAATATTATATTCTTATATATAAACGTAATTTCGTCAAAATATAATTTCTTATAATTTTTACTCTCGATCATAATTCATAAGAATACCTACCTATAAGTTTTATCTTTAATGTTTTTTATTTAATTAAAAAATTAAAAATAAAATATTGAGTTTTAAGTTGTTGTTAGTATTGTAAATATATTGTTAATACAAAACAAAAGTTTCGCATTTAATAATTTATTATATTTACAGTACAAAAAGAATAAAAAGTACGTTTTATCATAATTAAAAAAAAAATCCTTAAAAATACGAAATCTTATTTGTATTTCTTCCATATAATACTTATACAAATTATTATAGGTACATAAATTATTCAATATTATTATAATTTAAAAGTTAAACTCAGATTAATTTTTTAATGTTATATTAATTCAACTTGTACTTAAGAAAATATTATTATATGTAATTGAAATTAAGAAATGAATTAAATAGAAAACTAAGAATTAATAAATAACTAACTTCAAAAAAGTCATGACTTCATACAATAAAAAAAACAAAATTAGTCCAAAAGTAAAGGAAAATTAAGAATTTTTAGATAAGGTTTATGTTGTTTAAAAATTTATTATAATTTATAAGAAAAAGTATATTATATTCCCATTGAAAATAAATATCAAAAAAACTTACCCTTATTTCATAAATATTTAATTTAGAAATGATATTAGGCATATACCTACCTAAGTATTTTTTTTTTTAAATTACACTTTTTTCTTGTTGTACTTGTAGTCTATTAAATAGAAAAGGATTCTATGATTTCCTTTAAAAAGATGTATTTTTTTTTGTTTTTAAAATAAAATACTAAATGATGCAGTGAACATTTTTTGAAGGGTTGTTTGTTCTATGTACATAGTTTGTTCGCAAAAAAATTGAATAAATAAATAAATAAAATAAACTCCCTTACATAAATTTATAATATACTCTTTTTTGCATGTATTTGTCGTTATCAAAATTTTCATAAAATCTTTAAAATATTTTTTTTTTTTCTTCTCTCTTTTAGCTGAAAAATTTTCACAATGTATATTAATATTGCTTACAAAATTTTATAAAATGTATTCTCTTCTAAATGTGTTAAGAAAAAAGTCGACAATAGTTTAGTTTTGGATTCCAACTGATTCGTGTCTGTAATTTTTGTTATTTTTAACAAATTTTCCACACAATTTATTTTTTTTATTTTATTTTAATTAAATATAAATATAAAATAGTCAAAATATTTGTTTTTTCATTAATAATAGTAGTTTATAGTTATAATTTAAATAAGATATAATTTAAATAATAAAAACATTATTGAGGTAAATTATAAAAATATTAATTTATAAAATAAAAACCTACACGTACATTTTTATTTATTAAAAAAAGAAACTCTTCTTAACAAGACTGTAGGTATCGAGCATAAAAGACTTTTAAAAAAAAGACGAAAGGGATAAAATTTATATTTTGCTGGTTTTTTATTTTGATAAATGTGCGGATGAAGAAATAAAAATAAATAAATTTATTTTGTTTTTTTTTTTTCACAGAGAACTAACTATGTAGTTATTCTTTTAATTTAGATACATATATTTTTATACATAAATATATATAGTAAATAAATTTTATTAGACATAATATTATTTCAAAAATTAAAATTTAGACTAACGTAGACAAGTTGTTGGATAAAAGACTTGTGTTGTTATAACTATTCTTAGAAAATATGAGAAAATCTCATCTGACAATATTTTTCATAGAAGAGAAATTTAAATTTGGCGCCATTTTCTATGTAGTCGGCAAAAATTTTCGATACCGGCAACCGGCACATTTTCTTAAAAAAAAAAAAATAAACAAAATAAAAATAAAACACAATTCGCAGGTATTTACTTCTTAAATTAATAATATAAGATACAATAAACAATATACTATATACCTATCAACTATTCATATATTTAAAAGATATTAAATTTAACTAAATAAAATTAGCATACGGGTGCGATTGAAGGCTAATAAATAGGAATAGAACGTGGGAAAGAAAAAAAGGAAATAATAGAATTTATTAGAAGAAGTTTCGATAGAAAAAAAAGATTAAAAATATTTTTTTATTTGAATCAAAATTTTCCCTTTTTCACCGACGTAGCTAAAAAATTTAATTAATTATAGTTAGACGTCATTGTATAAATACAATATAGGTATATTATTTTCTGTGACCTACAATTATTATTAATATTATTGATGTAACATGTGTATGTACGAGTATGTAAATAAACAATATTATTGAATTGGGATTTTTTTTTTTTTTTTATAGAAGATTTCTATAATTTAATTTTCAATAATAAAAAATAAAACAAATAATATGATTGAAACATGACTGAAACATTCTGAAAACTTATATTAAAATAATTAAAACACAATTAATGTAGGTATATATCTCAGTTTTCTTAAGTTTATTGTAAATTTAATTTTTTCATTTTTATAAACTTAATTTTGAAATCGTAAGTTATACACTATACAATTATTAATCATTGAATGTCCTGCTAACATGAACTTAATATTAGTCTCGAGAAGTTTGGTTTTTAAATACATTTTTTTAAAAAATAAAAGTTTTTTATAATAGGTATAATAATTTTTGAATATATTGTAACATAGTTTAGTAGAGTAGAGTACATAACTAGGTAGGAAAAAAAAGGCATAACAATTTACATACCATGCATCTAGTACATTTATTAATGTTTTCAATTTATATGTAATTAATAATTATAAATAAGACAAAACTTATATTTATGGAACTTAGTTAATATCAAATTAGTATTAGAGATATTTCTATATTTTATCAATAAAAAATAAGATAATAAGATTCGAATTGAGGTGTCATAAGAAAAAAATTTTAATTAAGTTTTAGGATTGTTATCACTTATTACGGAAATTTAATTAGTATGGAACTAAAAATAGTTAATTAATAATGTTATCAGTTACATAGATAGTTGAAAATTTCAAAGATTCTATGTATTTGTATGTATGTGAACATTAAAATTAATTTGCACATAAATATAGAAATACATATATGTATATATAATATATTATACATGTATGTATCAGTAAAATTATACGACCAGGAAAATACATATTGTTTACTTTGCAATAAGTTTATTAATTAAAATGAATAAGATAAAAATTTAATAAAATTTTATTTTTATATTTGGACAACTTAAAATCCGGTACGTGATAACCACCGAACGTCACTAAAATTTAATTTTTATTTAATTAACTTTATACTTTTGAGTATGTATTATATTTTTTGTACAAGTAGCATTGCTAAAAGTAATTAATCATATCGAAAAGAATGGCTATAGTTCCTTCAATTCAACAAGAGATAAATTTGTTGAATTTACCTACCGGTTAATTTTAGGAATCGTTTGGAAGAGTTGGAAAAGTTATTACTAGATAGAAATTTCATTTTCCTATTTTAAATTACTTTTATTAAAGTTCTATTTTGTTGTTAAAATTTTTTATTGAAATTAATGCAAATAAAAATACTAAATAATTAATACAATACTCACATGTGTATTAAGTATGCACACACACCCTTTAGTTTCGATTTCTTATCATTTTAATTTATTATTCTCAAGCTTCATCTTTAATTTTTTTTTTAATTCAGAAGATTATCACTGTATCACACTTATCTATACATGAATAATATAAAATTAAGTGAATATTTAAATTATACAAAAAAAAAACATTTAACGTCGTATATGTTAATAAATATTTTATACTCTCACAGAAAGTTTTTTTTTAATTAGTACCAATTTTAGATTAGAATTAATAAGCACTCGAAAAAATGACTAGAGGGGTGCTAAGATTTCAAAAATATACAAGATTAAATTATCTTCAAAATTCAACAACTTCGAACCACCTAAGACTATTTTCTGGTTCTGTAAGACTACTAAAGCAAGACGGAAAACCTGTGGAAGCAATCAAAGGTGTACCATATAAAAATTTAATAATTGGAGTTCCAAAAGAAAAGTGGACAAATGAAAGAAGGGTTGCAATAACACCCCAAGTTGTAACAACTTTGGTAAAAAAAGGTTTTAATGTTCAAGTCGAATCGGGGGCTGGAAATGAATCGAAATTTCGAGATGAAGATTATTCGAATGCTGGAGCTAAGTTAGTAAATGAAAATTCTGTGTTTGAATCAGGTAAATTTTAATTTTTATTTAGAATTAAAAATAGAAAACACTAACTTTTACTTTCCAAAAAGATATTCTACTGAAAGTTCGAGCACCATTAGAAGTAGAAGTTCCCAAACTTCGTGAAGGCCAGACTTTAGTATCTTTTTTATATCCGGCACAGAATCAGAATTTAGTAAAAAAATTATCTGAAAGGAAAATTAACGCTTTTGCAATGGATTGCATACCTAGAATATCAAGAGCGCAGGTGTTTGATGCCTTGAGCTCTATGGCAAATATATCAGGTTACAAAGCAGTTGTTGAGGCTGCCAATCACTTTCCGAGATTTTTTGCTGGTCAAATCACTGCCGCTGGTAAAGTTCCACCTTGTAAAGTTCTTATTATTGGAGGTGGTGTTGCCGGGTTAGCTGCTTGTGGGCAAGCGAAGAATATGGGAGCCATTGTAAGAGCTTTCGATACACGATCTGCAGTCAAAGAACAAGTTGAAAGCTTAGGAGCGGAATTTTTAACCATTAATATCCATGTAAGTATCCAAAATTATATTCATGCATACATATAAAATTCTTCGGTATTTTTTTTAGGAAGAAGGAGGCACTTCCGCTGGCTATAGTAAAGAAATGAGTAAAGAATTCATTGAAGCAGAACACGCTTTATTTGCCCAGCAATGCAAAGAAGTTGATGTAATTATCACCACAGCATTGATTCCAGGAAAAAAAGCTCCAGTACTAATTTTAGAAGAACATGTTAAATTGATGAAACCTGGTAGTGTTATTGTTGATTTAGCTGCCGAAGCAGGAGGCAATATTGCAACTACTGTTCCAGGTCGAGTGGAAATAATTCATGATGTAGTTCATATTGGATTAACAGATCTTCCAAGTAGATTACCAACCCAAAGTTCAACCCTATATGGAAATAATATATCGAAATTTTTACTTTCTATTGGAGAAAAGGACCATTTTAATATCAATTTAGATGATGAAGTTGTCCGAGGGTCCATTGTGTTGAACAAAGGAGAGCTTTTGTGGCCACCTCCACCAATATCAGTATCCGCTATCCCTCTTCCATCAAAACCGAAAGAAACACCTAAAGAGGCTTTGAAAGAGATCAATCATTTTAATGAAACATTAAAGACCAGTTTAATGTACACTGGAGGAATTGCATCTTTAATAGGCTTAGGAATTGCTTCACCTGGCCCAGCGTTTACAACAATGATGACTACATTTGGTTTATCAGGAATTGTTGGATATCATACTGTTTGGGGAGTTACACCAGCACTACATAGCCCGCTAATGTCAGTTACAAATGCAATTTCAGGCATTACCGCTGTTGGTGGATTACTATTAATGGGAGGCGGTTTGTACCCAACAAATGCAGTTCAGGTGTTCTTTATATTTTTACTGGATTTATGCATGATTCTATAAAACATTTTTTTTCAGTCTTTAGCTGCAGCAGCAGCGCTCGTTAGTTTTGTAAATATTGGCGGAGGTTTTTTAGTAACACAACGAATGTTAGATATGTTTAAACGTCCAACAGATCCACCAGAGTATAAAGGATTATATGGCATACCTGCTGCAGTTTTTTTGGGGGGTTATGGCTATGCGGCATTCCAGGTAAGTTAAAAAAATCATCTAACTTTCTAACTTTGAAAGAAAAGTTTGGTATCTCTTCCTTACATTTACAATTTTTTATTAGAATTTACCGGAAATTCATCAAATGGCCTACTTGACAGCAAGTTTGTGCTGCGTTGGAGCATTGGCAGGATTATCTTCACAATCCACATCTAGATTAGGAAATACTTTAGGAATGGTATCTGATAATTTTTTTAAAGTATAAAATTGAAAATTGAAACTAATGTGTAAACTACTTGCAGATTGGTGTGTCAGGGGGAATTGCAGCTACATTAGGACAAATGGCTCCAAGCACTGATATTTTGTTACAAATGGCAGCAGTTGCTGGTATTGGCGGCGGAATAGGTGGAATTATTGCCAAACGAATTCAAATAACCGATCTACCTCAACTCGTAGCAGGATTCCATAGGTAAACATTTAATAAATGATCTTTCTGTTTTAGAAAATGATATTGAACATATGCGTGATACACGAACTCGAAATACAGAAAAAATTTGTTGTTTTATATTAAATTTTGAACCTTGAAAATTTACTAGGTCATCCTATATTATAAAACCTTTTACGCATCACACTGTATTTTGAATACTATTCTCGTCTGCATACCGTACACATTCCGTCTATATATATATATAGTATATATGGTATCCCGTATTACCTTGTCTGAAATTTGTTTTCTTAATTTTTAGTTTGGTTGGTTTAGCGGCAGTTTTGACTTGTGTAGCAACTTACATTCATGATTTTCCAACATTAGCAACAGATCCAGCTGCAAATGTGTTAAAAACTGCTTTATTTTTGGGTACATATATAGGTGGAGTTACTTTTTCTGGCTCTCTTGTGGCTTATGGAAAATTACAAGGCGTTTTGAGCTCTTCGCCTTTACTATTACCAGGAAGACATGCAATTAACGCAGGGTTATTGTTTGGAAATGCACTTGCAATGGGAGCATTTTATTTTGAGTCTACACTAGCAGGAGGACTAGGATTGCTTGGAGCAACATCAGGTATTTGATTTTTTGTTTTTTTTTTTTTCATTTATCAAAATTTTTTACAATAAAATAATTTTTTTTTTCCAGCAATGTCAACTGCAATGGGATTAACTCTTACAGCTGCAATTGGTGGCGCTGATATGCCAGTAGTAATCACAGTACTTAACTCTTATTCGGGTTGGGCTCTTTGTGCTGAGGGCTTTATGTTAAATAATAATTTAATGACTATCGTGTAAGAACTTCAATTTATTTTCCATTTAAAAAACATTTTTTAAAAGTACTTTTTACTTTAGAGGCGCACTTATAGGGTCATCTGGTGGTATTTTGTCATACATTATGTGCAAAGCAATGAATCGATCATTAGCAAATGTTATCTTAGGAGGTTATGGTACAAGTTCAACTGGGGGAGGTAAGCCAAAAGAAATCACTGGTAGCCACTCAGAAATTAATGTAGAAAATTGTGTTGAATTAATTCGTAATGCGCAGAGTATTATAATAACACCGGGTTACGGTTTATGTGTGGCAAAAGCACAATATCCGATTGCTGAAATGGTTTCTATTTTAAAATCAAAAGGTAAAAAGGTTCGATTTGGTATTCATCCGGTTGCAGGTAGAATGCCTGGACAATTAAATGTATTGTTGGCCGAAGCTGGTGTATCATATGATGACGTTTTGGAAATGGAAGAAATTAATGAAGATTTCAAAGAAACAGATCTAGTATTAGTTATAGGAGCGAATGATACAGTAAATTCAGCAGCTGAAGACGACCCTAATTCAATTATTGCTGGCATGCCCGTTTTACGAGTTTGGAATTCTGACAATGTGGTTGTAATGAAAAGAAGTTTAGGTAATTTTAATAGTTCATAACTTGAAATACTTAGTGTCCTTTTTTAAATACATATCTGCTTGATGGAAAACCAATTTAATTTTTGAACAGGATTATTTTTTCAAATTATTTAAAGGAACAACAATAATTATTCATCACAAACATAAAATTTATCTGTTTGGAAATATGTATAACGTTGTAAATCCGAATAAAGCTTATTAATTTTACTTTTCTCACAGAACCATTTATACATTAATACTTATAATAATTCAATTTTCAGGTGTTGGTTATGCGGCTGTTGATAATCCAATATTTTATAAGGCAAACACATCCATGCTTCTCGGTGACGCCAAAAAGACATGTGATGCTTTACTTACCAAACTTAAAGAAAGTTTGGCTTAATTTTAAGAATTTTTTTCATATTATTTCAATTTATAAATTTCTTTTTAACTTTGTACAAATAAACTGTCCAAGTCCATCGTATTTACAAATAAATAATTTTTAAGTTGAATTTATTCGTATTTTCTAGTTTTTTTAATTTAATTTTAATGGTAATTATCGAACTTAAAAATCCCATTCTCCTTTCTAATCGAGGGAAACTGGTAATACATTTTTGTTTGAATTTCATCAAAATGAAATTTGAGAATAGGATATTCGTAAGATTTTTACGTTCGATCGTAACTCATAATAACCCTCCCGATATAAATATCTTCAGTTTTTGTAAATACATTTGATAAAGTCCTCCCTGTATAATTTAGGCCAGTGGTCGATAAACTCTTTAGTAGTTCAGTCAGATAATATTCGTAGTCTTATGATCGACTACGTTTTTAAAATCATAAATATATTCATTCTAAATGATCAAAAACAAACTATACAAATTCAAAATGACGCGCTTGTTGCTGGTATCCTTGAAGTATATTTATATTGATGGCGTTTGGAATTAGATAAATTTAAATTATCTGAAGAAGTTGAATAAACCGATGCCCGCTACGTTATTTCAAATAAATTATCAAAAGTGTTGGTAAATGATAATTAGAAAAATTTTACTTTTATAGCACAAACATTGTAAGTTGTTTTTGCTCTACAGAGTCACAGGCTAGGAACAAAAAACTCAAAGTTTTCTATTCAATTGCAGAGAAGTGTGCATTTAGTTGCGATTGATTTATTTTTCACAGACTCATTAATTTAAAATAAAACTTAAATATTAGAGAAAAAAAAAATGTATTCAATAATAAAAAAAGTACATATAAAATAACTTTTCGAGTACAAACATTAAAAATTCAAAAAGTACAAATCAACATAATTTATTTATTTCTTCATTTTAGAAAATTTTAAGGCGGAAGAATCTTTAGATTTTTTTAACTGTTCCCTTAACTTAAATTGTATTATAATTAAATAGAAAACATAATTTAAAAAAATTGATTTCATTTTTGTAAAATCAGGAAAAATTCATTTCCTGAAATAATTTAAACAAAAATAAAATATATCTCCCGTCTACAACACATTTTGAAAAGCGTTTGAGTGAAAATGTATTAATAACGTCATATGTTTGCATCATTTGTTCAATTATTATCATTTCAACAAAAAGAGTTCGAAACGAAGGATACTCTTTTGTTTGTTGTGTCAAAAAATGGCAAAGCTTAGGATACAAATGAAAAAAGGTTTTATCAATATTCATTATTTCAATTCCTTGGAATGGTAAATCACCTTTCATATCGTATTCAGAAGCCAGTTTCCAGTCATTGACACATGCTTCACAAGTGCATTTTCCACCAGTTACATCTTTTATATTGCTTTGACGCTTTGAAGTTTTCATATAATTAAATGGAGGGCAGCTGAAAATAGAAAATCGTATTAGTCTATAACAGAGAACTGTTTGAATCAATTTATATTACGAATCATTCATGTACACTTGCTTCTTCAATGTATGAATAATACAATTCTTTAAATATAATAAGTATAAAACCGTCTATAAAATAAGTGTATTGACTGTGTATAAGAAAAAATATAGTTTTGAATAAAACGCATTTAAAGTTTTTGAAAAATTAAAAATTCGTATGAAGTTTCTTATACATAAATTTGAAATGCAATATTACTACTAAAAAAACATAGCTAGAGCTGAAAACTGCTGACCACAATTTATTATATTATCTCTTTACAACATTGAACATACATTTAAAAAATGCTGTTATTCATAATTTATTTTGATTTTTAATCGTCGGTTGTATTAATTAAAAAATATAATTAAGGATTTATAAAAAATATTTTAAGTTTGAAAAATTTTGATAATTTAAATTTAAAACATATATACTTACTAAATAGCATTAAGTAACGGATTATTTGCTTTGATACATTTTGTGACAACATAATTTAGTTCATTTTTAGTGTTCAGAACTGATGCAACGTTAGGTGCACAAGAATGCCGAAAATTTAGTGAAATTGGATTGGCCAAAAACATTACAGGAAAGACAGCCATCCAATTATGATAACTATTTCGCATATGATGATACAACAAATTGGTGAATAGATTAATTCCATTTTTGTTTTCGAATTTTAATTCGTTGGAAATTAGTTTTATCATTAAACTAACTTGGGCCAAAGTAAAAATATCTATATAATAATTTTCCTGAAAAACTGGAAAATTAAAGGCGCTCTTATATAAATCTTTGATTTGAAATTCTGTTTTACTACACTTTTTTTGGCAATATTCTAATAATTTTTCAATGTTGTCGAATAAACTCATTCCAATCAAAGATAGCTAAAAAAAAAAAAAAAAAAATGTGTTCATTACTCCTGGGATAGGTATATTGAACAAGAAATATTAAATAATTCAATTAAAAGTAAATTTATGGAAATGGAACCGAGTAATCTGGATGTAACCATAAGTTCAGAATAACCCAATTACGTAAAATTAACAATAAATGAATTTGAATATATTGAAAAAAAAAGATCAATTAGTGACCCACCTTACCTATCCTATCTTATAAATTAGAAATGAAAAGAGCAGGGTTTCTTCGTTTTTTTTCTGCGTAACAACTAACAATTTCGGAAATTTGTCCTTTAGCGTCCAGCATCGGACATTAATTGTACAAAAATATCACCTACTATTTATGAAAAAGACAAAAACGCAAAATATTTTCGATAAGGAAACTAAAAAAAAATGTTTGGGGTCTAAATCCCGGAAGCCAAAATCCCGAGTACAAAAGCCGGAAGATCAAATCCCGGAAGCCAAAATCCTGCAAAACAAAATCACGGAAACCAAAATCCCGGAAAGACAAATGTCCGGAAACCAGAAAACCGCAGGGATAAAATCCCGGAAATTTTAATTTGGAAGAAAAAATAAATTAACTGCGGGGCTTCAGGGATTAAAACCTCCTTTTTCGCAGCCTAACCCATGGCATCGCGAGCCAGTCTTTTCGTGTGTCCCTGCGGGGCTTCAGGGATTAAAACCTCCTTTTTCGCAACCTAACCGATGGCTACGCGAGCCAAAGTCTTTTCGTGTGTCCCTGCGGGGCTTCAGGGATTAAAACTTCCTTTTTCGCAACCTAACCCATGGATACGCGAGCCAAAGTCTTTTCGTGTGTCCCTGCGGGGCTTCAGGGATTAAAACCTCCTTTTTCGCAACCTAACCCATGGCTACGCGAGCCAGTCTTTTCGTGTATCTTCAGGTATTAAAACCCTATTTTTATCGCAACATAGTCCATTGCTACGAGAGCTGAAGTGTTCCTGCGGGGCTTTAAATTAAAACCTGCGGGATTACGTCTTCAGGATTTCAGGTTCCGGGATGTAGTGTTTTCGGGATTGTGATTTCCGGGATTTTGTAAACGGAAAAAAAAATTCCGGGATTTCGTACCTCCGGGATTTTCGACTCCGGACATTAGACCGGCTTCCAAAAAAAATTCCACATAAGTTAATGCGACGATTCGTTTCTTTGATCGAAGCGAATTAACTTAGGTTTTATATTATTATACTGTTTCAAAAAATATGTACTATGTAGGTATTCACGTTTTTCAACTTTAACAATACTTTAAATATGTTTATACATTTATAAGTTAACCATTTATGAATATTTATGTAGCAATAAAAATTGGTGATTTTTAGTTATAAGTTGTTTGTTTAGATTGATTTAAACTAATATTAAATAAGACAGATACCAGATACCAGATTCCTAACTTAAATTTGGTAAAGAAAGATTAAAAATTCAAGAGTTAATAAAATGGAAGTAAAAAGTTATAATTTAGTTTCAGTTTCTTACCAACAAGTTTTTTTTTTATAATTTTTAAAATCAAATTTTTACAACCAAACATAACGAAAATCAAATTTACCTATTTTCTTTCGAACCTACCTTCCATTCATCAAACATTTCTGTTTCAAATAAATTAAAATTAAATTGGGTTGGCTTGTTGTAAATAAATATGAGGTCTAATACGTAATAACTTTTATTTTCAATGAAAACTCTCTTAATCGTTACGATGGGTTTCATCGCACCTGAGCAGAATACTCTCGTAAGTTCTAAAAAAAAAAAAGGTTTTGACTTGTTCCTATTAAATTTTCAACCCTCTTTTGAATGGAACCCTACTGGAACTTTCATTGCTATGCTTACTGTTGTTAGCTAATTAGCCAAAAAAAACAAATGTAAATTCTCTTAGAAAAAATACCTTTGTAGGCAATTATATCAAAAACTGGTTTTGGAAGAATGTGAATAATCAAAACATTTAACGACCTAAATATTACGATAAAATAGAACTTAACTACTTGTCGATAATTTCGTTTCTATGATCTTGCTGAAAACAAAAGAAATTATTTATATGATAGGTACAGGTACATATTTACCTTTAGAGCTCCATGAAAACTTGCACAAAAATTTTCGGAAATTATTTCGTGAGATTTACATTCATATTTGTGATGCGAGTTAAATGCCACATCACGACATTCCTCACTGCAATACATTGTAGAAACACATCCATTACAGGGAATCAAAATATACGGATTTCTTTGAAAACAATTTTGACAATTTATCCAAATTTCTGTTGAATTAGTAACAATACTTATGGATGGACTTATGCAAACAACATCTCCGACTTTTAAATCACGTTTAGTAAAAATCTCTATTCTATTGTTTGCTGCTTCACGATATTCTAAGCCATCAATCATAAAAGGAATTTTAGCATCGGATTTATAACTCAAATTGAAAATGATTTTTTGTTCAACTTGCTTCTTTTGTTGCAATGCTAACGCATTTATACATTCCTTGTTACGCATATCCAATTTTTTTATAATTTCCTCTGTCAATCCTTCAAATTTTTTTGCCATCTCAATATTTTTCAAAGCTTCTTTGTAGAGGCCAAGTTTCTACAAAATAAAACAGTATCATTTAAGTAAGATGTAGGTAGGCATGTACCTACTTTGTTTTTTCGAATGAATTTAAAAAACAGAGCAGAAACAATCTTTAAATCGAATTTAGTTCAAGGTTCCTTAAATATTAACTTAACGGTGGGAGTGGGACTACCTATAGTTTGTTTTTGTTTTAATATTTGTATTTTATAATAATTTTTTTTTACATGCCCTTTTTTTCGTCTCAAAATACGATCACCGTTTATAGTAGGTACCTACATACCTTTCTACCGACAAAAAGAAAGGACCTATTTATATCATAGTAGCTACAGTCCCATACGAAAAAATACAAATTAAACAAAAAATTCTTGTCACATTACAACCCCATGAGCTTATTCATTACTGTGGATATACCTACATGCTCTTTGGTAGTTCAAAATTTAAAAAAAAAATCAATGTGTAGGTACCTAGATAGCAAGTAATAAGTACTTAACCTACCTGAAGAGTGGCAGAACGGTTTGCATAACCAATTGCTATATTAACTGAATCCTTCTGAGCGAATCCAATGCTAGTGTTATATGAAATCAAGGCTTCTTCAAATTTTTTTTTCTGAAATTGCACATTGCCTTTTTTTCGAATTTCTTCAGAAATCATATCGCTCTTGCAGGGTATGCTTGAATTTAATAGTGCATCACGATTAAACAGCCCTTCTTTCCGCAATTCCATGCCAACAAAATTTACTTTTTCGTAAACTTCTTGGAAATTAACCAACTTTCTAAGAAACCTGTCATCTTTTGCTTTATCCTTGGTCCAGGTCCAAACTACCTTTTCTTGTGCTGTTAAAGCTAAATTGAAATTATCTGTCAAACGCAAACCCAAACCTATCATTTTATTGTAATTTTTTTTATTTAATTTTGATAAAATAAACAAAACACAAAATCCACCGAGGATCAAAACAAATTAAAAAACAATTCTTTTTTACTTTCCAACTGATTCAATCAATTTTTCACCGTTTTTAACGAGAATTTAGAAAATACTAAGTAGCTTTTTTTGTGAAGATTGTGAATCCCAACAAATCCTCGAAAAAAAACAAAGGAAATGCGTCATCATTAAATACTGTAGAATGTGGAATAAAATTATATAAAATAAAATAAATGTGGCACTCATGTGGATTTCAGTGGTATACAGTGCAAGCAAAAATTTTTTTCTGATTTGCGTAATTGGCTGGGAGAGGCGTAAAAGAAAATTTCAAGTCGACTGTAATTGTCGACTAGAAAAAGTTTGTGTTGTCACAATTCAATTTTGTACCATATTTTTGTATGTATTAACTAATTGGAAAAATGAGCGGAAACCCTATTTATGTATTATTAAAAAATTAGAAAAACTTTGCAATTTTTTTTTTTAATTTCGTTCGAATAAAAAAATAAGAAAAAAATAATATATTTTTATTTTTGTTAATTTATTTTTATTTAATTTTTAATAAATTTGTAAAGAACTTTTGGTGCTAGAATATTTATTAAAAATTTTATATAATTTTTAAAAATTTGGATTTTGAAGTGAAATTTGGAAAAAAAAAAAAAAAAAACTTTTTCTAATCTTAATTTTTTATTTTATTTTTGGGATTTGATGTTGATTTGTCTATCACTTTTTTTTTTCGACATAAAATTATGGCTCAATAAAAATCTGAAAGGTTTTTTTTTTATTTTTTTAGATTTTTAGATAAAAATAAAGAAAAAAAATGTGTCATCATTTTGAAACTTGAATTAAAAAAAAAAACAAAAAGTATTTTGGAAAACAAAAACAATTGAGCCGCTCTATTATTTTTTACTTATAATCAATTTTTTAGAAGAAAAAAAAAAAAATATATAGGATTTATAGGTATACCTACCTAACTATATATAAGAAAAAGGCCTAACAGCAAATAAATAGCCAAAAGAACAGAAAAACGAATATCGAAGAATTACAGAAGAATGCTAGAAGAACTTAATTTTGTGAATGCTTTAATTGGAATCGGATCAATAATTATCGTTTATTTAGCTTGGAAATCTACGAATGTTCAAGAACATCAAAGGTATACACAAATTTTGGTGATTGAAAATAATCGTAGGCGACTGTTGGAAAATATTGTTAGTCCACAAATAACAATAAGTAAGTTCAAATGGAACTTTTTTTTTTGTTTAAATTTTCATTAAAATTAATAGGTAGGTAGATACACCTAAACATCTGTCGAGTAAGTATTTGTAGAATGAAATAGATAGGTACCTATGGTCCTATGCCAAAAAGAATATAAAACAGTTGTTTATAATTGAAGTAGATATGGGGCCAGTTTCAGCATTTCAGTTTAGGATACCTATCTTCTCTTATTGTTTTTTAAAAAAAAAAAGAAAGTTTTTTAAAAGTTTATTTGCTTTTTGACGAAATTAGTGTAATGTGGATTATAGATTTTCGAATAAATGTTAAGTCTCCTGATTTTGTCCAAGAATTCGAAATAATAGATGAAAATTAGTATCGTTTGATGTTGATTGAAGGAACCTTAAGAAATGTTTAGTCACCGATTTTGATTCGAACTGGTCGAGAAATAGAAATGTGAAAAACTTGTTCCATATTTTATTTATGAGTTGTATACCTACTTACTTTTCTATATTTTGTTTTTTTTTAGCAAGTCTATTTCGATGTTAAAAATGGAAACAATTGTGTTAACTGAACAATATCGATTTATTAGCCACTGTTTTTTATTTTTAGCAGCTGTCATAATATTTATTTAGATCATATATTTATGAAAATTTTTATTTAAATTTAATTCCATTTTCTATAATAATCGTAATTTATGTTTATGTCGTTAACATAGTGAAGTTACGCTTAAAGTTATAAACTTTCTTAAAGGCACAAGTTTGTTTCCAGACCTTGGTTTTATAATATTGAGGTGAAAATACTTATATTGTTTTTATGAATTATTTTGATTAGTCTTTCAATACAGAAGAAGGAAACAAAATCTTATTTCAAATGGGCTTCAAATATTTATAAACCAACTAATGAAATATGTTTGCATTTCTGAATGAAAGATGTTGTATCTATTACAATAATGAATTTTAACACTCACGCTATACGATCATTATTTAAACTCTCTTTCATTTAGAAGGACTCGTTGACACAACTTTTTAGTCAATAAAAAAATGTTTTTAGTTAAATTTAAATTTTGAAAAAAAAAAAATATATTCTAAACATTTTTATTGTTAGCATTGTAATGACTCATCTCAGAAATTAACCAGTGATGGGATTTGAATCTGAATAATTTTAATTTTTGAATGGAAAGTACCAAAAATACTTTTAAAGTTCAAAAAATAAACCAATTTTTACTGTTTTTCGCGCTTTTAAATTCGACAGTTCAAAATTCATATATTTATAATATCACATTTAATTGCGTTTCAATATCCCTCACAATAATGTATTTCTTAATATCTGAATCGAGTCGTTAAAAAGCTGAAAATGTAGCATTTGGATTTTTTTTTGTTTTTAAATTGAACGTGAAGCACACAAAATATTGAATAAGAATCCTTATGAATCAGTTTAAATAAAATTTCAACTTATTTCCCACTGCATTTTCATTTTAGATCAGAATTTATCAGGGGAATCAAATAATAGTGACACTGAGCGAAGAAATTCTTTAAATAATTTAATCTCACCGCCAGCTCCATCTCTACAAGAAGTAATTGATGAGGTTAACGATTTAGCTGGATCAAGAAGTTCAAGCAGTAATTTTTTAGAAAATCCGTCTGAAGAGACAGTTGACGAACAAATATTAGAAGAAGATAGCGATTCTGGTCCTCAACAAATTATTGACGATATGGATAACCCTGATACTGCCGAAGGCTTACGTCGCAGGCGCTTAGAATTTTACAATCGACCTCAAACTGATGATGCGAATAATTCAACTGGACAACCTTTAAGGAGAGAAAATTTAAATTTACAAACTGATACAGAAAATTGTTCGAATGAAAATAACGAAAACGAAAATATTTCCAAAAATGAAGAAAACCGTAATGAAAATATTTCAGTCGAATCAAGTGCACGACCACCATCACAAAGTGAAGAGAACTCAAACAATAAAGAGTTTCGTGTTAAATTAAAGTACTTAAATGATGAATTGCGAATTGTTAAGTCGTCAGGTCCAAACGAAACTATTGGTGATTTTAAAAAGTATTTTTTACAACGGTTCATAATTTTACATTATTATATATAAATATTTTTTTTCTTTTAGACGACACTTCACCATGGAATTAATGTCTGAAAAACTTGTAAGATTAGTTTTTAACGGCCATATTTTACAACCTGATTCAAAAACTCTTCAAGCTTGTGGCTTATTTGATAATTGTGTAGTGCATTGTTTAATTCATAAAAAACCTTCAAATACAACTGCTCAAGATGCTAACAGAAATGAAAGTGAGTGCTTGATAAAAAAAATATGAAAGTTTTACTGAAATATTATACATTTTTTTTGTACTTCTAAATTTTGAACAAAACTAAAATGCTTAATACATACTTTCAATTAATTCTAATATTTGTAAATCTTTGAGTTAGTTTACCTATTCTAAAAAAATTCGCAACGGGGAAAACTTTTTGAAGAATTGTTAACACATAAATATAAGATATAATCTGTTTTTGAAACGGTTTTTTTTCGTTTTTTTTATTTAGTTTTACTATAAATTCTTATCAAACTTTGATTGATCTAACAAAAAAAAAATTACAAAAAATAATTAAATCCTTTAATTTGAATAAAAACTTAGATTCTGGTGGAGTCCATAATAATCATCCTGAGTTAGCGACCAATAGCATTGGAGTGACAAACACATTTTTGGATTCTAATACAAATGGACCAATTTTTGTATATTTTGGAATAGCAATGGTTAGTTTAGCGATTGTATTCTGCTGGTATTGCAGGTAATTATTTTGTTGAAATTATTTTTTTTTTGTTGAAAAATAATTTTTTAAATATTTTTTTAGAATTCAATATAGTAGCCTTTTTTCATTGTATTCAACTATTGGACTTGTATTGATGACGGCCCTTTTTTTAATAATATTTCCATTGGTAGTTTTAATTGAACGAGACGTACCAACTTAAATTATTTTCAACTTGTTAATATTCATTTTTTTTTTTATTATTAAATATCACTTCTTTTTTTTTATTTTAACTTTAAGAATAAACTTATTTTGTGGTGTTGAAAATCATTTATTTTAATTAATTTTTATTAACATATTGATTCAGTAAAAAAAAAAAGAAACGAAAACAAAAATATATAGAAAACACTAAGAATTGTGATTTGCTTATCAAAAAGTATAAAATTTAGTTGTATGAAATGTTATGTAAATATCAAAAAAAAAATTTATTTCCTCTGTTCGTTCATTTATTATAAAAATAAAATAAAAAAATAAAGTTTGATTTTTTTTCTCTATAGGCTAAAACATGTTATTAAATATAATATTTTAAATGGTTGATCAATGAAATGGAAGAAAAAAATTGGTTATCAGCCATATGAATTTTAAAAATATTTTTTATTTTTTTTTTAAACAGATTGCAAAAGCTTGAGATGAGCATAATTTCAACTAAAGTCAATAGATATTATATAAGTAATTTCTTATGTTTATGTTGCAATCACCTAAATGCCTTAGCATAGCCTATAAATTCAATTAAATCAAATATATCTTCTATCTATACTATTCTTGCAATTAAATTAGGTACATCCTTATTTGTTATTATGTAAATAAATTATGGTATTATAATCAAAAACTATATTGAAGTATAAAATTTTTTCACTATTTGTAATGCAGCTACAAAAATTTTAAATTTCAATACAACAGCATTATGTTTGATATATGTATATACATTATATACATGTATGTGCAACATTATGTAAACAAATGTAGGAATTATGGAACTTGACAAGCAAAAGATAGTTTTTTGAAAGAAAGCATCTTTGTTAACTTTCGTATTTAATGTTTCTGACCAAAAAATATCAATCTTAAGTATTTTTACCATTCGTAGTCACAACTGGTAAGTCTCTGCAGAACTGGTATTTTGGTTCTGCAAAAGTGGTATGTCTCTGCACAACTGGTATTTGGGTTCTGCACAGCTGGTATGTTTCTGAACCACTGGTATTTGTGTTCTGCACAACTGGTATGTTTCTGCACAATTGGTATTTTGGTTCTGCACAACTGTATTTGGTTCTGCACAACTGGTATTTTGTTTCTGCACAACTGGTATGTTTCTGCATAACTAGTAGCAATACCAACATAAATTAAAAGCCCCCTATTAAAAAAAAAAAACAATACATAGACAGCATCTCGTAGGCATAAAAATCATAACAAATGTATGAAACCCTATGAGATTTCCTATACAAAACCTAAAGATTAATCTGTAAAATGGGATTAAAAGCAAAAAAATATAATTTAATTATTAAATGTGATTTATTACAGGATTAATATTAATTTTTAAGAAAAAAAACCGTATTTGTTTAAATGAAAGTTTCCATAAATCGAGCAAATTTAATCCATAATTTTTTTTTCATCCTGGTAAAGTAAATTGAATTTTTTTTTGTTATAATTTCTAGGCTCTAGGTATACCAAATATAAATAATTTATCTTTAATTTTAAATGAATTTTAAAAAAATTCAAATTAATTTAATTAAAGTTTCTATAAAGTAAAAACTTAACTGGTACCTAGCTCTTATTAGACGTTTTGGATAAAGTTCAGCTAACACACAATCCCGATTTCTCTGAAACTTGTTGAAAGAGTAGAGGCAGTAACCAAACATTCAAATCCAAGACATGTTTTACCGACATGCTCCCATTTCAGAGAAATGACCCTTCAAAGTTTTTATATATCAGGGACATGTATACATACTACTTCAGGTACATTAAAAATACTCAATAACGATATCCGAATCGGGAAACAAAAGTTTCTTAAGGGGGTTGGAAGAGGCGGCTGCCGTCTTCCATTCAGAACAACAAATTTCTATTTAAAAAAACTACATATTATGAAAAACGAAGAATTTGGTTACTACAATACAAGTAGATACCTACCCAGCATTTGAAAACTTTGCGGGTGCATTTCTCTGAAACGAGAGCTTATTGGTAGAAAATTTCTGGGATATTAATTTTAGGCGAACCGGTTTTACTTTCTCACCAAGTTTCGTCCAAATCGGTCTTGTGTACGTCAACTGCACTTACGTTTATCTACCTGGGTACCCATCTACTTATATAGGTTTGCATCTACCTTCTACCTATACCCACAAAAAAGTTTTTTTCGTTTTATTTTTTGATATTAAATTTTTTTATTTATTAATTATTTTTGGAAATAAATTTAAATCTTATTTCATTTTATACAAATATTTTCATTTGATTTTTATAACAAAAAAAAAACAAAACGAGTAAAAATCCACCTGTAGTTAAGAAAAAAAATTGTCCAATGAAGGATTTTTATTTTATTTTGGATGTTAAAAATTATTTTTTTTTACTAAACTAATAAAATATTGATTTTTTATTAATTTATCTTCAATATTATTCCATTTAAATTTTTTTTAAATTTAAAAAACTAAACTAAAAATGGCAAAAAAAATTACTGCCGACCAACAAAGCGAACAAAAATTTGAAAACTAGTGGGAATTTTTTATTTATTATCCCTACGAAAAGTTTTGTTTACATTTCAACTACACGGCTGATAAATCTTAGTGTTGGTGATGCTAGTAGTCACTGTAGTGAAATTATAGTTATATTCTTCTACTAACAATAATTACCATCATAAATAGATTTAACTTTCGATTGTATAAATAAAATCTGATTCATTTTGAAAAAATTGATTATTTATTTATTATCAAATGCTTAATACAAGCGAATACAAAAGTAATATACAGGGGAAACATAAACATATATACATATATACAGGGGAAACATAAACATAAACATGAACATAAACATAAAAACAAAATTATAGAAAAATAATATGTTGTTAAATTGAAAAATTAAAATTAAAAATTTAAAATTAAGATTTAAGATTTATAATTTGAAAACTGTAATTAAGTTATAATGAATTATTTTATAATTTTATTTTAAGTTCTTTTTCTTGTACTCTAACAATAATTTGTATAAGCCTTGAATGGCTTTTTTATTGTCATATGAATAAATAAATAAAATAAAATAAAATAAATAGGTATCTGTACAATTAACAGAGAGAAAAAATGTTTATAAAAAAGTAATTAAAATATAAAATATAAACAATGTAATAGGTAAATATTACATCAATTAATTTGAATTAATTAGAAGGAAAAAGAAATATAAGTAGTGTTTTAAATTATCGAAATTATATATTTGAAGTAATAAGTGAAATTTGTTATAAATTTTGAATACGGAGTTAAGTGAACTAGGTATTTCTACCACAGTCAGTTATGATCTTTCAACTTCGGTAAAATTAGACAGAATAACGTTGAAAATTCTTTTAGCTTTTAAACGACTAGGTATAGTATATTTTCCGAATATTTTCATTTCATCTTATATATCTTGGTCGGATATCAACAAAGTCTAAAAAGTTGTTTTGTATGATTTTAAAAAGGCAAGTTTTTAAACTTAGTTTATACGTCTGTATAGCCAACTTTCAACAAGTTGGAAGACGCAACCTAGTTTACATGGAGAGTTGAAACCGGGTTCAACTACGGTTCAACTACACGTAAACGGTGGTAGAGTTAACCTGGGTAAACCTGACTCAACCCAAGAAATTAGCTCGGTTAAGTTAACTCTATCCAGTAAACGGTTAACCCGGTTAAAAATAAGCAGCAGCTGTTTATTTTGTTTGTTTTTTGTTGTTGTTTTCAAAACTCAATTCAACCACAGTTCAACCACATGCTTTTCGACTACATCATGTAAACCTCTTTTCAACCACATTTCGACTCAACCACGGTTAGACTATCATGTAAACTAGTGAATTCAACCCGTCCATAAGCACCTTTACCGTTAGTTGTCTCTTCGAACCGAACAGGGTATGGTATGAGATTGAATAATTTTGTACACAAAATATAAAATTCTCATCACGCATCACGTCTATTTTTGTTTATGGTTTGTTTTACTTCAACTTGCACTCCATTTTTGACATTTTTTTTTTGTATGTGGTGTGTTGATAGTGTGTTTGTGTGTGTGTTATTTTTGCCATGTTTTTATTTTTATTTTATTTTTAAAAATAAAAAAAAGAAAGGAAAAAAAAAAATATTTTTTTGACTTGTGTTTCTTCTTCTTGATTGCTTGTTTGGTAATTTCAATTTGGTATTGGTTGAATTTGGATTCAAAATAATTTATAAAAAAAAATTAAAAAATTATTAAATTAAAACTCATTAAAAGTTTCAAATATTGATAAAATAAATTTTTATACGTTTACTTATTTTTCAAAAAAAAAAAAAATAATAGTAATTTATTTTTATTACACTAATAATGGGAGTTCCAGCATTTTTCAGATGGTTAAGTCGAAAGTATCCAAGTGTGATTGTTGATTGTGTCGAAACGAAGGTGAGTTTTTTTTTTTGTATCAAATTTATTTCAATTTCAATAATAAAAAAAAAGCGAGTTAATTATTGTAAAAAAATTAATTGGGTTTTTTTTGTTTGAAACTCATTCCATTATGGGTTCGGGAAACCGGGATTTAGGAATAAAAATGTTGATTGGGTTAGGCTTATTTCTAGGTATATAATTAATAATCCTAATTAATATTATGTAGGTAGCTCGATATTGAGACCATTAAGACACACTTTAAACTTTATATTTACTAGGTACACCCTATTAAATCAAACGGTTTGTATTAGGAAATTTACACGTGGAGTCGGAAGAGTTAAAATTAAATTTTTTAGACTCATTTTTCCTATTTTTTTTTAGTCAACTGATGACAATGGTAAAAATATTTATGAAGATGGAACAAAACCAAATTCCAATGGTGTTGAATTTGATAATTTGTATTTAGATATGAATGGTATTATTCATCCTTGTACACATCCAGAAGATAAACCACCTCCCAAAAATGAGGATGAAATGATGATAGCCATTTTTGAGTGTATTGACCGTTTAATGAATATTGTGCGACCGCGCAAAGTATTGTACATGGCGATTGATGGTGTTGCACCTCGAGCAAAAATGAATCAACAAAGATCAAGACGTTTTCGGGCCGCTAAAGAAACAACTGAAAAATTGTTAGAAATTAAACGAATTCGACTTGAGTTATTGGCGCGTGGATGCGTTTTGCCGCCAGAAAAAGCAAAAGAAGAACATTTTGATTCGAATTGTATAACACCAGGAACACCGTTTATGGAACGATTAAGTCATTGTCTTCATTATTATATTCATGACCGTATGAATAACAATCCAACGTGGCGGGGAATTAAAGTTATATTGTCAGATGCAAATGTTCCTGGTGAGGGAGAACACAAAATAATGGATTTCATACGAAAACAGAGATCACAGCCGGCTCATGATCCTAATACACAACATGTGCTGTGCGGTGCTGATGCTGATTTAATTATGTTGGGATTAGCAACTCATGAACCTAATTTCACTATAATACGGGAAGAATTTTTACCAAATAAACCAAAGCCATGTGATTTGTGCGGTCAATTTGGTAAATTTAGTGAAATGAATAGTAATTAAATAATAATATGAACAAATTTTTGAATTTAAATTTATTTTTAGGTCATGAAATGGATAAGTGTCAAGGGTTGAATGCGATAGACGTTGGATCGCAAATAAAAGCTGATATTCCAATTGTTGGTGAAGTGAAATTTATTTTCGTTCGATTAAGCGTATTAAGAGAATATCTAAAGAGAACGTTGTCAATGCCGAATTTACCATTTAAATATGATTTTGAACGAGCTTTAGATGATTGGGTATTTATGTGTTTTTTTGTTGGAAATGATTTCTTACCTCATTTGCCAAGTCTTGAAATTCGAGAAGGAGCTGTGGATCGACTAGTAGAATTGTATAAAAAATGTGTTTATAAAACAGGTGGATATTTAACAGATTCTGGAGAAGTTAATCTGGATCGTGTTCAACTTATAATGAATGATTTGGGTTTGGTAGAAGATTCTATCTTTAAAGAACGTCAACGTCGCGAAGAACAATATAAAGCCAGAGAAAAGGCTAAAAAACGTCGCACTGAACCCAGTTTACCGAACTTTTCACAGATGCATAATTCGCAATTTGCTCCAACACCATTGGGACGCGGAATTCTTCCTTCTGCGATTGAAAATCCGCGGCAAGAAGCTGCTAGATTCAGACAAATAGGATCGAATTTGCATACAAGTTCTTCAGATTCGAAAACGATGTTGGAATCATTAATGCGACCTGCCGGTTCTTCTAATATCGATAAAAAAGCTACAAAGCGTAAATCCTCGGATTGTGAATCACAAGCAAATTCAACAATTGAACCTGAAGAAGATTATCAAGAAAGTGACGAAGTGAGGCTTTGGGAAGACGGATTTAAAGATCGATATTATGAATCTAAATTTGATGTGGGGTCTGAAAATGTTAATTTTAGATATTCTGTAGCACTACAATATGTTCGAGGCCTTTGTTGGGTTCTAAAATATTACTATCAAGGTTGTGCATCATGGAAATGGTATTTTCCTTATCACTATGCTCCATTTGCTTCTGATTTCGTTAATATTGGAGGGTTATCAACCCAGTTTGAAAAACAAACTAAACCGGTAAGACTTTAAATTTTGTTTACTTTGTTTGATTTATAAATAATAATGAAACTTCTTTTCAGTTCAATCCTTTGGAACAATTGATGGGAGTTTTTCCCGCAGCTAGTAGCTCACACGTTCCAGCTCCATGGGCAAATTTAATGTCTGATCCAGTAAGTGAAACACTTAATATATTAAATAAACCAAATACCAAATAGTTATAAAAAAAAATTAAAATACTTTATAAATGTTAATGCCGAAACTTCAATCTAATTTAAAATGGCAATAAAGTAATTTTTATCAAATTAAACAATAAAAACCAGGTATCCTTCCAAAAAGTAATGTTTAAGACTATTTTGATACATCAATTATTGCTTATATAACAATAACTGAAATGATATATTGTAATTGTACAGAAATAACGTACAAACATTCATACATATTCTAGTTCATTATATCCTAGTTCTTAGGGCCTCATACATATTCTTTAAACTCAATCAATTATTTTGAGAAATATTTTCATTTCGGTAATTACTTTATTACTTAAAGAAACTTTACGGATGAAATTGCAAAAATTAAAAAAAAAAAAATATAAATATTTTTCACAGAAATCACCTATAATTGATTTTTATCCAGAAGATTTTAAAATTGATTTAAATGGTAAAAAGTTTGCTTGGCAAGGAGTTGCTTTATTACCATTTGTAGATGAAAGACGTTTGTTCAAAGCTCTGGAACCATATTATGAAGCTCTAACTCCTGCAGAGAGTAAGATAATTATTTTATGAATATTTTGATAAAAATATAAATTTTATTTTATTTTTTTTAGTTAAACGCAATAAATGTGGAGAAAGCAGACTGTATGTTGGTACGGGGAATTCAGGATATTCAACAATAAAATCCAATTATAAAAATAATATTTTTAATACAATTGAAGTTCCTATTTCATTTCAAGGAATGCAAGGAATAATTTTATGGTGTGATGAAAATGTTGGACTAAAGCAGTAATATTACCAAATCGAACAACCTAATCAATAAAAAACTAATATTTTTATCTTTATTTATTCAAGAACTTGTAATTCTCCCATCAAGGGCTTACATAATGTCGAACAGAATATTGTTTTGACCGTTCGCTACTTGGATCCACGTTATCCGGATGATTTTATTTTTCCTGCGCGAAGATTACCGAAAGCCGTTGATCCACCAACTGTTCTTGCGCCTGATGATCAGGAAGGCAGAGATATGCATTTTAAACCCCAAATTGGTAAATTATATTTTTTTCCTTACGCAATTCTTATGTTTTTGTAAATTTAAAAACAAAATAAATTTAATATTAAATACAGAAATTCGAAAATTGTTATTGTTGTCATAATTTTAGCGTTTATTAGAAAAACTAATATCCAGGGGTTTTTTTTTAATAATTCATAACTCGTAAAAAAGATATGAATTAAGTTCTAATCCATTATAGGCATAAAATTAGACGAAATATTACATTAGTACACAATTACAAAGTCGGAATTTATTTGTAAAATTTATTGTTTTATTCTCAGGATTCACTAGAAATATACCGTCGGCCAACTTAGGCGAAGCAGGACATCGAATGTTGGGTCATTATACTGGACAAGGGTCACAGCAAGGTAGAGTTTATTCCAGTATACCACCTCCACAAATGAATGGTAAGATTGATTTGAAATATTTTTATTAAATTTGATCAATCGTAAAAATTATTTCGAAAATATCATTCTAAAATTCTATTTTGATTAAATTCAATGAATATTTCTAGTTTCACTCGAATATGGAATTTTCGTAAGATTTTTAAGATCAATATAATTTTTAATGTTAATATTCTAAAAAAAAAAAAATTGGAAAAACAATTATGAAATTACAAAATATCTCCGCTCCTCGTTCCGGATTCTCATAATAAGTAATGATTTCAGATTTTCCAAACGACATATTCAAAACGTGTCGCTAATTTGAGTCAAAATCTTTAGAAATAAAACATTTTTTTTGCTAAGATCTGAAACCTCTTTGTAAACTAAGTAAGTTTATTTTGATATTATTGTCATAAACAATCTCTGTTTAATGAGGGATCCTGCACAATGTCTACGACAATAATGTATACGAAGAAACGATATAATGTCTACATTACATACATTTTACAGACATTATGTCGTTTTTTTCGTTTACAATATGTCGTTTTTTGTATAGATTATGTTGTCTAGCCGTAGATTTAGTTGCGAAAAAGGAGGTAATTATTTCTCGAAGCACAGAAGGAATATTCGAAAAGGCCCGTGCTTGCGTAGTCGTAGGTTAAGTTGTAAAAAGGAGGTTTTAATCCTATGTATGATGTATACGAAAGAATACGACATAATGTCTGTAAACTTAATGTCGATTTTTTCGTTCATATTTTTTTGGAGATGTTATGCCACCATGCCTGATTAATATCTAAAATTTATTAATCCCAGAATCTAGAACATAAATGTAAGACAAAAAAATTCAGAAAAAATACTAAGCATTACAATTAACAAATTGAATAAAATTGACAAGAAATTAAAAAGATATCTTATTATTGTGATAAACCGTTTTTGTTTTAAAGTGGTTTGAGCGCTGTTAATTATTTAAGGGTCTTCGTTCTAAAATTTTATTTATTTCACATTATTTGTAGTTTAGAGAAAAATTTAAATTTTTTTTTTTTAAATGAAATTGAATGGCAATATTTTAATATTTTTTTTTCTGAATATTTTTTATACATCTTCATTTAGTGAAGTGAAAATTATCCTTTATTGTGCGCCTATACTTGATTTTGAATTGAAAAGAAGTCCTAAAGAGGATAATCCACCACACTTTATTCAACAAATGCATAAAATTTGTTCACTTGTTTTTCAAGTGCCCATTCAAAAAATTAAGTCTTATTCAAAAACATTTATATTTTAGTTAAAGAGCATGATGATAGTACATACATATTTTTTTGTTTCGCCAGGCTCATAATATGAATAACATTAATTGAAGTTTGTTATACATCATAAGAATTTTATACAGAATAGTAACAATTTTCTGCTTGTTACTTAAAATCACATACCTAAATTAGAATTTTTTAAATTGTTTTTAAAAATTTTAAGGTTTTGTATTTAAAAAAAAATTAAAAATTTTAGCCCCAATTTATTTAAGCCTCGGTAAGTTTATCTTAAATGAAAAAAAATTGCTTAATTGAATGGAAATTTTGAATTCAGGTACATACATACATATTTTGTAAGTCTTTTTTCATCTAATGCAAAGATCAATATTTTATGATAGGCCCTCACTCTCTTGTTCATATTATAAATTAATATACTTTTCGGAACCTTATTAAGTTAAAGAAAGTTTATGAAGTCTTTTTTAAATGAAATAGTTCAGTTGCCTTTCGAATTTAATTTTTGTTTCATTTCCTTTAAGTTCATTTCCATTAATAAATAACAAAGATGGTCAAATCTATATTTTTAAATCGTTGCAAATGAAAATTTATGTAATTTGTTTACCTTGTCGCATTTTATTGAACTTGAACACTAGAATTCTATAGGGTATGTACATAATACTAAAAAGGAAGAATAAATATTTTCATTATAAAGCTTTAAAATGTGGTTCTCGATACTGACTGATTTTAAACGAACAGCTGAGATATGAATGTAAAAAAATTTTGCTGAATACTAATTTTTTTCAGTTAATTATTTAGTGTAATCGCATGATATTAATCGTTAGTTTTTTATTTAAAAAAAGGATAATGATGTATAAAAATTTATGAGGACATCATTAAATATACCAAAAATACCACACAATTTGGTAGTTAAAAATTTTTTTCCACCAACATTTACAAGTTTTCCGTTTATTGTTGGGAAAAGCCAACAAAACATGAAATTATCATCCCATTAAAAATCATTAAAATAAAATAATAATAATAAACTAAGAAAACACACAATACTCAAAAAGGGGTGTTCAGCTGTGTCCTTATTTATTTTATAACCCCCCATTTAAATCTTTCTACAATCTATATTTTGTATATCATATTGAGATAACAATAAAAAGGAAGTTTTATTATATTTAAAAAAAAAAAAACATACATATGAATGGCTGCGGAAGGAAAAAGAAAATTTTTATATTATTGGCTGGAAACTGTCATAGCCTGTTTATGATTAAATCTGACATGCTATTGTCCTGCAATTATACGCGTCATATACACACTACACACAATTTTGTATTTTAAATTTCATAAATTTCATATTTAGGTAGGTATATTATGTATGTATGTACATTAGAAATATATTTATATGGTTAAGGATAGATAAATAAATTTGTCAAATGTTTTTTTGTCAATTGGTTAATATGGTAATGTCGTAAAGTAAGTATAAATAAGAGAAATTCATTCCATACAAAAAATTCAAATTAAAAGAAGAAACAAAAAATATTAAAACATATGAAATCACTACCCCACAGTCTGTTCGTTTATTTCATTTAACGAATTCGAAATAAATTAAAATAGTGCCGACATTTATTGAAAATTGATATTTCGGTGTTATTTAAAATTACATATTTTGATGTGAATAAATTAATGCTGAGAAAATTATCGGCTCTATTTCTTATAGACAGATGTAAGCCGCTAGCTTTTTTTGTCAAATAAGAAGAAAAAACACAAGAATCTTTCACAAAATTGCTCTGTATTAATATTCATTTTATTAATTATAATAAATAATACCCATGTATCTTAAATGTTAGTTAAATATTGAATTTTTATTCATATATAGAATGGAATCTGTTTAAATTAAAAGCTTTGCTTTACTTCATCGTAACAATTTAACTACCTATGTTTCCTCTGATTTTTCAATTTGCATATTACAATCTCTTTATAACGAAAAAATTATCTCTACAGATCTTATGATATGGAATTCGTATAGTTTTTCATAAAATTTTCTATTTCAAATTAGTGCAAAATCGTAGAGATATGTTTTTTTTTTTGGATTCATTAAAATTTTTTATTTTTTTTATTTTATGTTTTGGGTGCGAGTTGTACGTGCTCTCTCACTAATCAGCAAATATAATTGCGCTTTGGCAATTTAAGAAAATATACTAGAATATATTTATATCATATTACTTTATATATATAATATTATGTATATAATGCAATCTTTTAAGTACATGTATAAATACACCTACATACATACATACAACATACATATATTTATATTTAGTACATAACATCATAACATTTTACCTTAAAAAAATTATTCATCAAGAGAAAGATAAAATATTTTTAAGTGGTTTTTAGTTGACTGGAAGCATTTTGAAAATTTTTAAAAATAGGTATTAAAAGAAAAAAAAAAAAAAATATAATTTATAAAAATCTTCATCCAGTTAAATATTTCATATTATTTATTAAAAAAAAAAAAAAAAAACTGAAATCTTTAAGTAGATATGCATTTCGCTAATGAGCAGTGGAAATCCACTTCTATTATAATATTAATTTCTAAGATTTCTATAATTTTTTTTTTAATACATAAAAATTTATTAATTCGGTTGGTTAGATTATGAAATTATAAAAAAAAAAAAAAAAAAAATTAAATTATGATCTTAATGATAGCAATGAGGAATTGTAGCATGTCTTTAGGCAATAACGATCTCATTAAGAATAATTTCTGTATGGTTACACACTCATACTTATCTCAATTTTATATAATACATTAAAAATTGTAATTTATTCATGACAAGTTTTAAAAAAAAAATTTGTTCAAAATCCAGTCCTGTTCTACGACTAAGTTATTAACTCTAATTTCTAATATAAAAAATTAGTGTTTTACTTCTTAAAAACAGATTAGATTTTCACGCTCAAAATATGCAATTTAAATGAAAATTTAAAAACAATAGTAATTTAATACTTGTTTTATGTTTGCAATCATAATACAGTACCCAAGCGTGTATCAATTATACCAAGATCAAACTAGTATTTTTTAAATTTTATTGGTTGGATTCTAGAAAAGCTGGTCTAAAATTTTTGTTTTTTTTTTTTTTTTTTTTTCAAAAACCACTCTATTTAGGTACGTGATTTTTCATATTTTTCATTTAGCTTTTCATTTTTTTTTTTTTTTGAAAAAAAAAAAAATTAGTATTATTTTTAGGGCTTTATTAATTCTGTGAGCTTTTTTTATTCATTGCTATGCATTTATAGAATTTTTTTTTTTTTAATTTATATCTATTTTTGTATTATTATTATTATTATTATTATTTTCTTTTTTGCTTCAAATTATAAAAATGACAAAAAATAAGGAAGGAAATAAGTGCATTGTGATATTTATGATTATTATTATTATTCTACAAAGAGAAATATTTTTCTTTATAAAAATCACGTAGGATAATAATAATTTGCATTATAAATTTTTTTTTTTGTGTAAATTCATTTCTTAAGGCCAAAATGAATTGTTTCCTATCCTCAAATGTTCAACTTTATGTTTATTTCTTTTGTTTTTACTTTTTTTTTATTATTATTATTGTTATTATTATTTACACTCTTATCCGTTTTCTTTTATAAAAATCTGGCGTGCTGTCAAATTCTCAAATCCGCTATTATATTAAAAAAGCTAAAATACCAAGAAAAAATTATAAAAAATTATAAATTTAATTAAATTATTTAAAAAATTTAATTAATTTTATTGAACGATGATAAATATTGTTAAAAGGTCCGCTATTCTGCAAAAAATAAAATAAAGTTTATTCTTATACTGGATTATGTTATTGGTTAGAAACATAGGTTTTATATACTAGGTTTAAAATATACAAAACAAAAATTTAAAATCATGAATATTTTTAATTATATATTCTTTGTGGTTTCCAAAATTAGGAAACTTCTATAACCACTAACAAAACTTATTTACGACTTGCTCCGCCTCTTTAAGAAGAGTGTAAATGATTACCTCCTAACAGTCCTAACTGTCGTACTTTTTAACCCCCGTCTAAACTTTGTGTCCTTTTTATTAAATCCATACTTTAAGTATAAAAGGTATCCCACCTAGTGATTTGGTAATTATAATATAAAAAAAAAAAAATTGCAATTATTATTGTAATACACTCATTAATATATTTTTTAATTAATTTCCATCGTTAGTTGCAATTAAATAAAAATAAATATATATGTATGTATGTAAAAATAAAATCAATAAAATTTACGTTCAAATCTTGATAAAAACGATATTTCAATAAAATTCAAGAAATTCATTTCTCAGCAATATTCATTTTATTTAAGAATTTTTTATTTCTTTAATATTTAATTGATTTAATTAGAAATTTTATTCAGAAAAAAAAAAAAAAAATGGGCGCATAATTTCTTATTTTTTTATTTTTTTTTTTCTTTTCTTTATAAGAAATTTATTGGGAGATGTGTTTTTCTTTTTAGAAAATATTCAAACTCATTTCTTTTATGTTTTGATGATAAAAATTTTCCGGTTTACATCAAGTTTCTTAAATCAACTCTCAAGCACGTACGGTTGCGGCAATTATAATTGTACATATTTGAAGGTGTGTCTTCCCTTTATTATGTAAAAAATTTGTGTGTACACATATCGTATTATATGAACTGCATATACATATAATATAATGCAAGCATATGGAATACGAATTTGGTATTCCATTTGGTTACCATCATTATATGTTTAGAATATTACAATATTCCGAAACATGAATTTTTCCAGAACAGTCTGAAAACTAAAATTGATTTTACAACATTTCTAATTTTCTGTCATTTATCGAGGAAAAACATGTTTGTTTTTAAAGTTTTTTTTAGTAAACACTAAACAGGATATTTTTGTCCTATGACGCCTTTGTAAAATTGTAATATTTTCATCTTCGGCAATGCATAAAGCTAATTCAATATATACTTTTTTCTTGGTTATTCATTATGTAAAATAATAATTAACGCATACATTAAATGTCTCAAAGATTTAAATTTCTGAACCAAGAAAAGACAATTTGAAAAGAGACAAGACTACTCCAATATTGATTAATAGGATTATGTTTTATCACTGTTGTTTCAAGTTCAGTTACATTGTTACATTATAATATATTTCTCGTTATTCATTTTTTTTTTCTATTTTCATATTTTATTTCAAAGCTATAGATAAGATGCAATATTGATTTTCTGTTTTAGAAAAATACATAGCTCATTATTTTTAATTAGCTATTCTACAAAAAAATATCATAAATTGTATAATAGTTATAAAAAGAATTCTTTTTAATTAAAAACTACAAAAATCATTTTTATATAAAAAAAAAAAAAAAGAATAAAGAGAAAATCCTTTTCATTTTCATATTCCAATTATCATAAACCCACAATCAGCAGTCACCACTACAATACAATAATCAATTTTCTTCATAAACTTGTGGATTGAATAAATTCTATAAAAAAAAATAAAAAATTATTTGAAAAATTGTAATTACTACGCACTCACCCTGAATCAAGTGGAGTAATAATAAGCTCCTAAAAAAATTTTTATTATTACTAATTTCCCGCCCGATTAAAAAATAAAGAATAAATATATGTATAAATGTTTGCATTATTTATTATTTTTGATATTTCAGAATTTTTCAGATACTTTCTTCTTGATAAATAAGAAGTATGTAAGTAAGAAGAATATAAAAAAAAAATATATATATATTTTTTTAAAAAGGTTATTATAAAATTATTAAAAGATAATAATATAATAAAATTGGGAAAATGAGAGAAAAAAAAAAAAAAAAACAGAGAACTATTCACTTCATTGGATCTTTTGTTAAGAACTGAAGATCTTAACGTTGTTGGAACAAATAATTTTTAAAAAAGAATAATATTTTTATTCAAGTAAAAATTACCCATATTATAAAATGTGGTTTGATTTTCAACGCAGATAAAAATCCTTTTTTTTTTTTTTTAAACAATTTCTATACTCTTCAAATTTTTTTTTATTTATATTATATTTTGCTTTCATAATAATTGTATATACTGATAAAAACTAATTATGTTTTTATAAAAAAAAAAAATTATATATATAGATAGATTGACAGGTACATGAGAAACATAAAATTTTTGCTTCTTTGTCTAATTTTTTTTATATTTTAGCAATTATTTATTTCATTTCATTTTTAATAAAAACAAATATACAACAGACATATTACATTAAAGACATAATTTAATAATAATACTATCTATTTCGAAATTGTTGAAGTTTTGATTTTGTTGAAAATTTATCTTTAATATAGAAAATTAATAAGCTCAGATCGATTTAAGAAATTAAGATTTTCTTTTATGATGTCTTTTAATATAATCTTTTATAACATAATCCTTTTTTAATTGATAATGATGTATAGGCCAATTATTTATAAAGATAAAAAAAAAAAAAGTATAACAAATTTGATTTTTATATGTATATAAATAATATTTATCCCTGGAATATCTTACAAAATAATAATAATAAAATAAATTTTAAGAATATTGAAAATTTTACAACTAATTGGCTTTATTTTATTATTTACAATTTTACATATGTACATACATACAAAAAGTATAATATATATTATATATAGAAAAAAAAATGTTGTGATAAACAATAAGAGTCCAATTAAAATTTAAAGAGATTTTTTGAATTGTTTTTATATTTATTTATTTTTATTTTTTTTTTTAACTTCTTCTCATGTTGATTTGGGCGTTTGTAATTTATTCTATTTTGTTATCCTTTAGCATGAATATGAATGTGATATATGTTTAACATTATATTATAGAAATGATTTAATGTATATACTATATATATAAAATTTATGTTTGCTAAAAAACCTCCATTGTGGAGTATTCTATAATAATTTCTTAAACACGTGTCATGTTTTTCAAATCAAGAATTCCTTCTTTTATTTCTTTTTGTTTTTTTTGGCGGTGTGATATTATTAAAATATTCATCATTCCTTTTTCTGGAAAACAATAAGAATATTATAAAAATATTTAACATTATTTTTTTTTTCTAAAATTTAAATTTTATTTAATGTTTTTCACAGTTCATATCCAGAATTTATAACTCTAAAATTGAACTAAAAATGAATTTATGTAATACCTTTAAAACTAATGAAATTTCATGTATTGTCGAATAATCCTGTTTTTCTTTTAAAGCAAAAGATTAGGTACCTAAATGGATAGCAGTTATATGTATATTTGTTATATTAAGTTTTAATTTTAGCAATGAGTAATGATTTAATGTAAGGAATAGAGTTATCTATCGATTTTCCATAAAATTAATCGTTATTAAATGACTTGTCTCTATTAGATCGTTCATCATTATCAATTAATGAATTATGCTGAATTAACAACAATTATGATCAATACTCTTTTAACTAACAAAATACTGTTTGAATGTTATAGCTTCTGTAATTTGTCCTCAACAAAGTTGTTGTACCAAATTAATTTATAATCAAGCAAGAGGGACGAAAAAAATTTAAAACAGTCATATTCAATCGCTGACGCAAAAAATCTGTGCGCAATCAATTCAACACATAAAACACGTCAGACTGATTTATAATTTTAGCTTTGTTATTTCAAAATATAACAAATTTTGTCTTTTTAAAGAAAAGATCGTAATTATTTTGGCATGTATTTTCGAATGAAAGAAAGGTGATAGAAAAATTTTGTAAAGTTATAAATGAAATAATATTTTACTCCTTAATCTTTAAATATGAAGTAAAAAGTAAAAAAAAAAAAATTTTGAAGCTGCTTATTAATTTTCTGATTCAAATTAATTTTTCAATTTAAGTAGTTTTTTTTTTTTTTTTTTTTTACCAACATTCTTCACCTTATTCAATTCAAGAATAATGTTAAAATAATTCGTGTATTATTAATTTGGTAGTGTTATAATCACCTCAGTTGCCTACATTTTATTCATTACGATTTTTTTTTTAATTTCATAATTAATATAAAAATTTATTATTTTTCAGAAGAAAGCTTTTAATGTTATTTAATATTTATGCTTCGACAATCGTGAATTTTAATACGAACATAATGAGAAATTATTTATGCATTTTCAGCCAACCATATTATTTAAAGCCACCTACTTTAAAGTGAGCCAATAATTTTCTTTGTTTCATTATTTCGTCACAATTATAAACGTAAATAGCTTCACTCTTATTAAATACATACATGTATAGATGCATATGTTTAATTAATTTTTTAGTAATAATTTGGTTGTAAAGGCATTTTAAATTTTTTAAGAACATTCAAATTTTACGATTAAAGTCGGTGAGAATACTTATATATGTACCACAATTTCAGGACTTATCGTCTGACTTCTCCAAATCTCACTCATTTTGAATTCATGTAGTAATAATAAAATCTCTCAATATTATTATATTTTATGAACTAGATTACAGCAGTTGAATGTCTGAATGACTCACTAAATAAATGAGTTTGTTGAGAATACAGTTGAAAAATTTGCTCTAAAAAGTTTATTCCAAAATATTTTTATTTTGAATTATAAATTGTGACTGTGAGTTTCATCATTATTGAGTTAGATTTATGATTTTAATCAATTAAAATTTTTTGCAGTCTTTATACCAGTACGCAGTTGTTTTTAATTAAATTATCCTTTTACTTAAAGAAACATTTCAATTATGTTTTAATTTTTATCAGGACTCGGAATAGCAGTGTTTAAAAAGCTTTTTTTAGCTTAAATATTTATATGAAAGAAAATCAAACGAATTTTAAAAACAAATCTCTGCTGCCAGTCGTCGAGGCTTAGCGATATTTGAGTTATTAATAATTTCGTTTCACAGCTCGGTATTAAATTTAAGATTAATTCACTTTAAAAATATTTTTTGGTTTTTGAAAATTGGATTTTTGCATGGGTTTTTGATTAAAACTTTATAATTTCTAAAAATGCAAAGAGACCGCATAACTTAGCAAATTAAACAACAAAATCTTAACGATGATTAGATATTTAGCCTTTATTAGGTTCTGGTGTATAATATTCGCGACTCATATTCAACATTCTTAAAATAAACAATTCCTCAGCTTGGAATAAAATATTTCTGAATGTGATATTGTATTTAATATTCGTAATGTATTTTATATTTTAATAATACTTTTGTTTTTTTTTTTCCGTATATAATGGAACAATATGTATGCTTATTATGTGTTGTTGGTCTCTGAAACTTCAAATGAGCGGCAACTAAGTGGCTATGAAGAGTCACCTTTTTGGATTGCACTTCTTGTACATTTTAGAATGCATTTTTTTCTTGCTTTTCAAAACCTGCAATGTATTGCACTTTACTTATGAATGAAAACTGGTGTAATAAAATCATCAAGTTTAAATGCGATGACTTTTTCACCCACACTATTTTTTTTTTTTAAATAGTTAATACATTAATAGTTAAAAATCATTAATAAATTTTATTGAAATAATTCATTGACAACATCAAGAAGGTTAATTACTTAAATAAATTTTATTAATGATGACCCAATTTATAAGTTTTTTTTTCTTTATGTATTTGTGTGACGTGTGATTTTAAATACTTTTATTTCTTTTACCATCTACTAGAATGTAGTAATTGCTAGAGTTAGAAGTCCCGACTTCCGACTTAATAAATCGGAGCTGGTGGTAATACAGGCTTCTACTGGCTATTAACCACCAGCGACTGGAAACCAACATTGTGTGATCATCAAACCTAGATTATTTCTTATTAAACAAAGTAACAAAAGATTTTTTTTTTCCTTTCAGAGCAACGTCAAAATTATTATAATTCAAATCAAGGCAACAGAAATAATTATGGTAATTATGGTTATAATAACAATCAAAACCATCAAAATAGAGGAACGGGAGGGAATTGGGTGACTGGAAACAATTGGAACCAGGGCAACAATTCGTACAATCAAGGTAGAAGCGGAAGTTATCAGCAGCAAAATACAAATTATAATAACACAAATCGGTATGGAAATCAGGGCTCTCAAAATTACGGAGCAGGTTACAATAACAGCAGTAATCAAGGTAATTACAATCAATCTGGAAGAAATCCAAATTTTCCACCAAGGATAGACAACAGTGGACGTGGAGCTCAACAAAATAATAGGAGAAAATTTTAATTGTGTATTTTATATTATTGAAATTTTGTTCTAAATTTTGATAAAAAAGTTATACTTTTGAAAATATGAAAAGATGTAGAGAAAATTATTATTTGTATTGTAAGTTACATTTATGTAACAAAATAGTTTTAAGATTTATAAATATTAACTGCGGACAAAAATATTTTAATTGAATTTTAACGTAATAAAAAACAAATTTAATTGTTGATAAACAATATTAGATCTGTTATTATTAAATTTTGCAATTTCCTTACAGAGTTTTTTAATTTTTTTTTGTACTTTAATATTTTATTTGTTTTTGAAATTTTTTCTTCAATTTCAAATATTGAAAGAACTCATCGAAAGTAATGGTATCAAAAAAAATAAATGGAATCCATATTTGTATTATTGTTGTTAGATTTTCATCAAATATTTTATTTCATAGCAAATTTTAAGAACAAATTAGCCCTAATAATAAATCGTTCTTTTTGTAACGGTTTCCTAATTTCTGACATCATATTATATTAATCAAAAAATTTTCATTTGCATCTAATCTTTAGAAATAAATAAAAAATATAAATAAAAAAAAAACCTTAATCGATTAAACTTTCAAGTGGCCACAGTTAAAAGAAATATACATACAAAAAAAAAACATAAAAATATATAAGTTTATTATAACGCAGAAACAATATTATCCAAATTTTACACTAATGAGGACAATAGGAAAGATTTTATTGAAGTCATATGGTACCCGCTTTGGCTTCCAATAATAAAAAAAAAAATAATTTAACATCTTTCCCTCATGATCGCAAAGAAATAAAAAACACATTTTCAATTTTTACCCATTAGCGTTTTTCGAAGAACTAAATTTCATCCCTTAACAACAAAAAAAATAAAATTATGATTTTTCTTTGAAATTTTTCATAAATTTACGTCATATGGGGGTATTTCTTTTGTTATGTTTTAAATAAGTACATATATTTAAAAAAAATATTTTTCCCAATTGTTCTTCTTTAAGTGGTCACTTCAGTTTTTTTTTTTTTTTAGTAAGTTTAGTGAAAGAATTATTTGATTCAAATAATGCATCCAAAAAAGAAATTCCCGTTCCAATTGAAATATAAGAGTCTCTTGACGAATACCTACTGTAGTGTACTCTGTCGCGATTCATTGAAGATTTTTTGTTTTATTTTTTTTGATTCATCAAATGTTAATACTACGTTATTTTTTATTTTCAAAAAAATTATAACACTAGTATATTGGTCTCATTAACAGAAGGGTAAATAAATGTTTAAAAATATTCAAAAATTGATGTTTACTGCACAAATTCCTAGGAAGCTCTTACACTTCTTAACTGTTAAGATTTATTGATAGAAATGGCTTGGAAGGTGAAAAAAATAGTAATCTAATGTTGCTTTAATTATTAAATATTATAATCTACTTTCTACTCTATACTTAAAAGCTATGTTCAATGTTATATATATTTTTTTAATTATTTTAATTGAAAATATTTTATTAAAAAAAGTAGGTAGGTATTGCATATTAGACTGAAAAGTATTTTACAATACAGTCGGTTACACTTACTTTTAAAGAAAATTATAAATGTTAATTTGTATAAATTTTATATTTGGTACATATGTGCTCTTGAATTCATGATTAAAAAACAGTATAGGCAGTACCTAAAAAAATTTTAAAAATTGGTTTTTACATTTTTACTTGCACGCACATTTATAATCATCATTATTGGCATATCCGATTTGTAAAAACCGTTCGCTATAATCTATTGGCCAAATTTATTTATATTTGTTTGTAATAAAAATGAATTCTTGTTATGTTATGGTCAAGAATCATGGACATTTTATTTTTTAAGTTTGTTTGCTGAATTTAAGTAAGTATTTTATATATCTATTATTATTAAAAATGGTTTTAAATTGTGTATGGAAAAATTAACGTTCATCCATTTCATTTTGTATACAATATTCATCAAAAAATTATTTAAATTATTTTATGATTTTGCATATATACATTTGTATATTATGCAAAATCATAAAATGTATTAAATTAAAATAAAATAACAAGAAATATTAATTACTAAATTACTTATTAGTTTCTTTAAAATTCTAATTCGAATTCTAAATAATATGTACAAAACCGTAAAATTCATCAAGAACTTACCTAAATTATGAAAACAAGTTAAAATTATGCCATAAATATAATAGCCTCTCCTTTAACTAAAATTGTATGTAAATGCTAATATTCTATAAAACTGTTAGGAAAAATGATGGACATAAGTATTTTAAAATTGAATATACATATTTATATAAATTCTGTATTTTATGATTATGAGCGCATTTGTCAATAATATTGTTATTATTATTATTGAAAGTCAAAGGCCACATGATGGAGAAGCTTCATTAATAATATGTGTACTTATGTATATTTATAGGTACATAATGCATAATATTCTAGCAACATATGTGTAACGTGGAATTGAAATTAATGGATTATCATAAGAAAACACAAAAATAGAACAACACCTCATAAATGGAGTATGGAACTCGTTTGCAGCATTTCGATTAAGGATACTTTAATTTTTAAATACCTCGGTTACGGTTTTAGTTTTCTTCAACCACACATCGTCTGCTAAGAAATGAAACAACGTATGACATTTATATGTCATTATTTGACAATAGCACCATTCGATTCCTCGTACTCGATTTTATAAGTAGGTACAACTACTTTGCAATATTCTTAATGTTGATTAAAATGTGTTTTTTAAATGAAAATTGTACGCTATTTGATATTTTTTCATACGTTTTTTTCATTTTCAAATCTTTAAATTCAAATTACTCGAAACTATACTTTTCATTATACGTTGTTTCATTTCTCAGCCACGATATTATACCAATACCATTTACTCAAATACCATTTACAAATATAACCCTTGGCTGGTTGAGTACCTGTAATTCCTAAACTCGACAACTTCGTTTTTTAGTCGACATGAAAATGAACGAAAAATATTTTCTAAATTTTTTTTTTTATGGATGCTAGGCTTTTATTATTTCAATATTCAATACATTTATTTCGCTTTTTTACAAAAAATTTAGATTTGCAGAATTTTTTTGTGAAACTTTTATTAATCATAAAAATGTGGAATTTTGTACAAAAATCACCTTAGAAGTGTAAGTTAATGCAACTACATTATTATTAAATTCATGGTAAATTATAAAATAATACAAATGTTTTGTTGTGGCATATATTTGTGAAGTTTATTTTTTTGATTAACAAGTAAAAGCTTCTCGATTAAGAATACAAATTGCATGTGAAATATTGATACACGAAAGTATGTAAAATTAAATTCAATATAAATATAACTAGAAGTGGTAATGTCAAGAAATGATATAATCAAGAGGTTTTATAAAGTCAATCGTGTTCAATGCTCAAGTTTTTAGAATATGACCAGTATAAAGTTAAAAAGAGTTTTTTTTCGATAGAACATTTTTAGAATAAATTATGAAGAAGTTAAAAATGTTTAAAATAGGTTTTTTAGGTATCTTATTTTCATTTCATGTTTAAGTTGATTAGTTATATGAATTGAATTGGTTCACCTTACAATGAGATTTACGAAAAATAAAGCTTTTCGGCCAAAATTTTTTTTGAAAAGGCGATTCAAAGAATAAACATCATACGTATGGCGGGTCAAATCTGCATTAGTACATCCCTTATAGTTTAATGGATTTTAAATTAAATTCAATTTCTATGTCGAGATAATCTTGTACATAATATTCTCTGAAAATGCTAAACAAAACTAGAGTAAATTTATTTTACATAACTTATAATGAATGTGTTGTATTTTTTTTTGAATAACTTTCACACGAAAGTTAAACCGTTCTATTTCACATAATAAAAAAGAATAAAAAGGGTTGCTAATAATTAAGATAAATAACAAATATAACATTTTGTGATAACATCTCAATTTTCGTTCTAATTTCATTATACATATTATAATCAATAATATAATGAGAATTTTGACGAATTAATCAGTAAGACGGTGGCTTTAATTGAATCGACAATATTTTTTTTTAATAAAAATTATTATAATAATAATGCATTATAATTTATTAAAAAATATAATATTTTTAAACTTTATATTAAATATATCTGTATTTGCAATAAGATTCCATAACGATACTATTAATAAAAGACATCGACGTTATTTATTGATTTTTCAGGGTGGCGGAGTAAATAAGGTGAAGCAGTTTGAAATTATCAAAATGTAATTGAAATCTGTAGTTTAAATTTTTTATATATTTTTAAAATATAAATAAAGTGGTTTGTTAGTAAAAACTTTATTACATTATGGCTGAGATTTGTGTTTTAGAAAAAGAGGTTTCATATCTTCATTATTCTTATTATAATCTCTTCTTTTTAGATTTTAAATTTTAAACTAAAAAACGTTCACATTATTTTAAAAATCTTATTCTGATTAACAATAATCCTGTTAAGTTTGGCTTAAGTGTCGAATTATTTTTTCCGGCATTAAAGTTACATAATATTATTTTTTAGATGGCTTTTGGAGCTACATATCCAGTTAATTTAGGTGATCCTATAAAATGGAGACAATTAAATTGCGCTTATAATATTCAACCACAATTTCCAGTTCCAACTGCACCAATTTACCCATGGGATAGATGGGATGAAGGGCGAGGAGCTAATTCTAATCCAAAGAAACTTAATAAAAATAATATTAATAATAACAATAATAATAATAATAATAATAAGAATGATAATAATAATGAATATTATCAACCAGATGAATCTAGGAAACTAATTTATATTGCTTTGGAAACTTACATGAATTATCGTGGTAAAAAGGGTCGAAAGTGTTTGTTAAGAGCTATTTGTGAAAACGCTCAAATAGATGATCATCATGGAATTTTTTCTGAAATACTTCATACTATTTTAACGTAAGTACACTTGGATATCTTTTGTGGTAACTTTATTTTTTTTTTTTTTAACATATAGTTAAAGTTTTATTTTATTATGAAGGTCAATGAATGAAATCTAGTAGTACTTACTATATCATTTATAATATATAGTATTTTAAAATATATAGTAAACAAAATAATAATAATAATAATAATATAATTTATTTTATTACGATTATTTTATTTTAGACCAGGAAAGGAAAATTTTAACAATGAAGAATATAGAGATGCTTATGAAGCTGGAATGTCAGGTGTTGATTGTTTTCATTTATTTAGTGATTGTCCAAAGGGAGATAGCTTTTTAGATGAAATAACAGTATTGTTATGATAATTATATTAATATTATAATAATTTTTTAAAGGATTTACTTTTTTTTATTTATTTAGATACAATTTATGTACTTATTCAATAAAATTAAATGAATTACGAATTTTAATTATCATTTTGTAATATGCTTTTTGTAATGTCAACGAATTTGATAAGAGATGATAATAAATAATTTAATTCTTTGTACAATCATTCAAGGCTTGGTAATTTTAGTCGTGTATTGTCAAAACAACTCTTATTTAACTATTTTTAATTTTGATCACGATTTTTTTTTTTTTTTTTAAATTTAAATATAAAATATAACTATAGTAGCATTAAGTTATACCATAGATTAAGAATACAGAAAGATATATAGCTTCATACAACATTTTTTCAGTCTTTTTTGGTATTTTTATGTGAAGGTGTTAGTAAAACTAAATAAAATTCTTATCAAGATTGTTAGCTTCATACAACATTATTTTTGGTATTTTTATGTGAATGTGTTAGTAAAACAAAATAAAATACGTGATAATTATCAATATATGAAAAGAATTTTATTTAGTTTTACTAACACATTCACATAAAAATACCAAAAAAGGCTGAAAAAATGTTGTATGAAGCTTCCCATCTTTCTGTATACTTAATCTATGTTATCACGTATTTTATTTTGTTTTACTAACACATTCACATAAAAATACCAAAAATAATGTTGTATGAAGCTAACAATCTATGTGTATTCTTAATCTATGGTTATACTTACGATATTTGGATTAGTTTTTGATGGAACTAAGATGATGTAAGTTAAAACATTTCAATACAATAATATAAATAACGATAATTTAAAGAGGACAGAACACATTAAAGACCGGCTAAAAAATTGGGGTTAACTTTTAATCTTAAGAATAAAACTTTATAACTTCTAAACTCTCTTTATTAGAAATTATAATTAAATAAAAATAACATACATTCTATTATAATTTTACATGAAATTTTTTCGATTAACAATTTTTTTTTTATATTAATACAATGTGTCTAACTTTCAAATCTCCATTTTATTAGACGGAAAATTCTATTGGTTGTTGTTAACCATTTCTTAAAAAATTTGACTGTTGGAATTCCCTTGCTGTGTGTATATATGTACTATATTATCGAATCATATATTTAACTTATTTTTGAAGAACAGCAGGATATAAAATTTATACATATAATTATATTTATTGTACATTATATATATTTTTCCCTTTTTTAACATTAATGAAAAATTACAATTTTTTTTTTGGGGGGAATCATTATTTGGTGATTTATAGAAGAAATCAATAAAAATATAACAAATTGAAATATTATGTACTAACTATTTATATGTAACTAATTTTTAAAGAAGTAGTGGGACTTTATTGAATTTATTAAATGTTATTAATGCTCATAGCATATTCTTCTGGTTGAATTATTATAAAATTATAGCTGAATTCGTTATATTGTGAGTTTTGATGATAGATCTAACAAAAATTAGCATTTGCCAACTAAAATCAAAACGTTAATAATTCTATTTTTTGACAAAATTGCGGATTTTTTTTATATAAGAAAATATTCGTCTCAACGAGACCTTTTAAGCTGCATTCAAGTATTATTTCTTTAATGAAAAATGTTGTCAAAAAATATCTATAAAATTTTTATTTTTCATATAAAACCGGATTTTTCTCTTTTTTATTGAAACAATTTTTTTTTTTTTGGAATTAGCAGTGTTTTGATTTTAGTACAGACATCAAGTCTAAATGTCATAATTTTTCCCAATTTTTCATATCATTTATTTTTCCTGTCTGAATTATAATAAAAAAAGAACTTCTTTTGATTTGAAAAAAATAAGGAAAATACATAAATTAAAACAAAAGGGAATATATTTCCTGTTTTATTTTTTGATGTATTTTAATAAATAAAAATAATAATAATAATAATAATAAAAATAGGAAACTTATATTTTGAATGAAAGACATGGTATACACATATATGTAGGTACATGAAAAATATGCATTCAAGAAAATTTAAGTGAAAGTGTTTCATTTTCTATTATCATTTTTCTTTCTTTATTTTATTTTTTTTTATTTTATTTGCAAAAATATAATGAAACGAAGAAAAATAGTCCTTGAAGAAGCTTTTTTGTTTTATTATTATTATTATTATTTCTATATTCTTTTATCGTATATATAATATATTATAAACAAAATACATATAGAATGCAACATACATATATCCCTTTGCGAATACGAGAACATTAAGAGGATCTTTTTTTAAATTATATGAAAGAAAAAATTAAAAAAAAAGGAAAAACCACAATAAGAATTTTTTTTTATGTGTATTTTTTTTTTTATCGTCATTTCCTGTACTCAGCAGAAACTTTTATTTTCTTCATTTCTTTTGAAATATACTTGTCACCCTTTTATTCTTATGAATTTTTTTTTTCTTCTAGTCCTTTTTTTTTTCCTTTAAATTTAAACTTTGGAAAAACTTTGAAATATAAAAGAAAAATCTAAGATTAAAAAAATAATGAAAACCAAAAAAAAAAAATGGTTTTAACTAAATTCTTAATTCAACCAAGGTTTTATGTTTTTGTTTTAAAATTTATTGAAATAATTTTTTATTTTTATTTTTTTTTCAAATGCAATAAAAATGCACAATTTTTCAAAATTCTATGAGAATTTTATATGCAAACAAACATAGGTGTGCGAACAATTATAGTACAAAATTGAAGTATATAATTAGAAAACAAATGATCGTCTTTAATGAAAATGTTGAATTAAGTTCTTGGCATTTTATGATAATTTTAACAGTTTGCAAATACTAATTATTTTCTTTGAAATGTCAAATACCAGATTAAAAATCTTCGGTTTCGTTTTCTCTGAAACCAATGCTTTTTTTACGATTTTGTTATTCGGGATTCAGGTGTTATTTTTTTTTTTTTTAAATATTTTTAATGCATTTTATTTCAATTTAATAAAAATACCTTTTATTTTCCATTTATTTTGAAGTACACACATTTCTTCTTTTATGTTCATCTTGTATTAAATTTATTGCAATATATATGTTTAAAGGAAAAAATATTGATGATATTACACATACGGAAAATAATTTTTTTTTTGTCCATTTAGATTAGAACGACAAATTAGAGTCTCAATTCGTGCTCAATCATAACAAATATTCCCTAAATGTTAAGAAAAAATAATGCTATTAAGTTTGTTCATGAATCAATATTTTTTGAAATAAAAAAATTTGCGTTTAAGTTCAAACTATATCGATTTAATTCAAATTAATTGTAGTCCATTTTTATTCAATTCGAATTGAAATTGACTTCTTAAACTTAAATTATTTTTTTTATAATAATAGCTATTTCTTTTACCATGAACTTTAATTAAACAAATAATAATAGTCCACCATAATGATTGTATTAATGAATGTAGACTAAGAAATTTAAAACTAAACAACGCCTGGGTCTAAGTAAAACCCTAAATAATAGTTAAATTTCAATAAAAAACTAAATTTTTTGTTAAACATCCTATAACTTATGTACGTATATCACTTAACAAAAAAATTGAAACATTAATCAATCTAAAATCTTAAAAACTTGTACAAGATGGTATTAAGATATTTTATAACTTTCAGGATTTTAATGGAATTTTCTAAGTATATACAGTTCGATTTTAAAGCGATACAATTTTTAGTTAAATATTGCTTCTCGAAAGCTCTCAGACATAAATAAATCCCTAACCCTAAGTTTTTTTTTTTAAAAATATTGTTATGATTTTTTTTTAATTTTTTCAGATATTTTTATACTTTAAATTGGTTTCAAAAACTATAAGATGAAACAATTTTTTTTTGTAACAAATTTTAGCTTTCTTTATGTCATTAACTTCAAAATTGTTTTCTTTGTGAATGATTTTGTTAATCAAATATTCCAAAATAAAATTACGAAAATATTTTTGCTAATAAATTTTTATAAAAAAAAAAAGTATTTTGAATTCTTAATACAAGAAATTTCTTTTTTTCTTTCAACAAATATTCAAAAAATTTGATCCTTTTTGTAATTTTCTATGTCTGTATAAGGTATTTATATGTTTGTACATAAATACATTATATTATATATTTCCAAAAACAAAATTCGTTATGCAGTTTCTTATTTTATCCATATACATGGAACTAATATTGTAACCATGGACTTCAAAATCACGATGAGAATAAAATATATTCAATTTTTTTTATTTTATATAAAAACGCTTTTCTTTTGGTAAATTAAAATTTATTAATAAAAATATTTGTTGTAATTAATAGAAATTTCTAACAACCAAAGACTGCTATTGATTTGATATCATCAAAGTTTCTGTAATGTATTGGAAGTCTTAAATTTATTATTTATACATATATGTCTGCGTTAGCGAAATAATTTTAATAATGATTAGTAGGTATTTATTTTAATCTTAAAATGAAAGCGCATTCAGTTCACTCCACAAACTGTGTACTGTACTTAAATGTTAGAATCCTACCCTAATTCAATATAATTTTAAAAATAATTTTTCCCATTTCCAGATGACCTCTTTCGATTAATTGATTATTTTTTTATTTAATTTTTCGAATAAATTTCTTGACTTGCGGTCAAATGAAAAAAAAAAAAAAAAAAAAAAGATGAGAAAAAAGAAATTATTTTTTACAGAAAATAATTTTTAAATTAAAATCCTATAATATTTCGTTGATTGAGAATTATCCTTAGGCGGTATTGATGAAAATTTATTAAGAATTTTATTTTTAAGCAAGACTTTTTTTTTTTTAATTTTGATATTATATCTTGAGAAAATTCTCAATCCCCTTTTTTTATTTATCATAACTTTAAGAATGTTTGATCAAATCACACTGGGTGGTATAGAGTAGTAAGTACATTAATTTATTCATTTACTAAAGTTACAATATTTTCTGCATTTCGCTACTTGTGAAATGAGTAAAAATCAATGTTAAACGAGAAAATGTTCACGGGTGGCACCCTTAAATACATATTTGGAGCCTTTTATATTTCTGCAATGACTGAATATTTTAAATTTTTGATAATTTTCATTTTAGAAACTGTCATCATAAATGTATTGGCATTTTGGTGTGATCTTTATTGCTGTGTAAAGGAATTTCTGGGAACTAGAATAAATCATTGGCTCATAAAATTTTTGACAATTTGTTTTTTTCCAATACAGCAAGTAACGTGTGAACTTGCTTAATATGTATTTACGTAAATTGAATATTGAAATTATAAAAGAAATATGGAATTCAGACTAGAGGAAATAAATAAAGAATAAACAAATATATTGCCGTTTTCTTGCTTTCAATTGCTCGAATTCATCACAATTAATATATATTTTACAATGTTATATTCAACAGATATTATTGTCTTATATCTTAAATAATTTTTAATCAACTTAATCTTCCTTAAGCTTCTCTTACACATTTGAAGTTGTATATCTGCATTTTAGAACAAAAAGTCTTATACTTATTTAATTTTACTGTACGGTATCTAAGAAATTATATACCTAGTTTATTATATCTAAAAGCTCTTGTGTAAATCTGTAAAATATTTAAGTTAGATGCAATTCAACTACTTTTACGCCATAAACGCTTTTAATGCGTTGGGAATCGTTATGTTGTATTTAGTGCTATAGAATTTAGATCACTAAATGGAGTATTATATGCGTCAATACACATGCAATCATTTAGATGCATCTGCGTAAATAATGAAAAAATTTAGATGCATCAGCGTATATAATGAAAAAATTTAGATGCATCAGCGTAAATAATGAAATCATTTAGATGTTTCGTATTGAATATTACGTAATACCTAAACAAACATAATATCTCTCACAATATTTCAATACAGCCAAATACAAAAAAAAAAATGAGAAAAAATGAGAAGAAAAAATATTCTCTCTTTGCAACTACCTCTCCCCTACGCATTAAAACAGTATATTGGATATGTAAACAAAATTTGTTATACAACTCGTTCTGTATTTACACAAAAATACATTGACACTTGTCAATTTATATCACGAGACCGAAGGTCGAGTCAATGTATTTTTGTGTCAATGTATTTTTGTGTATACAGAACTCTTAATTAATAACAAATTTAGTTTACATATACAATAATCTACTATTACGCTTAATGTTTAATGTTGTATGGTTATAATAATTAATTAAATTGGTATATTGATATTATTATATAAAATTTTGAAAAGATTTTAATATATATACTTTCTTTGTGTGTGCTTCATCCGTACAATTATAATATACATATGATGTATATTATATACAACCATGTGGCGATTTAATTGATCATGAATTATTAGCTGTCACATATGTATATCTACAAAATAATATTATTGGATCATATCTTTTGTCACTGTCAAATTCCTAACGTATCTACATATAAAATTTACACTTTCAGGTCAATATACATGTATGCCACCGTACAATCCTAACTAACATAGAATTCAGTAAAAAAATGTATATAACTAATTTTTATTTTGAGTCTCTGCTTTTCAAATTAATATTAATAAAATAGCAAAAAAAAAAATATATTTGTGCAAATAAAATTTTCTTCTGCGTTTGACATTTTTATAAATGGTGTCACTAATGCGTGAAAATGTGTTTTAATACCGATTCATAAAATATTTGACACCAGACAAAACTTTCTGAACATATAAAGGGAAAATTATTATTAAATAATTTTTTTTGTTAAAAATTTACTGAGTAGGTATATGTGAAATTTTTTTTTCGCAACATTCCAAGAATGGAAAATAATTTACTTGGATCTACACCTACATTATTATATCTAATACTTTTTGTGCGTTGCATTAAAGGAAATATTTTTTTCTAAAATTATGACACACGCTACGTAAGAGTGGTGCCTAATCGTTCTCTCCTAGAGTGAAAGATGATCAAAAGTCCTGAAAAAAAAAACAATTTCAAAAGCTATTTTTATTGATCTCAAGTTAATATTTTTAAGTCATTCACTACGGATAATTATTATTTCTATTATTACAATTATATTTTTACATTATTTCTTTCAAACTTATTTTCTAGTTTGTTCGATTTATTTTCAGTTAATTTAAATAATAATAATAATATATGTTGATGTTTATTATATGAACTTATATACAGAAATAATTATTATTTTTAAAACCGAAAATTTATTCAAACTATATGGTCTCGCCTTTTTATAATTGACTGGCTGACCATTAAAAACACATAATAAAATGAAATAAAAAATTAAAATAATTTTTTTTTAATTTCACACTGACAAAACCTTTTATAAATGAATACACAATACATTTCTTTTTCTACAAAGTTTTAAAAACAGAATTTTAAATCCTTGTTATTTTTAAATATACATATAATGTTTGTTCATATTTATGTACATATATTAGGAATCAAAATATATATTTATAACAAATTCATATACATTGTACAAGATATATAAACATATAATTACAGTGATGGTGAATGATTGTATATATATGCTGTTCAAATTGAATTTGGCAGGTTGAATAAATATTGTTTAGAATTTGAAGTAAAAAAAAATAATCTTTGTTTTCAAATTCAATAGAAGTTTTATTGAAAGATAATAAATTGTCAATTATATTGATTTTTTTTTGATATTATGAAAATTAAATAATGTCCAGATATTTATTTCTTTAATATTTTATATGTATTTCACACCCATATTCATGCTGTAAAAGGGTTAAATAGTTTTTACATCTTCGTACTTTTAAAGTCACTTGGGACCTGCCATAATGTCCACGAATAAGCGATTTAATATCCGCCATATGCAGGGTGACCAAGTCTGACCTAAAAAAATATAGAACATTTCGACATCAAAAAAGAGAACATAAGAGAACAAACCTAAACTTTATCTGGAAAAGGTATAGTTAATCTGAAAATCGAGAAAAAAACATTTTTATAACAAAATTATTTATTTGCAACGGCCCTTTTTATAAGATGTACAAGTTTTTTATTAATTATTATTTCATAATACATATATATACAATACATATATATATATATATATATATCACATCGGATTCGGATGTATCATCATCATATTTCTCAACTTTTCGCACCCGGCTGAGAAGCTCTGTATTTTCTTTTATATTTCGAAAAAAATCTGTACATGACACATCGTTAAAATTATAGACCACTTGCAAAATACCTCGGACAGTTTTAATATTCAACTTGTTTCTTTCTTTAGACCACTGAGCATTGATCAATGAAAAAACTCTTTCTATATTAGCATTTTGCTCAGAAATGGAATAAAAAAATTGCCAAATTTTTAAAAATTCTGAATAATAGGAGACTTCTTCTATTTCTCGAAAATATTTAGCCCATTTCTGACAAGATAATAAAGCTTTTTGTGGACGGTTGAACGCCTTGAAAATACATTAGACAAAACCTTTTTGACCATTATACCTATAATTGATTTATTACATTTTTTTTGGAAAGAACATAAAAAGAGGACAAAAAGAGACAAAAAGCATTAAAAAAGTGACTAAAAAAGAGATATCTCTAAAAAAGTGAACATTTATCAAAAAAGTGAAGTGAACAAAAGATCTGCCTTGAAAAAGAGAACATGTTCTCTAAAAAAGAGATATGTTGGTCACCCTGGCCATATGAATTGTTGCTTTCAAAAAGCATAAGGTTTGCATATTTTCTGACATAATTTTGATTAACGTTAAGTCGTTTCTCAACTGTCGGCCCTAACCGGAATCTTTTTGCAAATATTGCTTTCTAATATATTTTTTTTACATGATAACTTTCACTTTTCTCAAACAAACGTCCCAAGCTAAGAAACATCAGACGCACCTATGTAGATATCTACGTGATTATAAACACCTAACTGACTCTTAAAAAGAACTCTTCCATGAAAGAACTAATCCAAAGAATAAAAACTGAAGAAAAATAAAGTATGCCATCATTAGAGTTCGTATGTATGTTTGGCCTTGCTGAAAATTTGAAAATTATTTTGCTTGAATCTCTCATAAATGTTTATTGATATTTTTTTAGGGAAATACATATTATATATGATTATTTATTATGATACTTCCTTGTTTATTTTTTTTTAATCTTTCTGCTTTTTTAATGACCACTTTAATATGTCAATTATTAAAAAAAATATTTTTTTTTGTTAAAATTATTATGTGGTATTGTGAAAAAATTAAATTTGAATAAATTTCCATTAAAAATTGTCGTAATGTTTTTATGTCGTGAAGTATGGAAAGTTCTAAATTTAAATTCGTCTAAAATAAATATATAATAATATATTTTTTCTCAATATCAACTACATTTTCATCATATTTAGAAGTAAATATTAAAAATCCATATACCTATCACAAAAAATATGAAAAATTATTATCATTTAGTTTAGAAGTTTAGAATATTTAGTATTAAAAATTAATTTTTTCAACTAATCTAAGAATTAGGCATTGTATTTAAAAAAAGAAAAAAAAAATAGCAGCACAAAACGAATTTTATATAAAGTTTACACCGGATAAGTTGTCAAAGAAACCAGAAGAAAAAATTTTATATAAAATATTTATAGAATTTCCTAGTGATGTTAATATCAATCTGAGCTATAGTTTTTAATATTTAAAATCAATCCTATTATGCATTACAAAAAATAATTCCAAAACTATGACAACCCACCTTTACATTTTGTTTTTATTAATTATACAGAAACTGAGTAATACGTTTGATTTAACAAATAACATTATATTGAAAAATACTCTTTAAATAGTTACAGATACTATGCTTCATATATAGTTCATTATATTATATTTTAGGCTTCTGATAATTAAAGTTAATTTATATAAAATTGCTATTATTTTATGGAGTTTGATGACTTTTGAAAACGGAAACATTCATTCATTGAATCTAAAAAATTCTAAAGCAGTAAGGTTAAAAATAAAATAAAATGTTTGAATTCACCATTGAGTAAAATTGGCAGTTCAACAGTTAATATGGCTAAATTACTAATCATTTAAAACTGTGGCAAAATAATTAACAAAATAAATGCAATTCTTACTATAATTATTGTGCAGACGAGGATGAAATTAAAATTAATCACCCTCCTTTTAATAATAAATAAAAAAGAAATAAAATTAAAAATAAGGTTAAGAAGCAAAAGGTAAACACAAGAACAAAATCCCCAACAAAAAAGTGAAATAAAATAAAATTTAGGGAGATTAAAATGAAATCAAAAATTTCGGAAAGATTATGATATAAAGTACTTTCTGAATTTATTTCAAATTTAATTTGATGTATAATATTTCTTCTGCATAAATATGTACATGTATATACAGTATAATACACATACTAAGTTAGAATTTTTTACGATACACCGCTAAATTGCCATTCGGTTAAAAAGATAAGCACATTTAGTTGAAGTCTTGAATTTGTTTTCTAAGCAATTTATTTCATTTTATTTCTTAATGGGCAAGGGTTTATTTACAAAATCTAATTAATTTGAAAAGATTTTAAAATAAGAAAAGAAGACTGCAGCAATTAGAAAGAGGTCGAATGGTGACGACAAAGTGATTGTATTATATTTAATTAAAATCGTTTTATAAATCAATCGTAAATTATTATTTATCTTTTTCGGTTTTTATTGATAAAATTTAAAAGAAAAATATTTTAATATATAATATTTGATTAACTTTATGCTTCTATTTCTGAATTTAAATAAAATAGAACTTAGACCTGAATTTAACTGAAAATTATTATTTTTTATTTATTTTTCTGTGAATAAAATTCGTGCAAACTTTGAAAGAAAAAAAAAGATTCAAAATCAAAAATAAAAATCAGGGAAAATTATTACATGCCTACATATTATTTTTATTATTATTTGTATATTTTTAATACTAAAGGATTAGAACTGCCTCTAATCACCGATTAATTTAATCGTCGGCTTAACCTGCAATTGTGCACGTGTGTCAGTCGCGTGCAATAAATATGAACACTTTAAAAATAACAACATATAAACAACAATATACAAATCATGGTATATTTTTAATAAATTTATTCAATTTAAAAAGAAATATTTTTATTAATATAAAAAAGATTACATATAAATATTCATAGCCCACAGTTTCAATCAATTTATAAAAGTTTTGAACTTGTAAAAATTAAATACTTAACATTTAATTGGTAAAATGTCTTAAAAGGGATCTACTGTTGAGGAATTTAGTTTGCGCTCAAAAGTTTTTGATACAGTGATGCAATTATATAGATTCTTTATTATAATAACTATAAAATTATAACACTTAAAACTCAAAAAAATAACTAAATGTAATTAAAAATGTCAACACATTGATTTTCAGATGATGTGTGACTAAACTTCGACTTGATTACAAAAATCGATATTATATTGAATCCTGTTTGTAAACATAGAATTAAAATGAAAATTTAAGTTAGAGTATAGAAGTGTGAAGTCCTTAAAAGTAACAAAGCTTAAATTTATCTTTTTTTGGATATATTATAATTTTTGTATTTGAATTTCAAATTATTATTGTATAGTATATTTAAAAATAATTAACTCATTCAACTATTTTTATTTATTTTTTTTTTTAAATTATATGTATGTAGGTACTTATTATATGTATGTAGGTACTTATAAATACTTTTGTAATATTTTTATATTGATGACATAATTATATTATTTATTTTTAATTGCAAAGTAGTCACGTTTTAATATTTAAAATATACATAATATTTTCTCAATATTTCAACATAATAATGATCTTGTTATAATACTTACGTTTAAGGTATAAGCATATGTGAGAAGCATACGTTAAAGCATAAATAAAAATACAAACCTTATTAATTGTAACTTTATTATCAAGGCCCGTTTTTTTCAAAACCTGATCTAGATTTATGGTCATTTCATTTGTAAAATCAACTTACGAATAATTTGCTTTGACTTCTTTGGAATTATTTGAGATATTACCGTATTATTAAATCTGCCAAGCAGCAAAGCAAAAACCTAAACCGAACCTATATTTGTTCAATGCATTCTAAAATTCTTTAATGCAGTTTTTTTTTTTTTCATAAATAAAATAAACATTCAATATCTTTGACTTTTATGACTTGATATTATATATTCATCATAGTTATCGCTTTAAAAGAATTTTTTTTTTCTTACCCTTTATTTTTTATTTTTTCATTCAAAAATAAAAGTATTAAATAAATTGGGATCATTTAAATTCATGTAGATTTTTATTTTTATTATACTTTTGGAGAAAAAAAATTTTGTATTTTTTTAAATTCATTGAATACCCTTTTATGAAAAATAAAGAAAAAAAAATAAAACCAACATGGAAAATTTTTTGGTATTCCACGGAAAAAGAAATTTTTTACCCTAAGAAAATATTTCAAGGAGAAAAACTTGTTAAGATCCACCCCGTTCAAGATTTGGTAATTTTTCTTTTTAAGTGAAATTTTCTTTTTCAGTTAAAATATGAAGACTTTGTGGATAATATGAATATATAAATAATTGTAATGACATTTTGAAAAACAAAAATTTTTTTTCTTAATAAGCAAAAATTAGAATATATTTTTTTGAAATGACAAATATATAATTCAAAAATAATTTTTTGATGGGAATATTCAATTTAAGTTATCAACAAGTCTATTTTAATATATGTAAGAGGATGTATTTTTTTTTTTAATTATGATCGTCGAGTAGAAATTTGTGCAATTTGCGCAATTTCCGAAATTCTAAGTCCAATAAAGTCATATAATTAGAAAAAATGTATTATATTGAATCGATTTGTTTTAGAACTTTTGAAAATTTGATTATTTTACGTATAAAAAAAAAGCTTGACTAAAACGAGCCTAAAACGTAAAGATATCCGAATATCTGATATCGCCCATATTTCAACTTCTTACTTTCATAATTACTGACATAATTACCAAACTGGGAATTTAGAAAGCTATTATGTATTTTTGATTAATTTTCAACAACATGATATTTGATATCCCTTTTTTGATTTATTTTAAATTAAAAGCGTTTCACGGTTCCGGGATCAAATAAATTTAGTTTCCGAATAAAAATATAACTCGAAAATATTTATATGAATGATTTAAGTATTAATTTGATAATGTGTTTTTAAAGCATTTATTAATTATTTGGTGTGGTTATCTGTCGTCATAATAATAATCGTGGCTTTTTGTTTAACATATTTATGTAAAAACAGATTATATATATAGGTATATATTGTAATTTATATAATGATTACTTACTCAATACATAATTTTTTCTCACAAATTTTCTGAGAATTATTGCAATAAAATTAAAATTTTTTAAACACACACGATGTAAAATTAAATTGTCAGTTTTAAAATTTTTGAAGTAGTTAAAGATCTTCGAAATTTTTTTAAACTTGACTATTAATTGAGGCAAATTAGAAACATAAACAAAATCTCGATTTTCAAAAAATAATAATAAGAGAAAATATCAAAATAAATATATGAAGTTGAGTTTCTTTTTATTTATAAAAAAAAATATGATGGTCACTATTGATTTAATGGGTGGTCTTTGAATAAAAAAAAAACTTAACTTCCCTTTAAAGATGACATAGCAAAAAAAAACATTTTTTTTTTAATTTACCATTAAATTTTCTTTCACCAAACCTATTCAATCCATCAACACCTCGTTAAATATTATGATATGTAATTTTTATTCTCACGAATTGGTTTTAATTAATTTTTGGTCAAATGAAATATAATCGAAACGACTTTTTAATATGATCAACAAGAATAAATATTCTTACTGATTGTCTGGAAGCTTAAATTAAGTAATTTTCTTTCTTTAAAAAAATTAAATAAAAACATGATAACTTTGAAAGTAAATATACATTGAGGGGTCATAACACCCACCACTGGTGAACCATAATAGCCAACAACAAATGGGCGTTATAACGTCGGACTTTGTAACACGCCAGCGAATTATCATTAATAAAGAAAATACTACTTTTTTGTCAAAACTTGATAATTTTCGTCCTTTCCCAAAAAAAAAATGTTTTCCAACTATTTTCTATATTGTAAAAGTCAAGTTTTGGATTGATTTCATTTATCGTTTTATAAATATACGGTAAATGGGCAAAAAGGGATATAAAAGCGATTTGCTCCCAAGATTTTAAATTTTTTTTTGAAATATAGATGACGTTTGCGGGCATAACATATATTCTGAGTCCACGTATTCTAAAGTATTGTTAAGTGATGACGTCATCCCCATATCTCGCCAACTCCTAATTTTTATATAAACTACATTTACATTTATTATACGTTAGTAGCGTTACTAACATATTTTTCCTAATATAAATTTGCGATAAAGTGAAGTATATAATATTTTGTTGAAATATTGTTTGAAACTAAATCCGCAATTCCAATACTGCAGAAATGTTCGTAAAAATTTATTTTGATTTATCTTTGTATGATTAACATTCATTACATATATTGTATAAATGTTCAACTTATAAGACTTACTTTTACCACAAGAAAATTATTTAAACTTCAAAAATGACTATATCTTCATCAAATCAAAATAAGATTAAAAATTAAACTTGCATTTATGTTTATGAATAAAATGCATATATAATAATATCCACTTCAAAATGATTTGTTTGATAAAACATTTATACGCTTTTGTTATTATTTCCATGAATTTAATTCATTCAAAATAATATTCTCAAAATATTATGTATATAGGAATTTAATCAACATCAAGAATTATTATTGAATAATTTAGGTGTCAGATTATCAAATATAAAATTTATCGGACTATATATATAGGGTCCATGCATTCATAAGTAAAAGAGTAGGTATGTAAATTTCATTGAAATTGAAATTAGAAAATTTTTGTATGGAAATAATCAAGATGTTATGTATACATTTAATATTTGTATACATTAAATACAAAAGCCCATTACATATAGAGCACTTTATAAGTTTACTATACTATTTGGAAGGAATATACAATATTATTATCACAATAATTATTATTATAGTAATAAAATATCATATTATACTAGTATGAATTTAGTTGGTTAAGTTTAGTTTATATTTTGCGAAGTTCATAACAATGTTTATATTATTATTTAAAGTTGACGATCAAATAATTCTAAAACAGTGTATACACAACATCAATCACCATAATAATTTGCAAATCACAGTAAATCCAACATGTCCTACTATTTATGATGATTTTAATATTTTATACATTAGTTACATTTACAAATTGTGGAATAAGAATTAAAATTATCGTAAAAGACGTGATTGTAAATTTATTGTATTTGGAAAAACCTATATGTCTTTGGTTATTTCGTTGATTTTGTTTATATTCTAACTAAACTTAAAGCGATTGGAGTAATCAATACATCCATTAATTTTAAATTGATTCATTGAGAAACAATGCTGGCAAAAATATTATTCAATGATTGTACTAAAATTGACAATTTGAATTGCTAATCAAAGTGAATGCATTTTGTGTTTGATCTTAGTGAAAGTAAAAGAAATTTATGTTTTAAGTGTATATTTATAAAAAGTTTTCAAGGTGAATTCTTTTTAAATTCCAAATTGGCTGAACTTAAAACTACTATTGAACCTTATTGCACATCAATAATATTTTCTAAATGTAAATTTTTAGTTCGAAACTTTGTACCACTGCAGACTTCTGCAAACCACTGAAGATAAACGTGTTGAATAAAAAAAAATAATAATTGTCTAATATTGTAGTCAAAATTAAATATTCATTATTTTATTTTAAATAATTTTATTAATCCATTTTCTCGCGTTTTCAATTGTTTATATAAATTTTACAATTTTTTTTTTTATTATTTATTTCTATATTCTTTTTAAGTAATATAATGTTTTTTTTTTGTTGTTTTATATAATAATTTCATTGGAATTATAATATAAATTACGAAACTAATTAATAATAATTTTTCATTATTTTTAATTTATAAACTTTATATAATTTTTCATTTACATAATTCTTAATTTTCTTTTTCTAATATTTTTTTTCTTCATTTATGTTTTGAATTTTATTTTTGTTTTTTTTTTTTTAATTTATATAATTGTATTTATTATATAATTTTATTAATTTTGATTTTTTTTCTTTTAATCAAATTTTATTTTTATTTTGAGTAAACATTACATTTTTACAATTTTTTTTATGTTTAAATTTCAATCAACTAAATATTTTAAAACTTATGAATTAGAGTTATCTTTAATGCATTCAAATTTTTTTTTTATTTTTCACAATATTAAATAAAGTTTTACAAAAATTAATTTTAAATCGTTACTAAAATCGTTATCAAAATTTTATTTTGTTTTCTGTTGCAATTTTTTATTTATTTTTTTTTTGCTGTAAAAACTTAAAATTCAAAATAAAATATTTTTTTACAAAAAAAAAAAAAGTTTAACTAAGGGTTATTAAAGTTTAAAGTTCCTTGTTGTTTTTAGGTGGTGAGCCTGGAAGTTCATCATCTACCAAAACCTATATTATATTAAGCAAAATATTTAAAGTTGGTCATAGCATTAATTTAATAATTTAATTTTTAACTTTTCTTTTTTTTCGAGACGGAAAATAATTTTCCGTAATTACGGTTTTATTTCTTTTTAAATAAAAAAAAAAAATTAAAAGAACAATTTGATGACGGATCTCATACAAAGATATCGCGGAACTGTTAATCTTAAATCAGAAGTCTAAAATAATTCAAACAGAAATACAAAATGTTTTAAATGTTTCATCAAAATCAAGTTTTAATAATATTTCTCTCTATAAGTATATATTAATTGGAACTAACTTAAAAAACATTATTTTTGATATTGATACAGAGCTTTCAGAAATAAAGTTGAACTTTTGAATTAAAATTATTTCTTTTCAGACGCCACCAATATTATAAGACTAAGTCATTATGTGTTTTATAATAGTGCAATATGAAAAGAATATAATTTTATTAATATAGTTGAGGCTTTTATCCAAAAATTAAAGATGTTAACAAACATTTAATAATGTCATTCTATAATCCAAAATTTTTGTATGATAAAATTCGAATGGAAACAATTTTTTCTTTTATTAAGGATCAAGAATTTAATTACTGAAAAAAGGAATTCTTAATTTAAATACATATTATATTATATAATAATTCTAGAATTATCAAAACTAATAAATTTGATTTTATTTTTTTTTCAATTTCCTTTTCTATATGAACATTAAATTTTACTTCATAAATTATTAATACTAATTTAACTTTAACTCTAATTTTAATTATAATAATTATATGTAATAATGAAATTAAAAATTTTCTAATATTTTGTTATTTACAATATACAAAGTTAATCTAGAATTTTTCCAAGACAAAAAAAAAACCCTTGCTTTCTGTCAATCCTGAATTTCAATTTAAAATATGTTTGTTGGTTTGGTAGATATTTATGATTATGATATTCAGGGAAATAAAGATTGAAAATACTTAAAAAAATGAGGAATATTCTATAGAACAGTTCTTATTTGTTTTGAGTTAGTGGTAGATTTGGTTTGAACTTTTCAATAAAAATATTAAGGATATTAAATTTCCTAGTTATTATTTATATTGACCTTTGTGATTTTTTTTAAATTTATAAGTTATCTGTTGAAAAGTTAATGAGAAAATACCTTGACCGATATCTTTAATATAAAGTTTAAAAATAAATTCTAGATTAAATTATAAGTTCTAATTAAAAGTTTTATTCTAGTATACTAATTAGTTTACTCATATTTGTATTACCAAGCTCTGCCTTGTAAAGGTAAATATCCACCGCATTGTTGTTGGTGACTATTACTCATAAAATTGTTTTGATTCCGATATGCCATTGCCAAACTATTTGACATTAAAGTGTTATTACACGGTTGTTGTAACATTTGAGCATTATGCCCCGTACAATTGTAGCTTGATAATAACGTGGATGAGGTGTCTGGTGAGTGTGTATGGGGAGCTTCAGCACCTGTTAATATATTGCTACCACTTGATACATTTGAATTGACAGCTCCGCCGCTAACTTGTTGCTGTTGTTGTTGATGCTGTTGCTGTTGTTGCGGTGTGGAATTAGAACTACTAGAACAAGGTTTACCATCTTTTACTAGAACTGGTACAGCAACCCGTCGTGGAGAACTGGCTGACTATAACAAAATTTTCAAACAAAAAATAATATAACATCAAAAAATATAAATTAATTTTGAGAATTTTAATTAAATTTATTCCTCGGTTGTTATCACTTGAAATCATTAGTATTGGAAATTAAAATATTTTTTTTCTCGTACCTGATTTTGTTGATTTTGTTCCGCCATTGCTTTTTCTTTAGCTTGTCGTTTGCACTTATATCTATGATTTTGAAACCAAATTTTCACCTGAAAAAGAAAATAGAATACATACTTCAAAAATAGATATATATCTGATGATTTCGATCGATAACAAAGGGATGCTAAATCATGTCCTAGGCTGCTAATAAGGTCTCTAATAATACTAAGTAGTAAGTATATGTCTACATTTTCTTCAACTTAACTCAGAATAAATTTAGATGTTTAAGTAGATCCATGTATATTGTTTTGAAATTGAATAATTAAAATTATTGAACTAAGACTATACACTCACAGTAAGAGAAAAGAAAATTGTATAGTAAAAAACATATGTAAAAGAATTATCAATATTTATTAATAAATTTAGAAATATATTAATCAAAGTTGTTGGTGACTTTATGTACTATTTTAAGACTTATCTTGAATTTGATACTGAAAACATCTTAAATCAAATAGAATTTTAATTAAAGTAAATTCTTACTTTTGTACTGCGTTAATATTCAGTATTTAACACTTTTTTTTCTCCTATATATTATTGAAATATGCAGTGTGCAGTGTAATTATTTTTTTTTTTATGTTTTTAATATTCATTAAAGGTACTTAAATCAACTTAATATTCTTATTATTCTATATATATTCTTTAATTGCAAAATTCATTCATTCAGGAGTCGAAAGAAAAAAAAAATTTTTTTTTTTGCATTTAAAGGATTTTTCTTGACTGTTACTTTTTTGTTTGATATCCTTCAAAAGCCCGTAAAAAATTTATCTAGATGATTTTTTATGCTTTTCATTAGGATTTTTTTTTTCATTTTAATAAACATCATAAATTATTTAGACACGTTAAGTTTTTTTTTTAACTCCATAGAAATAATTAATAGGAGAAATTTATCTCCTAACAGCGAATAGCGAATTGTAAAAGCTTTAGATTTATCATAATTTTTTTTTTCTTTTTTACAAAGAACTTTTGTAGAAAAATTAATATAAAGTTTAAGGAAATTGATCTGTATATAGTATTTCAATTTATGAAAATATATGAATATAGTTATAATAAAAGAATGAATAGAAATATTAATTAGAAGAACATAAATGCATCAATACTAAGCAAATTCATATCATGAGGGGTCGATTATTGAATTGCGGCAAAGTTTAAAAGAAGTGTTAAAACTTGAAAGAAATTGAACTACAATTAATTATTTTTATTAAGTTTCCGAAATACTGAAAAAAATAAATCCTTAAAAGCAATATTTGAGCGGTCCTTGACCAAAACATGAACTTTCGTTTTGAATTTGGATGCATTTTTTATTTAATTATAGAAATTAAAACTTTCACGCTGAAGTAGTTGTGAGACATTTCGTTATACATACCCAATAGACCTTTATGAAATACTTATTTGAAGTTTGATTTATATAAAACTACTTTTTATTGCGGATAACAAATATTTTTTATTCCTAGAATTAATACATAATTGAATTTTTATTTGTTTTTTAATTTATTTAAAAAACCAATTAACTTGCTAATTTCAAAGAATATACATAAAACAACATAAGTAAGGATGTCGTCGACAAATTTGTCCCAAAAAATGTAAACTAATATTTTGATAAATAGATTAAAAAAAAAATGAAATTAACGTTTGGAACATTTTGTTGAAATTGGTAATGCAGACCCCCTATTCCTGAGCCGGTTAAATATATAATCAAATCATCATTACCAGTTGAAGTCTTAACTTAATTTTAAATCTATATTAAACTTAATTAAGATGCAAAGTTGAAAAACTAGAATTAAATATGATACAATATTAATATCCTTTAAGGATTATAAAAAATTTATAAAACATAATTTAGTAAAGATATAACTATACATAATTTATATTATACTAGAAAAAAGCCTGCACAGAAAAAATAGTGCAGGCCTAGCCTAGTAACTATGCGTTGATTTTTGTCATTTCGAAAAGAATGCTTTTATTTTTTTATTGATAAAGTACGCCTTGATTTTTTTTTGATTACATTTTAAATTTTTTATCAAAGTACGCCTTGCATTCAGTGTTGCATAGTCATTCGGTTATTTTATTTATTATTTACAAATAAATAGAGGAAAGTGCCAACACTGTCAAGGTCGTTTAAGAGGTGAGTTCACCTTTTATTATATTAGATTATTTGTTTATTTACTTTTTTTTCTCTCTATTCATACTACATATTATATACGTAGATATGTTGTTTTTTATTTTTTTTTTTGCTCGTATTCTATTCATAATTTTATTTTCTCCAAAAACTAAACATCCAGAATGAAGGATGAGTGCTTGCATATGAAAGTGATAAAATTTAAAGTTTTCCTCTTCTCAATAATTTGCATTCATGATAATCATATAAGTGCACCATGAAATAATTTTTCAATGCAAAAAAAAAAAAATGAAAAATTAAAAAAAAAAAAATAATAATAAATGAAAAACTGAAAAGCAAAATTGCAAAAAAAAAAATAAAAAAAAAAACTGAAAGCATAATGGTATTTCAACTTTTTGTATATAAGTGAAAGCGAGAACATATTATACGAAAGTAGAAGTCAAGTATGTGTTGCATTAAAGCCTCTGGCGGCTGTTATACAATATATAGTCCGTATATATACCTAATCTAGGAATATTCATATACAGAAATTTCTTTTCTTTTTTTTTTTTTTTTTCATTTTTATTATTTTATTATTATGTATAGTATATGAATGCAATGGCTGGTTGCATCTATCCAATAGAAAATTTGATGAAAAGCCAAGCCATTCATTTATATATCTATGATGTATTTATGTTAATTTTTTTTTTTTGTATCCTTAAAAAATTTGTTTTAATTTTTTTTTTTTTCTGTTTTTTTTTTGTTAAATAAAATTTGTTTTTGCTCTTTTCAAGTCTAGGACTTTTATTTTATAAATTTTTTTTTTCATTTTAAGGTAATATAAAAATTAGAGAAAAAACGTTATATAGAGCAAAATTATATACATATATGGAAAAAAAAAAAATCTTTAAAAATGTCAGGTATCAAGAGTCCTTATAAAATATTCTTTTTTTTGCTTTTCTTATTGGCATTTTGTATTAACATTTTAGATAACTGCATGAAAAAAAAAAAAAGAATAAATTTTTTAAATCTATATATCAACATTTAGAAAAATAAATGAAATTTGCATATTGGATGCAATCGTTCTGCATAGACAGAGAAATTAAAAAAATAGAGCTTGGAGTTTATTATTCCAGATTCCAGCATAAAATATATACTTTTTGCAACGGTAGACCAATTTTGGTATTTAAGGAAAACGTTAATGCCATAAATGAAGCTTAAAATGAGTATTATACTATTGGGTAGATTTAAAGTATGGGAAACAAGGTTTGCCGATATAATCTAGAGACTTTATTTTATCAATCATGTCACAAATCTTGATAAATGAAAATAATAGGTTCAATGTGCATTGTGCAATAATTTTTTTTCCAATCAAATTATTATAGTTGGAATAACTAATTTTTGATATTACTTTGTATTTACATGTGTTTATATATTTAAAATTACTAATATAATGTTATATGACAATTATTTTATTCAGCAATTCGTTCATTAATCATTATTCAATTTTATGCAAAACTCAATCTACATAAATGTACAATATTGGAAAGAATCATATATATACATGTTCTATATAATAAAAATGAATGCTGAATGGATTTTTTTTTTTAACATCATTATGAGAGGAATGACATGACTTAAGGCCACTTCTAGGCTGGTTAGTTTGCTTTGAATAGAAAATGAAGCACCTTCTTGTATTAATGGTCTGATAATATATGTACACAGGTACACACTATACATATTTTAATATATTGTACAAAATGTATGAATTTTTTTCAAATTAAATTATAATTGGAAGTGTTTTGATATATTAATTTTAATGCTTTTCAATTTGACTTTATTGAAATAATAGTTAAAAGTTAAAGAACACTATTTCTTTTTTATAATAAAATGTATTATAGATTAAATTTTAAATATTATATCATAAAAAGGTCTATGGATATATTGTAAAAACTTCAATTTCAATTGTAAAATTGTAAGAATGAAGATTCGGAACTTATAAGACTGTTATATAGTTCATCATATATGCTACATTTCTTACTTTTAAGAAGTAAAGTTTTATATCATATTCTTAAATTAACAAATTGTTTCAAAATATACATTTTTGTTTGTTTGATTGAATTATAGTATTAATTAAGATTTATATTGTATCAGGTTGTTGAACATACACTAAAATTATTACAAACTTTACACCACATATTACATGTAGTAAAGATAGTTGTTTCAACCAAAAAATAATATAAACATAAATATAAATAATATAAACATAAAAATAAATAGTTTTAAAAAATTATGAAGTTCCGACCCTTATTGATTGTTTCGCAAGGTGTTGCGAAATTAATTCTCAAAATATTCATATTTATTAAAAGAATTCTGACACTTCTTCTGATTCAAGCTTCTCTCTTTTGGTGGGATTTAGAGATATATATATATATACTATACTATTTACGTACTTATCCATATGTATAGTTACATTATATACACGTAATATTTTTTTGCAATAAATAAAAAAATATTAATAAAACAGAAAATTATCATTTTCTTTCATAATGGTGCAATCACTTCAAAATTATTATTTTTTTGCCAATTGGAAAATTTTATAAATTTGAAACAATTTGCTATTCCAACCAAAAATTTATTCGCATGAAATTATGTGCACAGGGTTTTCCTATATATAACATTCAATATTCAATTTGTTTGTCAAAATGTAATAAATTGAATATATGTAGAATGAAATAGTCCATTGAATATTAGTATAATGTTAATATAAACGACTTTGAACTTTTTTAGAATCATAAAATGCTTTGATTTAACTTATACCGTATTGCAATTTTGGTAATTAGCCCTAAGTTTATCTGCAGTTTTTTTTTGATTTTACCTTTAGTATTTTTGAAATATGAGAGATGTAGAAATTTTTGATAAATTTTGAAATTTAAAATCAATACTATGGATGTTTTAAAAGTGGAACTTGGCTTCAAAACTTATTTGTCCTGCCCAGGTAGATTCTTCAAGCCATCAACCTTACGTTGTAAAACATATATAGTTATTACGTTGTAAAACATATATAGTAAATATCTATGTAAAACGTTGTAAAACATATATAGTAAATATAGTACAATTTTTATTTATTAGCGACCGGGTCGACATATGGATTTCGTTCCCCCACATTTTGAATTAAATATTCTAACATTGGTGTGGGGCTATAGTGCTCAGTGGTCAGTAGTAGTACTTTAAAAGAGGATGATAGCATTTTGATGACACAGTTGAAAATGCAATTACAATCAACAATGGAAATGCAGCAAATTTGTCGGGCTATTCCATTATGGATTTGCCTCGATAGCGATACAAAATTCAAAAATATATTCTTTATACTTTAAAGCAAAAAAATCCTAAATATAAATTTCTGATCTCTAGAGAATCACAAATATTTTTCATTTTAAAACTTATACACATTTAAATATACTTGTATATATAAATTAAAATATATTGGGAAATGCAAGGGCGCATAATTTTTTTTTTTTTGCAAAAACCTATAAATATGTACAAAGCACATAATATAAGAGAAAACAAATATATTTCATATTTCATCATATTGACATAAAACTATTGAAAATCCACTTGAAATTGAAATGAGTTCAATTTAATATCATTTAGTTCAAAGATAATATGAAAAAATAAATTCCAAAAAATATGCTGAGGTACAGCAATTTCAGAATTTAAAATTTTATGAAATATTCTATTATTTGTAATTATTTTAATATATGTATATGTAAGTAGTAATCAAAAAAAATTTGTTCAAATTTGAAATTGGAATAAATTTACATTTAAAATGAAATTGATTTTCTATCATGATATTAATTTTTCAGCGCAATATAAACTAAAGTTCTTGTGTAAAAATTTCGCCATAGTTACCCGTGCTAATATTTTAAGAAATTTCTAATAAATAATGTAATGAGTTTAAAGATTTTCAATAGATTACATGATTTACTTTAAGATTAATTTTTAAGAACTTGAATTTTATATAAATCACTGTTAAATCTTCGCACCTTTTTTAAACCATATGTTATTGTTAAAAAAATGAAGCGAAATCAGAATCACAAATTGCGTCAATAACTGAACCATAAGTCAATGTCATAATGATCATAATGATTATATTAAATGTTATTAATTCTCATTCAAAGTATGTAAGAAGATAATTAAAATTTAAGTAACTAATTTACCGAGAGCTAAATAAAGAAAAGTTTATGATTATTTTGAGCTTTTACACTACTATGGGGGTTACTTTAATTGTTTCGAAGATGAAAAATTAATCAGCATATTTATTAATTATACAAGGTTCGATGCAACTTTATACCTCCTAGTCATACCATTTAAGTTGTAAACATTTTAAATTGACTTCTATGGTTCAACATAGAAGTTTTTCCCTTAAAATTTTTATACCATATATTGTGGCAGTTATTTTATTTGGAGAAAGGTTTTAACCTTATTTTTCTTCACTCTAGCAAGGCTGATTGGAACTGGACTGTTGAAAACGAAATAAAAATGTTTAAAAACCAAAATATAGAATATCTATTCTTTTTTTTTGAAAATTAATGATATATATGTATAACAGTATAACTACTAGTTAGTATAAAGTTTTTAAATAAATATAGTATAGTATTTTCATGTTTTCAAATTATTTTTACAGATCGCAGCCCAAATTTATTCGTCTACATCTACATAGCCAAATGCAAAAAAAAAAAAAATAAAACAGAAAATTAAATCTTTTTAGGCCCACTTGAAATATGTCTTGTGTATATAGATTTTTATTGACTGCGATATATCTTATTATCACTTGTAATTTAAATGATGCGTAAATCTATAGAATTTTATATTTAACAATAATAAAACTACATTTAAACACCAAAAAACATCCCTTTTTTTTTGTTGCTTTAAGTAAAAAAATTTACTAAATAAAAAAACATTATTGCTGGTAATTTTCAAGCCCTCAAAAGTAATTTCATTTTTTAACCAACAATTTTAGTTCAACAAAACGGTAGAAAAAAAAGGTTGTCTAGAACACAATGTGATTTTAATTCTTTGTTATTTTATTATTTTCCTTCGTCATCCCTTAGGAAATTTTTCTGATCGAAAATCTAAAAAAAAAAAAAGAAGAAAAATAAAACAAAATTTGATTTAGCTTCAGGGTAATTGTTGTGTTAGTGTCATTACAATAGAATCGAATTAAATTTTATTTTCACTTTTTTTTTTTGCTTAATTTTATTTTGAAATTACACCCTAATTTGAGTTTATTTACAGATTTCTCGAAAAAAAATAATTTTTATTTTTTTTATTTGTTACATATTGAGGTAACAGGCAAGCAAATTATGTTCTCTATAAGTACATCAATTTTTATATATACATTTTACAAATTATTTAGATTTTTTTTAACTGCATTATTATTCCATTGATTTAATCTGAAAATTGTGATTGAAATATATATTTTTTTTAGTTACCGTTTTACTCTTTTAGTTATTGTAGTTTAATACGTATTTAATTGTAAAAAAGAGTTTAATATTCAGAGATTATAATTGTAATAAAATTAACTTACTCACTTACTAACGTAACAAATTGCTGTAGGAGCGATATTTTATTTTGGTAAAAATACGTAGGCAAGCCAAACCCTAATAGCTTGAAAAGGGTATAAATAAATAATAAAATGGTTCGTAAGATATTCATGTTGTTTTTAACTGGGCGATCAAAAGTAAGAACATTTAAAAGCTTTCATTTTAGACTGTCAAGAGATTGAAAAGTTTTGATTAACTCTATTATCGAAATTACATTTTCTTTTTTATCAAACAAAATTATAATTCGACAAAAATTGGAAATTAAAGTAAATGAAAGTAATGTTTTTAATGCAAATGTCTTCTTAATTATTGACAGTGTTGTAGTCTTTATATTCTGAGTTTATTTACTAATTTTTTTGATTTTTTCAAGTCTTGTTGCATTATCTCTAGTCTACTCTATAATTAAATAATGTTTCTAGATCTATCGAAGTCACATTGGAAAAATTATAATTTAAAATTTCCATTATTTTTGCTATAGTTGCATCCGCAATATGTGTGCATTGCATTAAAAAAATTGTTTTTTTTTTCTTTTTATTAATTTAATAAAATTAATGATATATAACTTTTTATCTTAAAATCTTGTTTATAAGAAAAGAAAAGAACACAAATTTCCATATCTTTTTTAATGCTGTAAATGTCCAATTGCTCTTAACTTGACAGCTGCTTTTTGATCAAATCGGATGTTATGTCACATTTAAGGTTATTACTTACATAAATTAAGTGGGAGAAAATAAAAAGTGTTGAATCTGATAATATATATGAAATAAAATTAAAATGATTACGTTGAATTATACAATCATCAATTTAAAAAATAAGATTTAATGTAGATTTTTAAACTTTTTTGTTTATATATATTTTTTTTAAATTTCTATTCTTAATCTTAAATTAAGCATTAATATTGTAGCTTATAAGAGGGGAGAGAAAAAGTGTTTTTTTTTATAGCATTTACTTTTAACAGACGAAAATTAAAACAAAAATTTACAAAATTTGAAAAGTGTAATATGTTCAGCTAGTACACAAAATCAGTGAGCGTTAATTACTATTTTTAGATGGTATTATTTTTTGCAACAAAATATGGGTTGCAGTTTCATAGAAAACTAAAAAAAAATGTCAAGTACATATTTTTTTTTCAAAAACACATCTGCTTTAACCTTATATTAAATCCCTATAATTTGTGAACAGATTTAAGAATTTTTTTAATTTTTATTACATTTTGTATATATATATTTAACATTTTATTATCTACCAACTAAAAAGCATATATAAAGTTATTATAATCTTTGGATCTCTGAAAATGATATTCTTAAATGTATGTCTGAAACTACTGAAACTGTCGAAGAACTTGGTTAATATACTTAAAAAATGTTTCTCAATTTATTCAAACATTAATTGTACATACATACTTTGAAAACAACATTTTTTTTTTAGCAGAATATTTCCCCACATGAATTGAATTTTCATTCATTAAAACCTTAAATATTAAAGAAATGGAAACATGAAAAAAAAAAAAAAAAATTCACACAATTTGTAATTCATAAAAAAAAAAAAAAAATAATGTGTCAAAAACATGAAAATGATATCCGATTTTATAATAAAATAATAATAATAATTTTCATTGAATTTTATTTTCGCACCAACATCTAGATATCACTATAGTTATCGGAGTTCCGTAGTTAATTGATAAATAATGCAACCATTCAAAACATATCCGCCTCCCAAACAAAAGCAAATTAAATAATAATAATATTATGCTTCTGCTTCCCATACGATATATATTTTTTTTCATCCTACATAATATTATGTACATATATTATACATATACACCGAATGCAGAATGTGTATGTTTAAAAAAGTTTATGGGTCTGATCATTGCCTTCATAATTTCAATTATGAAAAACTATTTATTTTTTAATCTGAAAATATTCTATTGTGTTACGAAAAAAAATAAAGGACACACACGTTTTTCATACATGCATATTAAGTAAACAAAAAATAAAAGGATATTATAAAAGGAAAGAATATAAAACCAAAAATGTATGAGTATATTAATAATTTTCTGGTACTTAAACGCAGTTCATCAGATACGCTGAATATCAAATCCTTAAATTTAAAAAAAAAAAAAATAAAAATAAAGATAAAAACATAAATTGTGCCGATTAATTTATTTAGTATATAATTTTAAAAAAATTCTTATTTTAGAACTTGAAAATGTTTTCAGTTTCACATATTAAAAGATACTTCTAACTATGTAAGAAACTGTGGACTTTCTTCAGAAAATAAAATTAAATGTGCTGAAGTTATCGGTCTTATCAATGAAATTAATAAAAATACTTTGAAAAATATTTATTTATATGAAAAAATGAAAATAGATTGTTTAAATTTTATTTTTTATATGCTATGACTTGTGCCATACCGACGGGTTTTATATTTCTGCATGAACTCAATGAAAATAATTTTATTGTATTTTGATATTTATATAATTATTATTATAATTTCAAAACTTTTTTTTTTATATAGAACGCTTCATTATTATTAATTTTTGATTTTTAAAAGGAATCATATTGTTTATTTAATAACACGTGTCCTCAAGTAATTAGAATTTTAAGAGTTTTTAATGAGGAAGGGTTATAATAATAATAAATTCATATCTTATACTAAACAAAACTGTCATATATATTTATACAGAGCAAAATGCATAAACTCAATGAATTTTGTTTCTATATATGTACCTATACATATGATTTTTTTATTTTAACATTACTTGAAATTCGAAGTTATAACTTTCTCACTATTCTACATTTGTTTGTGTAAAAATCCCAACACTTTTCAGTTAAAATTTTTTGGGATAAAAAACCTTATTTTTGGGATAAAAATCTTATTTTTGGGATAAAAAATTTGTTCTAATCTAATTGATTTAAATTTTGTATAGCAAACGGGCAAAACCAAATAGTTTTTAATAACTTGCTTGCACTTTTTTTACAAAAATTTATCATAATCGATTTTGAGCTAAGAGGGCTAAAAATGAATAGTCACTGTTTCTATATTTTGTTTTTATTTTTTATTAGCATAACGCTCAATTAGATTTTATGTCACTGTTTCGATATTGGTTTCTTTTTTTCTGTACAATTTGTAACACATTTACCGGTCTTTATAATTTTTTAAGATTTTATGTCACATTTGAAGGTGATATAACACCAATGGGTCTTATGTGGGTTTGAAAGTTTCATAAAGTTTAATGTGTGTTATGGAATTAGAAGTTGAGATACCCGTTCTTTAATTTCTTCTTCAACGGTCCAAATTAAACCATTTTTTTATTTATTGAGGAATTCCTGCCCTGAAAACTGTTAACAACCGAATTTAATAGTGCAAATAGTAATAATATTTTGATTTTATCGTGTTTTTTAAACAACATCATTGTGATTGCATCCACAGTCGCTTCAATAAAACGAGCAATTGTATTAGTGAAATTATTTGTGTTCATATCATCATATGTATGAATACAATTTTTTTTCAATAGTACATTAAAAAAATATTATAACAATGTTATCACAATAAGTGCTGTATGTTTGCGGTATATCATTAACATGTAATATGTATACACATATATCTCGACTTATATATATCGGACTAAAAATTATTGATATTAAAATATCTTTAAGCAATTTAGGAACAACTTGTTAACAAAATCTTTCAAGTGAAAGAAAAAAAAAACCCGCGTAAATCCGATAATGATGCGGGCAAATATTTGACATCTTAATCCCCTTATTTCGCATTTTTATTGTAAAAATGAATGAAAATTTTATTGAACCTTTCTGGTTTTTTATTCATTTTAAGGACGAGTATACTCATGTTTCTATTTTTATTAATAGTAGGGCGCAGTGACATTTGTCCGCGGGACATTTGACCGCGATGAAATTTGTATGGAAAACTTCGCGGACAAATGTCATTTTACAAAATGACATTTGTCCGCGATTATAAAAGGACATTTGTCCGCCGCGGACAAATGTCTCAAAATGCGCGGACAAATGACATTTTGCAAAATGACATTTGTCCGCGATTGATTTTTCAAATTTTTAGCGGACAAATGTCATTTTGCAAAATGTCATTTGTCCGCGATTGAATTTTCAGATTTTTAGCGGACAAATGTCATTTTTCAAAATGTCATTTGTCCGCGATTGATTTTTCAAATATTTAGCGGACAAATGTCATTTTGCAAAATGTCATTTGTCCGCGATTAATTTTCATCGCGGACAAAAGTCTTTTCGAATCGCGGACAAATGTCATTTTGATGTCCGCGATACAAAAACAAATCGCGGACAAATGTCCCGCGGACATATGTCCAACCCACAATAGTAGATAAATATTTTATATTGGTTCGTCTGTAAAAAGGTTAAAAAAGTAGACTTTTCGAAAATAACTTTTATTTCAAGTTTTAAGTTCACAAATTTTTTTTTGTATGTAAAAACTTCAGAAATCAATGCAGATTTTGAAATATTTGATTTTTTGTGAACATGCCTATTAATTCTCCATAACTTTTATACAAATTGTATGCACTTAAATATGCACTTTGAATCAATAAAAAGATCTTTGTTAATAATAAATAAGTTTATAATCAACGTAAGAAGAAAAAATGTAAAGAAATATACAAATCAATATAATCTTGTATCATACAATATATTGAATTTTATTTCAATTGATTTAATTACCACTTAATTCAAATCACAAGAAACAATGTTACGAACGAGCACTAATCCTTGGAATAACGAATCCAAATTTATTACATCAGTAATAAAAAACAAATTCAATTTAAATATAAATTCTTTCTATTTTAAAAAAATATAAAAGTAATATCCTTAATATATTTCTTGTTTTTTTTTTTTATTGTAACTTAATTCAGATATTAATCAAACCATGATAAAAAATATCAAAATATTTTAGCAAGAATTACTGATGTAGAAAAAAATAAAATAAAATAAAAAAAATCTTTACAGGAAATGCAATTATATTGTATTTTCCTATATTATATTGTATGTATGGGAAATCCTTTAAATATAATTTTTTTTTTTGTGTAAATTTATGTATACAAAATTTTATATATATAATTTTTTTTAAATGTTTTCATAGTGGATTAAATAAAAAAAAAAATGTATGCTACAGCAGCAGGTATTTTGGATTTAAAAAGAAATAATGAAATCCTATAAAAATATTTGTTTTAAAGAAAGCAAAAATGAAAAAAAAAAAATGACAAAAAATTTATTTCTTATTGTTTTTTTACTTTTCTATTTTATTTAAAATAAAAATTTCTACATATATATTTTGTTATTTTAATAAATGAAAAAGTTAATTTAAATTAAAAGGATACATAATTGCTGAAGAATAAAATTTTTGTTTGCATAAATGATAATAATTTTCATGACAAAGTTAAAAGATTAATCCTAAAAGGAATTCTAAACATTGTTATTATTTCATCTTTTCATTTATTTATTTTTTATTTTTTTTTTCTCAACATTTTGGTTTTATTTTATATGAATATTATAAACTTCATGAAGACGAAGTGGAGATGAAATATATAGATATGTATATGCACGTTTGTACAAAATTCAATGACAACGCTATTCAAAACTATTAAAAAAAAATTATAATAATCGATCTATCTATTTATCTATCAAGGTATCAATCTATCTAACTTTTATTAGTTGAAAACTATAAAACAGAACCGGTTCCGAGTATGAAATTGAAATTAGACCGGCATTTAGACATCTTTTGAGGTTGAATTTTCTGAAATATCCTTATAAGGATGAGATTCTCAATAATCTATCTGAGAAGACTTCAGAAAGCTACCCGTTAGGTTGTTTTTGAATTCTTAGCTCGAATGATATTGATGGAACGTATATATTTAATTAGATATAACAGGAAATTTATCATAATCAAAACCCTTATTAAATGAAACAATAATTAGTTGAGGTAAATTCTCAAATAATAAATTCGCTAATATCACTGATAAAACTCATAACATCAAAAAAATCATTTAACTTTCATCTTAACAATAATAAGTTATCGGGCTCTGATAATGACTAAAACATCGTCACCAGGACGAAATAATTTTATAATCTTTCAATAATTTCAAGTAAAAAATTCTCTACTTAATCATTACTTCTTATATTTCATCCTTATTATTGTAGTTTATGTCAAATGTGTTGGCTAATGTTTATATTTCTATGATTCCTTTAATATACATCAAGCATAACATGCATCATAAAAATATATGTATATGTACATATCTAACATTCAATTTTATAAGAGATGATGAGTTGACACTGTTGATTATGAAATTTATTTTTTAGTCATCAGTTTATTGGTATATATTTATATAGAATTAAAATTTTGCATATATAGAAGAAAAATTGAATAATTTATTTGGGATTATGTACTTTGCCTTCAGGGCTGACAACATTCAAGAGTAATGTAAACACATTGTAATTACATTAAGTGACTTTTCATTCATAAATTATATTTTCAATATTATTGTAATTTGTGTGGATTCCATAAAAGGGGTATAATTTTAAACGTTATTTAACTGCATTGTCACACAAAAAATAAATATATGTTAATTTATTGAAGAATATCTCATAAGATTAAGAATTATTAGTTTTTATTTTGAAAATTTAGTTAACTTATTCTAAGTAATTAAAGTAGGATGCAATAAATCTTTAGTTTTTTTTTCTGTGAATATTTTACGTTTTTTTTTATTTTAATTTCTTATTTCGAGAAATCGGCTTCACCTACATCGTTTAGAAAGAATGTTATTTTAGTCAGTTTTAAATCAACTGCTAATGGAATTAAATGTCAAACAAAAGGTCAGTTTAATGAGCCACTAAATTATCGTTTCCTGTCCTAAACGTTTGACTAGAGACTAAATCATTACATGAGAAATATCAATTAAAATTTATAATCATAAGAAAATCGGAATATTTATTAAAAAAAAAAAAATTATAATTCTTACATATTAAAATAAATATTAACTCACCTGCGTAGGTGTTAAATGAATTATACTTGCTAGATGCTCTCTTTCAGGCGCTGATAAGTATCTTTGCTGTTTAAACCTTCGTTCCAACTCGTACACCTAAAAAGAAAGAAAAAATCGAGATTTTTTTACTTTTATTAATATTTTATAATAATATAAATGTAGGTGCATACGCTTAATATTATAAAATTAAATATAATATAAATTTTAATAATAAAATAAATTATTCATCGTCAGAGAGAACAAAATATTTGCATTACATTTTATAAATATTGGATATTTATGTAAATAATTCAATATTATTATTTTCTAATGAATGTCAATTAATTGTCACTTAAATAAATATTGATTTTTTTTATTTTTATGTTTTTGTTAAAAAGAAAATATTTGTCCATCAGTCTTTTTTTTTTTTTTAAATAAATTAATTTCATAGCTATGGATAGAATGACATTCAACAAAGAATGTGATAATGTTATTTGGATTTTATTCATGTATAGAGGTATTCAGTTTTATGGTTTGAGCTTAACTTAAAATGGAGTTATTTAGTTTTTTCCACAAACTAATAACATGAAAAACGATTTTTATACTCCAAAATTAAAATCAAATAAATTTTCCTAATTTTGTTTTGAAGTTATTTTGACGTTGTCTTAATTTAAAATTATCAACATTAATTTTTATTTATAAAAATATTACATAATATGTATCTTTTATTATAATTTCCAGTGCAAAGAAACTTCAAATTAAAAGATAAATTTTTAAATTTTGAACAATTTAAAACTAATATCTTGGGCAACCGCCTGTGACTGTTAAATCTTTTCAGTTACAATATGAATTAATATTGAATTAATTTTGGACATAGGACAAATTAAATCCATCATGATAATCTCAAAGTATTTAAATATTGAAAATTAATCGAGGTTGAAAATCCCTAAAGCAACAGGAAAATTTTAACAGAAAAAAAAATGTATATATTTTTTTTTTTAATAGATTGCAGGTGTAAATGAATCAAATACGGAATTTTTAAAAAGATTTACCTTTATATTTATACATAAATTATACATATATATTTATGCAATGATATATGTATGTACATATCTGTATATAATATTATGTACATATTTATTTATTGTTTGAAGGAATTTTAAATATTGTGTTGTTTAGCAACAAATACAAATATCTATTATGCGCAAAAGGTAAGCAAAACATATTTAAACAGCAATTCATCTTTTCTGTTATTCTTGTTGATCATTAGCAAAATAGCCAAAGATACTATACATGAAAATGTGTACAAAGTTTATTATAATTTATTAATATTTTCTTTATTATTTTTTCAAGAAAAAAAAAAAAGAAAAAAAGTAAAAACAAAATAAAAGTTCAGTTCTTTTCTTTTGGGTTATTTGATGTTTATTTAATAAAAAAAATAAAAATTGCCCACTTAAAGTTTAGCAAATAATCAAAATGCAAAAGTTAGTTATTATGTTTTTGAAAATAATGGCGGACAAAATAATATAAAAAGGTTTTAAAACAAAATTATATACATATACGGGAACAGCAACAATATCCTAAATAATTTTTCTTTTTTAAATTTAGTTTGGAAAATGTTTTTATTTGTTGTAATGATTTGACATTAGCTTGTTTAAAACAGCTTTATTTTCAGGTTAAAACTGTATAATGTGGTCCTGTTTGAACCGAAATTATATACAGTAATTTAATTATCCAATGACTAAAAACATTTACGTACGAATAATATATTCCTAACAAAAAAAATATAAAATTAAAAACAGGAATTGACCGAAAACAGTCATTTAGATCAACATTTGAAATATAATGTACATAATTATGTACCTAAATATATCTTGTGTATATGTATTTTGAAAACCAAAATTTTTCTGTATCGTCGATATAACCTGTAGAAATTGTATCTTTATAGAAAATATTTTTGGGGTACCATTTATATTTTCGTTAGAAAACAATGTTTTTTGGAAATAATGTTTTTTTTAGAAAAATTTTATTATAAAACTAAGAAATCCCTTTTTTATTTTTGGAAATATATACACGTAAAATATATAAATAAGTATGTATAGTATACAAAGATTTTTACACAAATGTGAACTAGAAGCTCAGCTAAGCTATATATATATATATATATATATAATGTTATTGTTTGTATTAGTTTAAAAACTTGGTATTTTAAGTGTTTCGCAAATAGAAATTTTTCTGTATATATATATAATATATATATTATTTTTGCCTGTTGTTCTTTCTTTCAATAATAAAAAAAAAAAAGGAAAAATATACACAAATATAATAATAATAAACATTCCATTTTCCAAATTATATTTTTATCCCTTTATAAAGAAAGGAAAATACTATATATAATATAAAATACATTTTGAAAAAATATTAGATTTAAAAGTTTTTTTTTTTAATTTTCTTCAACTATGGATGGATTTTTTTTAACTAGCTTCTTATCCGTGATTTTTGAAACAATCTAATTCTTTGAAAAATTTGTAATATAGTAGACCAGGGACCTCGAGAAGACGCCTTCCGACATTCAGATTCTAAATAGACGTTTCGTGCGCAACGCAACAAGAAGCCCCGTCGTAAGGGCATCTGAGCAAAATTTCTAGTACATTATGACCATCTCGGATTCCTTGGGTACTTAGTTTTAAATCGGTCCAAGGGCTTAGGGCTTGATTGAAACAAAATTTATATTATACTAGTACGAGGGCAGTGGTAGCAAAATGGTTCGAAAGTGCTAATTGGGAACTCTTCAGGTCGAGGGGTTCCGCCACCAACCAAACAGTATATGTATATGTTGTTTTGTTGGTATTATTTTTGAATAGATTATTAATCTATCAAACAGTGTATAAGATAAAGTTATTAAATTTTACAAATAAGCATTATGGCAAACAAATTTTCTTCAAGAAAATTTTCGTAGTAGAATTGTATTATTTAATTTTCTTTTTCTATTCTGCAGAAACAAAAATAATAAAATGAAATCAAGAAACAAAGTATATAAAAAAAGTTAAAAATTTCTTCATTTCGTTTAAATGAAAAACTGACTAGAATAAATTTTGGTTATTCGTACGTACATGTGCATAAAAATGTTTATACATAAACATATATCTGTTGTATATATAAACATTATTTTCATATTCTTTAATTTTGCAGAAGAAAACACTCTTTGACTTCTAATACTTAATAAACAATTGTTTTCCAGCTTTCAAGATTATTGCAAATAAATGAAAAGAAATATATAAATATTTATTATTTTGATATTAAATAATGACTGTTAGTTTCACCAAAAAAATAAAAAAAAAAGAATAAAAAAACAACAAGCTCCATATTAAAATATACAGAATCTTTAATTGAAAGCATCAAAAAAGTTTTTTTTTTTTTGCCAGGAAACGATATTAAACTGCATAAAATAAGAATATATATTTGAAAATTTCGATGTTTGCATTTCAAGAAGATTAAAGGTGTTCAATTTTATCAGAATTAAGAAAATCTATTAAAATAATTTTCAAATTAATTATAACGCAAATCATAACTTGAATTTATAGTAATTTAAATTTTTCTTGCCAGAAGTTAGTTAAATAATCAAGATTTTGAAACCATCCAACATCCACTGATAGTTTATTAGGACCCTATAACTTATGAAACAAGCAGACGTAAAATTAAGATTCAATAAAAGCTACTTTTTTATCTTTTGGTGAATTTCCTCTTAGAGTTAGAACAAGTGAGCTTTGAAAAAACTGGAGTGTCAATGGATTAGAACTTAGAAGTATTTCTCTTAATTACAGACATTTTATTCTGGAATAAGTTTCGTGTAGCCTTGACCACGAAAATATTCATTCCATATCACAAATGTAACAATAAATTTTTTCTAATAAAATTATAAATATTCAAAACCAATAAGAAAAGCCAATCAAAGATCTGTCAAATATTTTTCTGGTATTTTAATATACATTTTTCCTATATGACCTCAAAATATTTAAATTTTAATAAATAAATTATTTTCTAATTGCTTTTTAACATTAATTTAGGGTGATTAAATAAAAATCTACGCGCTTTTATACAGAAAATAATATTTATTAATGCATTAAGGATGAACTTTTTAAGAAGTTAAATAAATATTAAAAATAAAATTACATGCCTTGTGCGCATTTTTCCCCTGAAAGCAAATACAAATACTGAAATTACTGAAAATGGCCACAGACTCATAAAAATTTATTTACAGAAAAAAAAAGTTGTTGTTTTTTTTTTTTCAGTTTTATAATCTTTAATTTAATACTTTATTTTATTTATATATATACATATTTAAAAACTTTATACCGTTTATATTTTTATTTTATTTTCTATTTGTTTATTTTACTGCAAATATATTTAGGTTATACTTTTTTTTGTAATTTTTTAAAAGTATTTTAGCAAATATTAGAATTTCTTTAAAAAAATTGATTTTTAATAATCATCATAATATTTACTTTAATTTTTTTTCATGTTTCTTCTTTAATTCGAATGTTGAATATTCATTGCATTTTATAAATATTCCTTGAAGTGCAGGGAAACCCACTGCTTAAAGGTTCGCGCAAAATGTTTTCGTTGGCTTTACAATTTGCAGATCCTTGTTATAAGTACTATATACTTATATAGACTTTCATCCTCATATCCTTCATTTGTCGTAAATTTATATTCATTTTAATATGCCAAATAGTTCTTTTTCAGCTGATATTCTATACATTTTTACATGAATATGAAACATAAGAGCTAAATCTTTTTAAAATCTGTTTATGCTGATGCTGAATGAATCATTTTTATGTACAATTTGATAACGAACTACAAGCATAATGTAAATAATTTATATATATCCATATGATACTACACGTAATTGCATAAAACATAAGCATAATTTAAAATTCTGATTGAAAAGTGATAAATCACGATAAAAAGTACTTATGAAATTAAAAAAGAAAAAAAAAAAATTCAATAAAATAATAATTGTAAAAATCTATTAAAATTTTCTTTGACAAATAAAAAATAATGTTATACATAGAATATAGAACTAGGGTGATTTAAAAAAAAAAAATAAGGACATGAGTTGTATGCATCAAATTCTTGGTTTTCTTAGGGGAAAATTTGATTTTTAAATAATTACACTTTTGCTAAGTTTATTGCTTAAATAAATGCAATACTTTCAACGTAAGATTAATGTTTCTCGAAATTTTTCTTCTACAATAGATCACGAAAACAAATAGTAGGTATGAATGAATCAAAAATATTACTATCCTGAAATTATAATATTTTCACTGCATTTAGATTTACTGAAACAAAAGGATCTTTATATTCATTGTTTTTATAACACACCCTAATTCCATATAATATGTAGGTATATAAAATAAAAATGTAAATCGGGATGCGGAAAATTTAAAAAAATCTTTAAGAAAAATAATCTACACATATCCGTGCCTTTGAATATTTTTGAGTAAAAGGGGATCTGATATGTTGTTTTACATATAAAAAAAAATGTATATATGCATACTACCTTCATGAAAGTTTATAACAAATAAATTGATTTGGGTCACGTACATATAAAATCGAATGTCATATATATAAATTTTTATGATGCACCGATATATTGTCATATCATAATTAAAAGATAAAACAACCTTGTAATAAAAATACATTTTTCTTTTTTTTTTTATTATTATTTCAATAAAATCCGTGATCAACAAATCCTTAGAATAAATAAGAGTTTTATAATATTAAATGTAGATGAGACAGATATAATTTTTTCCTGTACCAAAATCGAAAATATATGAACAACAATGTAAGCAAAAAAAAAATTAAAAATATACCCGCATTAAAAATTATATTAAGAAAATTTTTATTTCTTATAGTATAAATTCATTGTGTGGTAAAATATAAAGAAAATTATATACGATTAGAAAATAAAATGAAATGTTAACGTTCAAAATATTTAGAATATTGAACGAACATATGAAAAATATTTAAATATGCAGGTGGAGGCTTTTCTTACAATTCTTTGTAAGTGATGTCGCATTTATTGATCATTTAGTGCTTAATTTGTGACTATTAGTGCCACAAAAACTAGAATTTGTGCTCGCTTGGTTTTTGAGAAACTTTGATTTTCGAATTTCGAACATGGGTCAAAGGGTATCTCTGGCCGGATTCAAATTTCCAAAAAAAAAAATGATGCTATCAGTTATTGCTTAATTTATGCCTTTTTGTGCTACAAAAACTAGAATTTGTGCTCTTCAAAATTATGTAAAATCAATTTTTTTAGATTAGGCGAAAATTCCTAAATTTCAACCTAATTTTTTTTCGTCGAATTTTGGCAAAGGGAAAATGCTACTATTTAGTGCTTAATTTGTGCTTACGTGTAGTGTACTTTGTGATGATTTGTTTTATCAAAAAAAAAAAAAAAATACCGCGCTGAAGAATGGAAAAAAATGTAAGTTCGAAAAATTTTCGCGCGCCGCAAATCCCACTGACCAACCACCGGTTCGCAGGCCCCAACCCCACCTTTCACAAAGTACACTACACGCAAGCACAAATTAACACTAAATGGTAGCATTTTCCCTTTTACAAAATTCGACGAAAAAAATTCGGGTAAAAATTGGAAATTTTGGCCTAATCTAAAAAAATTGTTTTTACATAATTTTGAAGAGCACAAATTCAAGTTTTTGGAGCACAAATTTAGCACTAAATCATTATTTTTTCGAAATTCGAATCCGGCCAGGGAGACTCCTTGACCCATGTTCGAAATTCGAAAATCAAAGTTTCTCAAAAACCAAGCGAGCACAAATGCCACTAAGAGATACAAATTAAGCACTAAATGCTCAATAATTGCTATATCGCTTACAAAGAATTGTCCGGTTGACGAACCTCCACCAAATATGCAAGGCTGTTAGTTTATTGTGGCATCACTGTATTTTTGATCTTTATATTTATTATTTTTGTTAATTTGAATTTTTACTTTTACTTTTATCCCAAATGTTTCTTCATTTAGATTTAGACGAATATAAAAAATTGCAAAAATATTTTAATTGTAGTCAAAATAAAGCTTAAGTAGAACAGAACAACAAAACTTCAGAATATTTATAAGTTATTATGGTTAGGAAGTACAATTTTTAATAGTGTAATACGTCACTATAAACAATATGTTTGTTTGCGATTTTTAGATAAACCGTTGTGAATGAAATTAATCATGGTTAATTTTTTTTTTATGATTAACCATGGTTAATTATGGTTATTCTCATTGTTAACCATTCGTAACCGGTTACAACGAGTTGGACATCTAGGAAGTAGTACTTTTTCATGATATTATATTAATATCAAATATTGAATTGACAGATATATAAGACAAAAACGCGAGATACTTTTGTTCGAAAAAAAATTTGATTTTGTTGAGTTAGTTAACTTATTATAAATTAAAACACATTCAAGTCAAATATCCATCCAATAGTTATTACTTCAATCAAACGATAATGTTATAAGTTTGTAAAATAATGTCTCTTTTGTTTTTGAAGTTAAATCAAACGTATAAAATGTTAGTAAACTGAAAGAACGATATTTAATGAAAAGAACTTGCTTGATAAGTAAGCACTTCATCTAGCTCAGATGAGTTAATTATCATAATCATTTACTTTCCAAAACTTAATATATATTCGTATAACTTAATATAGAAATTAAAAATAAAAATAATCTAGAAATAATAGATTTATACATACTAATTGTATACATTATTCTAGAAATAGTTTCTATTAATTTTATTTAAGAAAAATTTTTTGGTGTCTGGGGATTTAATATAAAGCAATTAACTTTCTGTTTTTCTGATTTAATATCAATTATTTAATTTATTTCTATTTTTGTTTTTAAATTTTATTTCCCAGAAAGAAATCAATTAAATAAAAATTTCTTAATTCAATTTAATTAAGAAGAATATCATTGAAGTATACATTTACATTTTTATTTGAATTAAATATGTCTCAAGAATGTTTTATTTTGTTTCATTTCTTCCAAAGAAAAACAAACATAAAACTTTAATATATATTTAAGTGTATATATACTGACCTGGGCTTGGGTGAAGAGCACTCGTCGTTTTCTTCTTTGGGCTAAAGGAAATTGCATTGGTTTTGTGTCTGTTACGCTACAAGCAGCTAAACTTCCCATATTACTCATTGCATGACCCATTGAACCACCCGCTGAGCCTCCCATTAATCTTGAGACTAAAATTTAAAAAAAAGAACAAAGAGATTTTTTTATTAATAATATGTACATTATTATTTTATTTTTTATTAATTGATTTTCGTGCACAGTTCCGAATTATGTATATTATACATCTCATTTCAACTAATATTAATTTAATAAAAAAATTGTAATATTTAGTACATATTAAGTATAATCATAGAGTAATAATATTTATAAGAGGGTCAGAATTCATACAAGTAAATTTCAGATTTTTTTTTTCAAATAACTCAAAAATGATGACAACATTTTCAATGTATTGAATAAAAATTTTATACTCAAATGTGTATATTCTTAATACAATAATAAAAATAATAAAATTAAGAATAAACACATTTGAGTTAAAAAATTTTACTCAATACATTCAAAATATTGTCATATTTTTTGAAAAAAATTTACTTGTATGAATTCTGTCCCTCTTATAAATATTATTACTCTATGGTATAATTCAATTCAAATTATTTATTTAACATCCTGATTAACATTTCTTTTTATAATATAAAATCACTATAATCTAAGAGATAAGAATAATTTTGATTCTCAACAGCTAATTAATTACTATTATTTACAACTTGATCAGTGTTTTATTATCATAATCTATGTAACTAGGGGAAAAGGATAAAAACCCCTTTATGAACACCTTTTTTTTTTTGGTTTTTATGTTTTATTAAGTATAATATTATGTATAATATAAGAATTATTTTTAAAAACAAATCTTTGACAAGATTCTCTCAATTCAGGTCTAAGCATATCAAAAGCAGATTGCATTATAACACTATTACGAAAGTCATGATTAAAAATCTAAAACCAAAATTAAGAAAAAAAAACATTATAACTTGATTCATGACCAGCAAAGAATTAGTTTTAAATTATTTAATTCACAATAAATTTAAATTCTTATTGTCGGTAAAATTGCAGACTGGGAAAGTTTAAAAGTAAAATTAAAAAAAAAAAAGAAAATGAAAGTGAAAATCACTATTCGTTAAAAAATATCAAATTTGATTTTTTCATTATTCTTGACTTTTCTTTCTAATTATTGAATAATACAAAAATCAGTCAAATAAATTTCCAAATACAAAATTTCTTGTTCAAAAACTTAATATTTCATTTCCGACGGAATCATAAATTTATATTTACATGAAGAACAAATTTAAATAAGTTTAAACAAAAAGTAGAAACATAAAATTTTTTTGTTTTTTTTTTTACAAGTTCATGCGTTTTCAAAAACCTATTAGTGTCCAATATGGATGTGATTTAAAATGTAATTTATAGTTAGAAAGTTTTCCTTTTTTTTCATCATGACTATAAATATTTCAAGTTTGATAAAAAAAATATATTAACTCAGCAATTTTTAAATTTGTCAATTTATGCTTCATAAGAAAAAAAAATGTTTCCAATAAATAACGAGAATTTTTAATCAAACGTTTATGTTGTATAGTATGTAATATCATTGAGTAATAATATTTATAAGAGGGACAGAATTCATACAAGTAAATTTTTTTCAAAAATTAAGACAATATTTTGAATGTATTGAGTAAAATTTTTTAACTCAAATGTGTTTATTCTTAATTTTATTTTTTTTATTATTGTATTAAGAATAAACACATTTGAGTATGAAATTTTTATTCAAATACATTGAAAATATTGTCATCATTTTTGAGTTATTTGAAAAAAAATTCTGAAATTTACTTGTATGAATTCTGACCCTCTTATAAATATTATTACTCAATGGTAATATGTAATGTCTAATAATAACTATTATATTGAAAAGTAATTTGACAAAGAAATATTTTTTCCATATAGTTGACTTTTTTTTTACACAATTTCATTTAAAACATAAACGGTATCTGTCTGTTCGTTTGTTTGATTCAAATCTTACAAATGATATTTTAACTACCTCCCGCAAACATTTTGCTAAAATTATGCGCAGACTCTTAGTTCCGGTGACAATGCAATATTCTATCAACTTCAGCCCGTCGGTAAACTTCCAAATGCTTCAATTTAATCATTGAAGTTTGTTAAAATTATGCGCAGACTCTTATTTCCGGTGACAATGCAATATTCTATCAACTTCAGCCCGTCGGTAAACTTCCAAATGCTTCACTTTAAGCATTCCAGCAGTTTGTTGCGCCCGCCGGAGTTAGCTTACATATTTCTTGAAATTCGATTTAAAAAATTCAATTGAATCTGATTTAGACACAAATTTAGTTCAAACAAACCATTCGAAATATTTGGGAAACAAATTCAATCATTTTCAATTCTATATTTTAATACTTATAAAATATTATTACCTATATAGTACACAACTTAATATACATACATTTTGTATTTTGTTATTAATTTCGAAGAAATTTTATTTCCTAAGAGATTGCTTATTGCTACCAAATTTATCTAATTAAATAAAAATGTATAGCTTTTAAAAGTTTAAAAAGTCAAATATTGTCACACGAACATAGGTATATTGTTTACAAACATTAAGCTTCTATAAACAATAAAATTTTAGAAGTAAATATAAGTACTTAAATAAATTAATTTTAATTTTTATATAATATGATGGAGATAAATGTACTTTACATAAGTTACATTTATAATGGCAACTTATATTCTATAGTAGTTGATTGAATTTTAAGAAAATTATTGATTCAAGCGGACTAAGTTATAGGTTTATAACTTATTTTAAACGTTATTTTAAATGTATACATATGTATATTAGTCGTAACTGCCCACTTGTATATTTGCCTTTAATAGCATAGGATGAGTTGATTAAATACAGTAACACTTCTGGACTTAAGACATGGTATAAAGATTAGCAGGAAAATTATCCTTAAGAGAAAATAGAAAGAATCAAATTTGTGTTCTATTATCACTAGACTTAACCTATTTGCTTTAAGCACATCTTTCTCTATCATCATCATGCTCTTCTAGACTTAACCTATTTGCTTTAAGCACATCTTTCTCTATCATCATCATGCTCTTCGTATGAATGGACGAAAGTTTATTTCGAGTCTTTAGAAAAAATTTACTGATACTACTTATATTTATACTTACATAATTAGACTTATACTTTCACTTATAAAACATAAACCTAAGTCGGTTATGTACGTTAAAAAAATATTTTTTGTAATTTTACTATGTAAATGAATTTAAATTTTAATTTTATTTTTACAACGGTTTGGGCCCTGATATCTTAATATATAATTTTTTTTTTCATTTTACATATGGCTTATATGAAAAAATATTTATTTCAGAAGAATTCCATTTATTTATTTAAAAAAAAAAAATAAAAATTTAAAAAACATAATATTATTTTTGCAAGCAAAATTTTTGTTAATGTCCAATTTTCGAACCCAAAAAATAAATTGATTTTGTCTGCAATGCAATCCCAAATTATAACAACAAAAAAAAGACATTTTATAAGATAAACATTATATCCAATATTTATTTAAGTTAAAAAAAATTCAGTTAAAAATTGAAATAAAAAAAAAATCTTAAATAAATATTTTGTTTCTTTTTATTTTCAATTTATTTATTTTTTTTACATATAAAAATGTCCATGAATTTTCATCCTTAACAGTTAAATTTCTATATAAATAATTTTGCACACTTTTATCCTTTCATTGTCCATACAACAGGGCACAGATGCAGATTCCCATATATGAAATTCGGCATCAATTTTTATTTTATTTTCTTGCATTTGACATAGGAAATATTAAATTTAAATTAATTCCATATCAATTCAAGAGATTTTTTAAGAATTGCTTAGCAATAATCAGGGAATAATTATTAGTTTTGGGTTTAATGATTTTCATATACGAATATTATCTAAAATACAATAATATATTGAGAAACAAATTATATTTCAGAGTAATTTGGTTCAAAATTTCTTTTCCAGTTTGTGTTAAGGTTAAAAATAATATGTACATTTTCTTTCTATTCTATCTATATATTTATGTGAATTGAATATTAGATTATTTTATGTGGGTTCAATGGTTGTATAATTTATTTTGGCCAATTATTTCGACGGCTACAAAACTATTACAAAATTCTTTCCTTCATTTCAATTATATGTCAAATCGCTGCTGAAATTCTATTTTTTTTGTTAAATAAAGAGGTTAAAAGACACGCGATTGGCTTAACTTAATTGGATAATGTTATAAGGTTTTTTTTTTAAACAAGTATGAATATAACTATATCCAACCAACCAAGAAATAATACTCGTATAGTTATAAATATATTTTTAAAGTTATATACACAAAATTAAACTTGATATGCTTAATTCTAATGTTTTGTTATATTTCACGTATTTCATTAAATGATTATTATTAACAGTGTGAATGTTTGCACTTTCCCCAAAATTTTAGTTAACAAATAAACGAATATAAAATAATGTTCTTTTAACAATAAAAATAAAGATAATATCAAATTTCAGTTTTTTTTATATATATTTTCATGTGAATTCGATATTTTAATTCTATTGGGTAATTGATCCTTTAACTTTTAAAATATCATAAAAATGTTTAAAAATAATTCCCCCTTTCAAAATAAATGTATCCAAAAATGATTATTAAATAAATTAGGTTGATTTAGATTTTTTTTTTATAATATAGTTCCGCATTTTATGTTTTAAATATGTTTTAAAAAAAAAAAGAAACCTGCTGTTACAAAATGTGAACTGAATAAAGAAACAAGTACCTTGGTACATATGTCTGCCTAATGTGTTGGGAATAAGTTTTGGGAATAAGTTTTGGGAAAAAGCTGGTTTGAGCTCTCTATAGAAATAGTTTGCATTATATTGCAAAAAAAAAGCTTCATTCCAAGGTAGAAGTTTGTAAGAAGTCTTTATTATTTAGAGACTCTTTAACCAGTATGACAAGATGTTTTTGGAACATTTTTGTGATTATAGGGAACAAAATTTTAAAAAAGTTGAACCCAGATGACTTTAGTTAAACATTTTACTATATATACTTAAAAAAATTGTTTTACAGAAACAATTTAAATTATGTATTGCATACATTGTACTACCTACACATTAGCGGAAATATAAGTGAATGAAAACTAAAAATGTTTTCAACTTAGTAAAATTAGAAAAAAAATAAAAATTAAAATTAAAATTTTTGTTGAATATATGAATAATTTTTTTATTTTGCAAAAGAAAAAAAAAACAATAAAATAAGGGAAAGGTTAAGTACCGACATTGCTTCCTTCCATTTCAATAAAACTTTTTTTGCCTTCTGTTTACATTCTATACAAAAAATTTTTTTTTTTTTCTACCAGATTTATAGAACGTAAACATATCTAGTACCATCAGGTAAAATGTGTTCCATAAAATATACACAATATAGTGCACATATATTTATATATATAGCTTTAAAAAGTACATTATATACATATTAATCTTCCGCCATTTAGAAAAATAAAAATATGTATACATATACTTTTACAAATATATATTTAATGTTTATGTATGCTTTTAGCCAACAACATAAATTTAAAAATTTATGTAAAAAAATACACATTTTTTCCCTTTATTATATTTTTTTGTACATAAAAAAAAAACTTTTCTTTATTCAATTCCAATCTCGTACATTCAACATTAGGTAAACGTAATTTTCAAAAAATTATACACATAAATATCGCATTACGCGAAAATTTTAATATTATCCCATGGTACACAATATTATAATTTAAAGCCCAAAGTTTTCTTTAAAAAAATTTATATATTGAAAAATTCTAACCGACATTATTATTATATCTAAGTTCTACAGCTTGCACATTGCTAACATATTTGTAAAATTTTAATTAATTAACCAGAAAGAAATATATGTAGTATATAAAACAGTTGCTCATAAATGAAGTACGAGACACGTTTCAAGCATTTCGATTTGCAATACTTTCGGATAAATTGTTTTACAGTCGGTTATATATTCATATACCAACTTTAACCGAAATCCGCATTCAATGCTTTGCCACAATCGTGAGCGTAACAATTGTTTTTAGATTCCTTCAATCGACATTCATATACCCCAATTTCCATCGAAATCCCTTTTCAGCTCCCAGACCGAATCCTTCTACACAATCGGGAACGAATAATTCTTTTAGGTTCCTCTAATTGACATCTATCTACCGTCTAATTCACATATTTTCAACTCTTGGCCGGTTCAGCACTTCTATATATCTGGAGTTGAGTTCCGGAGAATATCATACTTAAGTTTGGATGAAAGCCAACGAGATTACGCGCATTTTGGCATTGGTTCGATCTTATAGTTTAATACAGGCGGACGGACATTTAATAATAACATCAAGTCTGTTTTTTCATTTTTGTGAAGTGCTGTTTTAAATTTTCACTTAAAATAAACATTACGTTTTATTCAAAAATATATATTTATAAAATTTCAAGAGAATATATTTTACATAGTTATGTTCTAATTTTCTAACTTGTTTAAGATATTTTCAAATGAAACTTTAAAGACAGTTTGTTCGACTTAATACTTTGATCAAGATCCTCCATTCAGTTCATGGTAAACTACATTTTGGTTGTGCAAAAATTCTTAATTTATTAGAGCAATTTCAAAAAATTTTATTTTTGACAATTATATGCGAGATTATGTGACATATTTAAACTTAAAACAATTTTTTTATATCAGGGATTATTCATATGGAATACATATATTATGGTTCGTACAAACATTATACAGGAATAAATATTTATGTATTTTTCGAATCTTTAAATACTATACATTTAATAATAAAACGGATAAAAATTCATCTTTCTTACGAACGTATCATTGTTATCCTCATATTATTATAGAATTTTGCATTAGAAAATCCATCACAATCTAAATAAAGGTATACATTTTTTTTCCGTTTATAATAATTTGAATAAAATAAACATAAATAAATTTATGAAATATTATTATATTGAGATCAAATTTGCTGACAATATTCTTTCTATCAATCGTATACATAATATTGATTTATTATATGTTAAAAATAAATAACACAACGAATTAAAAGTATAAGAGTGGTACAAAACTTAATTGATTTTTAATTTTCTAAAAAATTTTGTATTTCTGATGTAAGCTAACCCACGTAAATTATGAGAATATGAGGATTTTTGGAGAATGTTTTGTTTGAGCCGATCACTAGAGAAAAAAGCACAAAATTTAATTTTTTAAATAGTTTTAAATAGTTTTGTTTGTAACTTATAAAATGTTAAAAATTATTCTAAACATTAAAAAGAATAATAAAAGTATGAAATAAAAAAACTTTTCATAATTATATCATAAAATATTTTAATCTGTACCATTAATATGGTTTTTTTATATATCATATTATACAACTCAGAGCTTCTGACTTTCGAAAACACAAAATACAAATTAATCGTAATCATCGACATCGAGCGATAAAATTGATAAAACCAGATTTTTAATTACATATAGGAAAATAAATTACCTTTTGTAAATCACGTAACTGCATAGATTTATTGGGTCATACCTAACAGACATAATGGGATTTATTAAGCCATATATGGGAAATTGATACTCTTTTCTTTTTTTTAATATGCATGTTCAATATACATATTTTTATCATAGTACTCAAAATTTTCGAAAATTTGTTATTTTAGTTAAGAATCTAAAGAAAAACAAAAACAAACTTATACTGCTTACTTAAACATAATTGTACCTATATACTTCTTTAAGGAAAAAAAAAAAACATTACCATTAATCGCTTCTAATGGTATGTAAATTTTATCAAGAATAATAATAAAAAAATATTTTTCCCCTTTCCAAACCAAACTGAAATGTTTGTAATAAAAGAATATTCACACATTTACGGTATGCGAAGTATTTCAATTGTTTTCAACCAATGTTGGTTTATATAAAATTCGTATAAATATATATATTAGGCTGGTTCACAAAAATTTTTTTTTTGCCGCCCATACAGATTCTGAAAGCTTACATCAAGAAACGAAATACGTCCTCCTTGATTTTTCGAAATTTTGTTTCCCCATCAAGCGCAACCAGTTTTTGTGATGGTTGAGGCCTAGACCTAATAAGGTGGGTTCAAAACTCTGTAACTTTTTTCTCTTTGAATTTTTTTTCTTCCTTTTTTTTTTGGTTTAACTGTCTTGATGCTCCCTTCATTTTTTGTTAACATCGTAAGGCTATACAACTTATCCTTTTTTTTTTACAACTCTCTAAAGGTGAATTTAAACTTTTGTCCCCATTTTATTTTTACTTTAAGACACCATATCTTTTCTAATTTTAAGAGAAACATTTTTTTTTTTTTTCTTAAATTTGGCATAAATTTTCATCATTTTTAGCATTATAACTAAAAGATAAAATTCTATTAAGTTCTGGTTTTTAAGCTACAATTAATTTTACGACATTAAAAGTTTCGCTTTCGTAATGCATTGGTCATTTGATTAATTTGTTAACTGATCTATTTTTTTTAAATACGAATCAAAAAAGGAGATTTAGAATAGAAATAAATAAGAATTTAAAAATTGTTTTAAATTTATATTTATTTATGATTAATTTTTCTCAATTAATTTTAAAAATATTTCATATTCCATTTGTTTTTGAGTTTCGTCAGAAGTTAACGAAGTGTTAAATTCCGTCATTAATGCAACACTCCTCTCGGCGTTGTCATTAACAACTTGTAACTTCTGAACTAATCGAAGGTCGTCTTGATATCTTGCATCAGATTTCCATAGAGCTGAATCAATGTCTAAAAACTCAGTAGATATTTTCAAGCATTGACAAAAATTCCATCGAATTTTGATATGCCGAAAATACAACTGCAGAATTTGGTCACTAAAAATTCTTTAAATTTTTTTCAATGCTTGAAAATATCTACTGAATTTTTAGACAAGAATCCAGCTTTATGGAAATCTGATGTAGGATATCAAGACGGACTTCGATTAGTTCAGAAGTTACAAGTTGTTAATGACAACGCCGAGAGAAGTGTTGCATTAATGACGGAATTTAACACATCGTTAACTTCTGACGAAACTCAAAAACAAATTATTCTCCAAATCGTGAGCCAGCACCGGACAAACATGGCGATTATTGGAAAATCAAATATTTTCAAAATTAATTGAAAAAAATTAATCATAAATAAATATAAATTTAAAACAATTTTTAAATTCTTATTTATTTCTATTCTAAATCTCCTTTTTTGATTCTTATTTAAAAAAAATAGATCAGTTAACAAATGAATCAAATGACCAATGCATTACGAAAGCGAAAATTTTAATGTCGTAAAATTAATTGTAGCTTAAAAACCAGAACTTAATAGAATTTTATCTTTTAGTTATAATGCTAAAAATGATGAAAATTTATGCCAAATTTATGAAAAAAAAAAAATATATATTTCTCTTAAAATTAGAAAAGATATGGTGTTTTAAAGTAAAAATAAAATGGGGACAAAAGTTTAAATTCACCTTTAGAGAGTTGTAAAAAAAAAAGGATAAGTCGTATAGCCTTACGATGTTAACAAAAAATGAAGGGAGCATCAAGACAGTTAAACCAAAAAAAAAAGGAGGAAAAAAAATCAAAGAGAAAAAAGTTACAGAGTTTTGAACCCACCTTATTAGGTCTAGGCCTCAACCATCACAAAAACTGGTTGCGCTTGATGGGGAAACAAAATTTCGAAAAATCTAAGAGCGTTTTCTCGTTTTTTTTATTTAATTGTTCGAAATCTGCATGGGCGGCAAAAAAATCTCAACATGACCTCAAAAATGAACCAGTCTAATATATATATATATAAAAAAAAAGTTTTTCCTTGTTTTTCCTTGTTTTTTTTTAATGATTTTGTTTGAAATAAAATATTTTCTTCCAAAACTCTGTACGATTGCTGAAAAGATTAAACCTCAAGAATTTTTAATTTTGTGAAGAAATGAAAAAAAAAATTGAAATCTAGTTTCTAAAACCTATATATAATATACAAACTTATAATGACGTAAAAAAATTCTAAATTAAAAAGTAACGATTTGTTTTAATCGATTATACAACATATAACATTAAAAAATTTAAATTAATTTTAATTAGATTTTTAAAGGATTTGTCTTAAAATATAGTTTATGCTGAGATGGAACATCAAAGCTAAGTTTGGGCAGGAAGTATTACAATACCTGTGCTTTTAATTTTGGCAATATTAAAGGCTTGGATATAAAAATTATAAAATTAAAAAAAAGATCCTCTATTTTATTGATCGGAAATTATCCCATATATATTGCATGTGTAAATTTTATTCAATTTCTTTCAACAAAATTTTATCATTTATATTTTTTTAAAAACAGAAAAAAAAATGATATTGGTACATTTTGAAGTCTGTATAAAAATTTAATATTAAATGACAAAGCATTTTCAAAGGTCAGAAAATGAATTGCACAATCCCAGATTTTTTTTATTTTTTTTTTTTTCCTTTATTTATTTTATTATTTCAATAAGAATAATGTGTACATACACAACACCATATTGAAATATGTATAGAGAACGAAAATGTAAATTCTTAAAACAACATAAAAATAATAATATTATATTATAAGAAAAAACATCAAAACTTGTCAACATTTCACATTTTATAAAATTATTATAAAATTATAGTTTTAAAGATAATCTTTCAAGAAAACTGCGTCTGTAAACTGTGTTAATCATCATTTCTGATCCTCAATATGTATATTATTATAGGTTTGAACAATATAGAATACAGAGTCGGCTAGTGGTATTGTCGTTATTCTACGACGCGGCGAGCTTAGTCGTTGTTTGAATTCACTCCTCGAGAAAGATGTTATGTAAAATTTTTCAATTTCAATTCAAAATTAAGTATTTGTATTATTTTTTTTTAAGTTTCTGTTACAAAGTTGAAAATTAAAATTAAAATAGTCATTTTCACAATTATTTCTTAAATATTTCTCGCTCAAACTTTACAATTATACACATTAAGTTTTGCATTAAGATGTATTTAAAAAATTTATTAATATGAATTTTAGGTATAAAAATGTATAAACTACAAATGTCAAACATTCGCAATCTATACAATCATACTAAGAATTCTAAACAAATTGTACTGTCACTATAAAAGATTGCACGTAAATACTAGAAGACATAATTATTAAAAGATTATTTGAAGGAAATTTAAAAATAAGTAATGTATTAGTATAGTGTCTTTAAAATTAAATATTGTTAATATGAATACAAGTCATATTTATACAAATCAGACTGACAAAAATTATTAGATTTTATATTTTCAAAAACTTACTTATGTACATTTTAAGAGAATAAATAAATTTTATATTAAAATATTTAAAAAAATATATATAGGTATTTATATAGTTTGAATGGATAAATTATAATATTTCTTGGAAAAATGCGTAATCAAATTTAATAAAATAAAAAATCAACACATTTATATAAAAGTTTATTTATGCGTAAATTTCTTTCTTTTTTAAATTTTTTTTAATGTAAATAAATAAATATGAGTTGAAGATATTGTTTTTATTTGTCAAAAAAAAAAAAAAATAAAATAAAATATTATTGATATTTTTTTTTAATAAGTTAAACTATCTTTTATTTTTGATTCATTGTAATTTGAAAATCTAAAAAAAAAATATTCTGCTTTTTTAAAATCGTGAAATAGTGAAAATTCAATATTCTGCTTTTTTAAATCGTGGTTCAAATTAATAACCCAAAGACACAGTAAATCTTCCAACTCTTTGCATAGGATAACGACAAAATTTCTAACTATTTTATTGCATTTGGGAAAACCTTATTTTATTTTGTAATTATAATGTGATTGATATGCGAATAAAACTTACACACTATTCTGGCTTTTATTTGCTAAAGCTAAATATACACTTTGATAATGTTCATTTTTAAAGATAACTTTGACAAGATTTAGTATGAAAGAACCATTTTGAAAGTGAGTTTTTAATTTTTGTGTCACATAATTAAAAACCTTTTTTTTACTTTTCTTATTTATATGGATCAAAATATTTACAATATCTACTGTTATCTACTTGAGTATAACGTAAGTAATGCATAATATATACTATATACATATATATAAAAATATTAATTTTCCTTTCATTGAAATTTTCAAACCATCATTATTATGTTAATAAAAAAAAGTAAAGAACTCTTTAAATTTTCATATGACTTGAATTTGGCTTTGAAGCTTCCAGAAGTGATGCAAAAAGGGAATATTTTCTTTTAAAATTTAATGACAATCAGCTTTTGTGGTTTTGATTCATATTTCTCGAAGCATAAAAATACAAAACAAGGAAGCTCTTTTAACTTCATGAGTGTAAGTTAAAATAGCGCCGTCAAACTAAGTTTTATATTGTAGGATTATTTTTTTTAATGCCTCAAAGTTAATCAAACCTAAACTTATAATTTAATTACTCAAATCAAATAATAAAATTGATTCATTTATGATTATATAATAATATATAACTACTTTTTTAATTTTCATTGAATTTTTATAATCGCCTTGATATTAAACTTATTAATGAATTAATGAATTACATATTGGTTAATAAATAAAAGATGGTCATGATGGTCGTGATAATGAGAAAAACTATATATATGTTTTTAAATAAATGTAACGTTTATAATATGACACTAAAAAAAACTTAGTGGAAAATCAGATATAAAATACAGCACAAAGATTATAACTAAAACTGAGTTATTTTCTTGTATAATACGTGGAAAAAATCTGGCATTTATTATTAAATGTATGATAGGTCCAGGCTAGGGATACCTTATTTTGATCTCTTTAAAAGAGACCAAAAAGAGTAAATTTTTATTTTTTCGCAAATATCTCAAAAACGGTGCGTTTTACAGCACTTTTGAGGTTGTCCAACCTCAGGTTAACATAAATCCAACTTTTAATTACCTATTCAAAAAGCCCTAGAACTTGAAAAACTATCAAAGGGTTACTGAGATATTGAATTTAAAAAAAAAAAAAAATAATAATAAATTCTTCCGTAGAATTAATCATTTTTATATTTTTCAAAACTCAGTAAGTAACCCTTTGATAGTTTTTAAGTTCTAGGACTTTTTGGATAGGTAATTAAAAGTTGGATTTATGGTAACCGAAGGTTGGACAACCTCAAAAATGCTGTAAAACGGACCGTTTTTGAGATATTTGCCAAAAACTAAAAATTTACTCTTTTTGGTCTCTTTTAAAGAGATCAAAATATGGTATCCCTATCCAGGCAAATGTATTCAAGCAATAGTAAGCTATTTTGCCTTCCTATGATAATATCGGGGATTTGTTCGCGGGACATTTGTCCGCGATTCGAAATGTATTTGTCCGCCGCGGACAAATGACATTTTCCAAAATGTCATTTGTACGCGATTAAAATTAATCGCTGGTGGTTGGTCAGTGGGATTTGCGGCGTCAATTATGGTCAATTATGGTATTTTTTTAGAAATTTTAATAATAGAAAAAGGTTGACTGTTAAATTTTAAACAAATTTTGAAAATAAGTTCACTTAATATAACCAAAGAGAAAATATAACGAAGGAAAATAAATAAACTAAGGTATATTTTATTGACGAAAAGTTAAATTAATTTTCAGAGTTTTTTAAATTTCATTGATTTTAGATTTTTAATTTTTTTTATTTAAATGGGGGCAATTTATTCCTACAGTGAAAAATCTTTATTTGTCTTTTAAAAAGCTTAAAAATACAAAACATCCTAAACGAGTGAAAAAGTTTATATTGTCAGCATCAACAGAAATGAGGTGTGTAAATTTAAATTAAAGAATAATAATAATAATATATATATAAAAAATAAATAATAAAAACATTGTTAGGCAGCTCAATATCATCAGCATTAAAAAAATAAATTTTTGTTTTTTATTTATATTAAAAAAAAAAAAAATTAGAAAAACAGACATCAGAAATTAATTTTATTTTTTTTTCTCATCAATATTGTTGAATTTACTTAACGTTAAGTGCTTGACAAACAAACTGTTTCCAAGGAAAACAATTTTGTGTACCAAAAAAAAAAAATTCAATCAATGTTGATTATTTCTTGATTCTAAAACTTACAAATTATACAAAGACTTTAAGTTATCAATGAATCAATGACAGGTTGTCATATAATGATGGTACGCTTTTCTATCGATTCATAAGGAATAATTAACTCTTACAGAAAGTTTTATATGATCTCTAAATCAATCTTGAAGTATATTAATTCTGATTGGAACTGCAACTGTACAAGCTATAAAATAATCCTGTACTTAGAACAGAGTTCAAAGTTTTAACCAATAAATTACTTAAAAATAATTGTAATTTATGGTAATTCAGTAAAGATTTGTTTTTTTAAAATACAAAAGGAATTTTTTAAACTTACTCGCAAATCTTGGGTCATTAGCTGTTGATCCATACCATCCAGCTGAACTTCGCATATCCGTGTAATGCCCAAGAGATAAATTATCAGTTGGTGTGCAATAACTTTGCACGCCTGGACTATGATATAAAGGTCCCATTGCGTATGGGTTTGCCATACTGGAACTACTTCCTAATGCACTAGGTGAATTAACACTACTACCACTTGAATTGGATCTGTAAGAAAAAGAAAACAATAAAATTTAAAACTTTTGAGTAACGAATGGTTTAATATTAAAAATTGGAAAAAAAATGTTCAAGGAAAAATTTGTTCAAAATAATTTGAGAAAAAAGAGTCATGTTCGAGAAGGAATTGAATGAAACATATCCTCCAAGCATTGATCATTTAAATCTGCACCAATTATTATGTTAAAACGCGTTTAATATTTAATTTTAGATATGATAAAAATTAAAAAAAAATTGACAAAGATGAAAAAACGGGCATAATATTTTTTGTCACTTTACTTATCGTCGGCTCAGTGTTTCGTCGTTTATCAGATCAAATTTCCCAAAATGATGTTTTGATAAAAAAAGCTACTTCGAATGCGTTTTATTCGATCTTAGTAATCTAAATCTGTGCTTTTTAATATTAAGTTTTCAATATTTAACATTAAGATTAAAAATAGAAAATATATTTCAGAAATAATTTAAGACATTTTTGAAGATTTATTGAAATTGAAATTCTTATTAAATATGCATATATATACAATTTATATAATCTATTTGTGAGATATTGCAAGGGTATTTGATAATCTCTCACCCGATTTAACCTTTTATCTTCTGACTATTGAAGTATTTTAGTTTTAGTTATTTTAGTTTTAACTTTGAGTTTTAAATTCTTGAATGAATGATAGAATTAATTAAAAATAGATAACTACGAAAAACTAAGACGAATCGGACCATGTTGCAATCTTGTCTCTTTCATCTATGCCAAAGGATAATATTCTGCGACTCAGGAGTTTAAAACTGACTAACAGACTAAATAATTTTTAATTTATAAAGTTTTTGAAAAGTTTTAATGGATTTTAATAAAAGCATTAAAGATGTCGATTGATTGAATTGAAGTTCAAGGAAAAATTTTACCCTCCATATTTACACCCTATTGAGTTCAATAGGGCTGAAATCGAATTTGGATGAAATTTAATATATGGATAAGAGAACAGGTCGTAAAAATATAAATAATGTTAAGTTCGATAGTATTCAAATCGAATTGTGGAATAAGGGTTTGCTACTTCATACTTTATTACGTCTAATTATTTGTTTTTGTTCAATTCAAAATTTAAATCTTAAATTTTTTTGAATGGGCGAGCTCTTTTTTTTTTTTTTTTTTTATGTATATACTAACCTATAGGGTGATGGTGGATTCGTACTAAGCTCCAGCTTGCGGTACGACTCTTCAATCGGACTTAAAATATCCGTAACGCTAAAAGGTGTTGAATGGCTGCTATTTAATAAAGAATTATGATGATGTTGATGATGTAAATTTTGTAAATGTTGTAAATTGGTTAAATTTGTTAAATTTTGATGATGTGCTGCTGCTGCAGCTACTGACGCCGCTGTTGCGTGAACTGAAGCTACTTGTGGTGATGATGATGATTTGGGTGATAAACTCATAACCAAATCGACGCCATTTAATTCTGGCAATAATCCGGTATCTTGATCCGAAGGATCCTCCGTGTAGGTGGCCCCAGAATTATTTGCCAGTGTGGTTGACATACGTTATTAAAAAAAAATGTTTTATTTTTTGTTATATTTTCCTTTCACGAATTTCTATATATTTTTAAATAAAATATTTTTTCATAAATATTTTTCCATTTTGGATATGAAAATTATTATTCTTATAAATTTTTATAAATTTGTTTCAATTTATTAATTTTTTTTTTAATGAAAAATTTTCTTTTACTTTTTTCACTTTTCTTATTATTTTATTATTTTTATGTATCTACATAATATATTCACTATATACACGAAGATATTTTAATCTTATATTTTTTTTCATATAAAATGCTTTTATTTTTTATTACTTTGATTTAAATATTTTTTCTGAAATTTAAGTTATTCTAAATATAAGTATATAAAAAATATTTTATATTCTTTATATTCTTTGGAAAACTTAAAACACAAAAGACACATAATGATTAATGAGTAAGTTCACGATGATGTTCTTCTTGCTTGAAGAATATTTTCCTTATTAACAGAAATTGACATTATATTTAATTAAAAAAATTAAACAAAAATAAAATTAATTTTTTTTTGTTAAATTCAATTATCCATTATTTTATTAAAATTGTCTTTTAACAAGTTTCAAATAATTTATATTGTAAAATAGAGCTGTATTTATAATTTAGAAAAATATACTAGGCTGACAATCTCAGAATACTATAGACAACTTCAATAAGTCCAAAAAGTTTGTAATAAATAAATAATGTAAATACTGTTTAATGCTATATAAGAAACGACGAAACAAACTGTAAAGTTATATATTTATATAATAATTGGAAAATTGGATATATTATTTAATTTCATGAAAGAATATTTTATCTTTTTTGGTACATATGTAGGTATATAAGAAAAGTATTTCTCTTAATTTTTGGTTAAACAACACTATGAAGATAGAACAGCTTAAACTTATGTACGAAATAATATTATAAATTTTCATTAAATAGTTTAAATTATTAATATAAATTTCATGTTGTAAATGAGAGCAAATTGAATCATTGGTTAAGAAAAATCCCTAATAATTACTCAGATATAAATTCGAAATGATAACAAGTCAGCAATTTCAGGAAATATAATTTTTAAAATGAAGGTTCTGAAATTTTATTTTCATAAGCTGTTATTTTAATAAATTGCTGTTGGTCAAAATCTAATCTTATGATTCTACACCGGCTTCATGACTCAATTAAGTGAGTTATGACGTTATGATACTTGGCGTTATAACGTGGCACCTTTTATGTAGAAAATATTTTTTATTTCAAAGAAGTTAAAAAGAGTTCTAAATCAAATATTTTTTTAATTCCAAAAATGTGAATACATTTCAAAAACTTAAAATATTTTAACTTCACAATTTTGAAAATAAGATTTAAATTGTTAAAAAATATTTAATGAATTTTTTTATCTAAAAGAAAAATAATTTAGTTAGATAAAAAGTATTTAGTAATTAACAAATGAAATGTAAGGCCAAAAAAAATTTGCTGTCAAAAGACAATTAGAAGGAAAATAGAAAAATTAATAGACTAAACTGCTCGAAGTATAAAAATAATTTTCAATGTAGTACTCCATAAATTCTAAGTTCAGATTATCTGTCTGTCAGATATATACATACTGTTTAATTAAAATTAAGAATTAAATTATAAAATTGTCAGCATATTTCTTAAATTATTTTTTAGCTGTGTATATTAGCAATAAATTGAGTTATTAATATTTATTAATAAACAAATTAATCAATTTATTTTCTCATTATTAAAACTTTTTTTCCCCATTCAGAAATTATATTCCCATATTGTTATTTTTTTATCCTTTTTTGTCGAAACCGACATCGCTTCATGTATTAAATTCCGAGTGTTGTTAATATTATTCGCGAAGCTTATTGTTATACCATCCGTATTAACTCACACCGATATTCGGTAAATAAGGCGTAATTTATCTTAAAAAACAAAAAAAAAAAATTATTTAAATTTTTCACGACAATTAAAGTGTAAAATATCCGGCGCGACGATCATTTGAAATTCGAACAAAAATATAAAAACATTTATGTACCTTTTTCTTTATGCTTTTCCGACGTATTGTTTATATAAATTATAAATCATAATTTAGATTTGTCTTGAATTAAAAAAAAAAAAAAAATAACTACATGTACATAAAAATTCATCACCTGGAAAATTTTTGTATAATTTTTTATCTTTTCTTTTCTTTTCCTTTTTTTTTTTTAATTTTCATGCGCGCGCTTTATTATTTGTGAATTTATAGTACAGAGTACAGAAGAATTATGTCCTTTTTTCTTATTAGTGTTTTCAAAATTCCGTCGTCATATATTTTGAAATTATGCAATAAATTTTTTTTATATTTAACATTAAGACGATGCACAGACCACAGCACATAATGAAAATATAATAAATAATTATTATTTTTATTTTTGTGATTTATGTTTGAATCTATGAACTTTTCGAAAATGTTAAATACAAATTTGGAATAACATAGTGCTTAAAGTTTAAAACCAATTTCTAAGGAATATAAGAATGTAATTAAACAAAAATGTATAATGTCAATTTAAATTTATAAAAGTTGTTGGATCGTTGATAATATATAAAGCTATAGAATAAGTTCATGAAAAATAACCACTTTTACTGTACGAATACGAATTAAAGTTTTACAGAAACATGAGGATGGACTGACAGAAATTTAAAATAATAGTCATAGTTTTTCCAATTTTGATGTCAAAGTATATTAAGCTAAGTGTGCAAAGTACGGGTGAGTGCCACTTGTACAATTACCAGTTGTACAATTTTTCAATTTGTATGGAGAAAAAAATTGCCCTGCTGCCCCCTGCCCTGTGTGCTCACCTCACAAGATTTTTTATTGAGGTCTTATTTCATTTTGAAACATGAAATTAGACCTCCACGCGGCCTTATTTCACTGCGCCGCCCTAGCGCCTTTTCCAAAAATTGTACAAGTGGTAAATTACAAAAAAAAAAAAGATTGTACAACTGTCAAAAATTGTACAAGTGGTTAATTCGAAAAAATCGAGATTGTACAACTGGTCTAAAATGTACAACTGGATTGTACAACTGGCACTAGTCTGTACAAGTGGTCAATTGTACAAGTGGAATCTTTTTACCACTTGTACAATCCAAAAAACCAGATGTACAATTAAATTTTAAATTGTACAAGTGGTATTTTGGATTGTACAACTGGTACAAAAAAATTGTACAACTGGTAATTGTACAACTGACATGCATCCGCAAAGTACTAAATCACTTGTAGCTATGAAAACACAAAACAATTTGTATAATTTTTATAAAACAAACATTTTTCAATTGTTTTCAAATTAGATCGTTTCTGTCTAAATAGAAAAATATTTTAAAATTATCATTTATTATTTATTAAATTTTTGAAAAGGCAATGATAATAAAAAACGTTTTTTGAATCTTAAAAGACTACAAAACGCCACTATAGCTCGTATGTCCAGTTAAGTTTGTGAATTAATAAATAACTACATTACTTTATAAATGAGAAACTTTTCAAATATTATATACAAATTGATATTTTTATAGTACGGAGAATTAAAATTCTGAGTTAAAACAATACCTAGAAGAAATAAGTAGGAGGATTGCCAAATTATTATTTTCAATAACTCCAACACCAGTGAAGTTTTCAATTTCCACCGGAAAATAGACTTAAACAAAGGAGTCATTATTTATATATAAATAAGCTTTCAGCAAAAGATAAAATCGCCAAACACATTTTTTAAATTTTTTAATTAAAATAGAAAGCTGTAAAATAAAGAAAAAATCGTTACAAAATAGTGAAATATAGAAATTTTTTAATCCTGCGATAATAGTTTTAAACTTTTAAAGCATACTCCATTCAGAATTTGACTTTACTTTATGTGCAAAAAATCGTTCTCAAAATTGAGAGAAATGCTACACAATCTAATTGATTAAATTATAACAATAAAAATGAAAGTCCTATCATAAATACCTATTTTTTGTTTATTACAGCTTTGCAATTAATATTTAGTTTATCATAAAACTTAACCTTTCAAAAGACAGTATTTATAATTTGGAGCCATAATGAAGAAAGATTTATTATTTAGATAATAGGTGTTTGTAAGCGTTCCGTCATTAACGAAATAATTGACCAAGATATATAAAATATTTATACGATAAGGCATTTTTAAAAATTATATACGAATTAAATATAAATGTATCTTATCTTCGATCTATTACGGAATTGATAGTACTCTAATTTAAAATCTAGTGTTAAACAAGATTTACGAGCCCGTATTATTTAGTTATTTCCATGTTACATAAACATTAGTTACAACTAAAAAAAAAATTCAATTCTCCATCAAACATCGGATTCTCACGTCCGTCGCCTTTTTATTTGTATATAGAAATACCTTTAACAAAGTATAAACAAAATGTAATCCTTATATATTTTTAATGTTTTTTTTTGCATTTTATAAATTTTCATTTAAAATAAATATTATGGATTTTAAAATTCCATAATTTTGTTTCTTTTTAATAAAATTTTTTTTTTAAATTAGTTAGATTTTTTTTTTTATTTAATCCTTGATTTATTTATTTGATTTTTTTATTTTTTTTTTTCAATTTATTTATATATTATTCAAATTTTAAGTAAGTTACAAACATTTCAATAAGAAATTAAAAAAAATAAATTTTTTTTTAAATAATAATTTTTTTAAATAATAAAAAATTATAAAATTAATTTGAAATAAAAATTGCCAAAACACCTTTGTCTTTTTTCTTTTTTTTTTTTGAATTATTTTATTTTTGCATAAAAATTATGTATTTATTGTACTTTAAGATAAAATTTAATTTATATATTAAAAAAAAATCAAAAGTAAATAATTTTATCTTAAAAAAAAAAATATGTATAAAATATTCTTCTTTTTTTTTTCTCTTAATAAGTATATTATTTATTTATTTATTATATTTAGATTATTTATTATAATAATAATAATAATAATCGAATGCACATATAAAATATATTGTTTACAATAAAGAAAAAAAAAGGACGAATATCCACTCGACACGATTCCGATAAGAGGTCTGACAGAACTGACGAGTGCTTTTTTCAGATAGCTTCTGGATAGCCCTCAAAAAGTTAGTAATAAAGACTTTTTGGTATTTTTCACACACAATAATAGCAATAATAATAATAATAAATTTTTTATATTTTTTTTTTGTAAACATAAGAAAAAAATAAAAAAAAAATTCGTTTATATATGAATTTCGAGTTTTATAGGTACTTTTTTTTTGCATAAGTTGAAAAGAGGAAAAAAAAACCAACCAAAATTTTGTTGTTGTTGTTTTTATGTAGGTATACATACAGCATATAAAAGGCGAATAAATTTTATGTATAATAAAAATGCTACCTACATATAATATATTTTATGTATATGTAGTACAATTACACCTTTAAGTACAAATAACAATAAAATGAAGACTACAAATTATAAAAATGTTTTTTTTTTTTTTTATTTTTTCATACAAAATAATTTAGGGTAAGGTAATCAATCACAATTCGATTACAAAATATTTTGGGATATGTTATAAATGTATGTATGTATAGATTTGCAAAAAATAATTGGGGTATGAGATTTTATATTGCATAAAAGGTTCATATTATGTATAGGAAAATAAATAACTTTGTATACAGATATTTATTGTAAAATAAATCTATATATTAGATATTTTAATGACTACAAGACCTACTTCAAAACTCTTTATTATCTTCTTCAAATTACGTCTGCTATTATAACCAAATAGATAAGTGAGAGATAAAGAATTTAGAATATAAATTAATAATATTGAAATTAATATAAATCATATGTCGCGAGAAATTTTAATATAATTAAGGTAATCAATAACACAGTATTCTATTAAGATCATTAAGCGATGCCCTAAGCGGATTATATTGATCGCTATATTCTTTAGATTTAGAATAAGCAAACTACAGTTTGTATTGATAGAAAAGAATCTATGTAAAAAAAATTCTGAGGTATGCGTTACGAAATTTACCATGGTCTAATCACCTGATCCTCTCTTTCAACACAGGTTGAAGTTGATGGACTTGGCCTTTTGAACAAAATCTCTATGTAACCTTTTATTACAGCACACTAATTACAAAATATTTGAATATTTTATTTTTTCTAACGAATTTATGAATTTAAGATATTTGTACTTTATTTTGTATTTAAAGAATGTAGTGCGGCACAATAATTTGTATAATCACCTTAATAACAACTCATACATATTCAATGAAATGTGTACAGACAGACTATATTGCTTTGTGGGATAATAACATATTTTTTTTAAAAATATGATATGAAATCTACGTATACACGACAATCAAAAATATAATGTACAATTTCATGGTAGTGAATATTTACAAAAAGACGACATTTCAAGCAAAAGAATTTGAGTTCAAAATAAAATAAAAAAAAACTTAAGTGCCAACCCCCTTTCCTATAAAATATGCACAAATACCATTTAATGAAATCTAAAAAAAAAATTTTTTTTATTTGCATTCATGTATCTGTGAAAATTTCATATTATAGATACTTAGATACTTTTTGATTCATTGAATTAGTTATTCTTCATTTCAAGAGCCATTTGGCACACTTTCCTTTTTTGTTAAATTTGACATTGGTTTTATGCTAAACTAAATGCAATAAATATTTAGAATTGGTTTGTAAACAAAATCTTTAATATATATGCATATAAACGTTATACATTATGTATGTATTTTTGAAGAAGTTGAATAATCTCGTAAATTAAGATTCAAAAATTAATTGCTAAACTTCTGTGTGCGGCTAAGAGAATAAAGATTATTAATATTTTTTGTAATGGAAAATAATGAAAAAAATTAACTAATTTAAAATTTTCTTTTAAATATATTGAAAGAATTTATTATGAACAACAGTGGCAGTTTTGTAATTATGTATATTTTGAAGCAAATAGAGAAATTTAATCAATTCGGAAGTAAAATATGTTAAATAACATAATTTTTTAGGGGTGTTCAAAAATTTTTCTAAATTCCTCTTTAAGAAAAATAGATTCTAAATTACAAGATTAATAGCTGATCATGCGAGGACAATAAATATTTTTAATTATATTTTTAACATAAGATGATGATTGTATTGTTAAAATAAAATTAATAATTATAGAATATTTCATATTTTGGCAATAGAATTCGTATGCATAAACACAATCAAATCTGTCATCAAAGACTAAAATAATTATTGCTATTAAATTAAAAATTAGCATATAAGAATATCAATATTATTAGCTTACTATTAAGCATTTGAATAATTTTGAAAAATTTGTCGAACAGTAAATAACCTTTCACATTAACCCTATCTGTACGAAATTTATTAAAAAACATTTTTTTTTATGAAAATGTTGCATATTCTGAAGTATAATTGAGGTAAATAAGAAGATATAAAAAATAAAAATAAATATTATATAGATTTTATAAAATTTATTATATATGTATGTTATAATATCTCTACCTATATATTTTTATTTTTCATTATATATTTTTATATATATAAATATATTATATTATATATATTTTTCAAAAAAACATAAAAGAGCGATCAAAAGTGTTCACTCCAAAAGTGTACTTTGCTTTTATTTTATTAAAATTGTATACAATACCCATATACAATAATAATAAAATAAAATTATATAAATTTTTTTTTTTTTATATTTTATAAGAGTTGTTGATGACGATTTTATGAATTTAAAATCAATAAAAAAGGTAATTTTCAAAAGGCGTCAACCCAACGAGCCACACACCTATAAAGATTCAATTAAAAACAATTTCTATATTTTGTTTTTACTTTATATATACTCAGTTGGGAAGATAGATATACCTAAATATATTATTATGTTATTTTTTGTATTGAAAAAATAAAATAAAATATAAAATTAATTTTTATATATATATTTTTTTTCATTTTAGAATTTTTATTTATTACTTTTTTTTTTTGTACAATTTTAATGCGATAAAAGTACCAAAATTGAAGTGCATTTAATGCTGTAATTTTTTTTTAATATTATATTTATATTTTTCAGGTGTATATTTTGTTCATGGTAGGTATAAAGTTCTTTCTTTGCGATTTTTCATAATAAAGTTTATTAAAAAAGTATGATATAAATATATATATATATATTTTTTTATTTTGATAAAAAGTGCTAGAATGTAATATTGAGTGAAAATACAATACATACTTCGAAGGAATAAAATATAGAAATTTTTAAGTAAATCTAATCGTTTGGAATTAGTCTAACTGGGATAATAATGTCATTCCCGTACAGAAAGTAGGGAGATGTTCTTATATTAATATTGGAAATTATTTAATAGCCTATTCGTGGATCTGTACTATATTTACATCGAAAATTAGATCGATTAAGATTATGTACGTTATATGTACTTATATATTTAAATTTTCTTAAGAACACTTTAAAATCATCATATTTTATTTCTATTGTACTATACCATAATGACATTCGAAAGCTTAGATTAAAAAATTAATAGATATGTTACAATAATTTGACTTTATTCTAATATGGTATTATAGAGGTATATTTTACAATATAACATTTATTTACTTTTACTTGATTATAATTATCTCTTATAATAAATTTTTAAAGAATAATAAATTTATAATAATAGATACAAGAATCTAAATTTTTTTGTTCTAGAAACTATATTATTTTAAATTTTATTTTATAACTTCTCTTTGTAAAAAAAAATCAAGAAGAAGAGAAATTAGATTTCGTTGAACAAAAACATTTTCAATTTACTTTGAAATTTATGAGTTGTTATTGTTTATTTCAATCATAGTTAATAGTAACAAATAGAAAACTTTTTTATTTTCACATTTTCTTTAATTTTCGAAATAAATGAGATTTCATTCTTTAATATTCAATATTCTGTTTTTAACCATATTTTTGACATGAAAACTTTGTTTGAAATGAATTTTGATAAGAAACTTATGTTTTACATCAAAATGGATTCGTTTTTTTCTCAGCGGGGAATATATAATTTATATAAATAAATTTTAAAAAGACAATTCAAATATTCAGTTTTATGACCAAATTGACTTTTAATTCTTAATTTTGAATTCTATAAGACTTTAATATTCCCAAAAATTAAATTTCATATATGGCAAAACATTATAGTGATATTGTAGCTTTAAATTTTCTTCTTTTCTTTTTCTATGAATTTTCTTTTCCAAAAAATAAGAACAATTTTTCTTGAGTAAATATTATTTTAAAATGAAGTGGAAAACATTTTACCGAAATGAATCCTCATTATTGTAATAACAAATCAAACAAATAGTTGTTATCAAAATTAACTTTTTAACCGACGCTATTGCAATGAATAACAGAGACTCTTAATTTTCTTTCTATTTGTTCAGTACAATGAATAGTTCGTCCTACCGTACATTAGATATGCTTCATGTTAGAAAAAACCCAAAGTATTCCTAAAAATACAAATGATAAAGATGAAATAAAATATCTTCAATAATCTGGTGTTATCGAAAAATAAAAGTCTTAATTGTGTCTTAATTTTGCCAGGGTTAATGGTTAGACTGAAGTTAAGCAAGCCGACCACTTTTATATTTTTTTCCGATTCAGTTAAAGTTTATATTTTTCTCATGAATTTAAAAATTTAACACATAGTTATTTGAATTGATTTGTATTTATTTTATCATAAAATTAATTAATTTTTATATTTAATTAAAAATGTTCAATATCAAAAAATGTTAAGAAAATTAAATATATATATATTTTTATTTCTATGTACTTTGTAAATATGTACAATTGTACATTATGTATATCAAAAAGTCCATTAGTTTTTAATAAACATTTCTTCAAAAAAAAAAATTATATAATTTTCTTTAATAAAGCAACTACCGTTTTATAATTTAGCAGTCACATAAAAAAAGAAAACTAAATTCTCAACAAATATATATACGTATATACGTAAAATGATAATATCGTTATACAAAGGTGTCATACCTGGAGGAAAGCAAGGACTTTAAGGATAATATTGTCCATGCACATTAAAAAAAAAATAAGAAAAAAATATATAAAAAAGAAAAAGCAAAAGAAATAAAAATTAAATAAAACTCCATTGAGTAATAAATTTGATTTATTCCAAATCTTTTAACATTCACCTTCACCTGTTCATATAATGAAGAAATTAAATCTATATGAAAAAAAAAAGTATCTTAAATTTGTATTTTCTAAAATTTATTCCTTTTATTTTTTTTTTTTATGTTTTTTTTATTCTTTCCTTCATATTATTTTTTGTATTTTCAACTAATACTCCATTATAATTTTTCCAATACAATAAAGTTTATTGTTTATGTGTTGACGCTTTGAGGCGGAGCTAATAATATAAAAAAAAAAAAAACCATCAAAAAATAAAAAAAATATATTTTCACAGTATTGGTGTATTCGAAATTCAATTGGCTTTTTAAAAGGTGCGCAGGAAAACTATGGTTTCTTCAATGAAAAATAATAATGTTAAAATATACCTATATATATAAAAATCTGAAAATTAATTTTTCTTAGGTAAGGGATATGAATTTTTGTTAACGTAAATTTACTAACTTTATTTGTTTCAAATGAGGATAAATCTAGTTGTAAATGACAAATTAATTTAATTTTTCATATAAGATTAATTAGAGAATAAAATGAATTTAAAATAAAAATTTAATTTTAGGTTAAATTATTAAAAAATAACTGATGGTTAGTATTCGTATGAATTTATAAATTTATCTCGTTAGATTTGTTTTGTTTCATTATTCATCACAGCTTGGGTATTCAGATAGATTTATTACTTTATATATTAATTTGTGAAAACATTAAAAAAATTATTGTAATATTGCTGGGGCTTATTACACTATTTGATTATATTATTTTCAAAAATGTTTGAACCAAACGATCTAAGAACGAGGACAATTTGTGTCAAATATTAATAAATAGTTTATAATTTCAATATATTTTATATGATTTTAACACATTAAAAGGTATCGAGGTTCATATAAATCGGCTCAACAATATCTGTCAAATAAATATAAACCCATACATCACTATCAAAATGATTCTTTTATTAATAAAATTGATGTTAGAATAAAATAAAACTGATTATGTACAAAAGGTAAATGTTTGCAACTAATTTAAATATTTCTAATCTGTAACGTATTACAAAAATTAAATTTTCCTTAATTCGAAATACCTACTTACTATATATACATATGTATATGAAAAACAGGATATACGCAACACACATTATATTTTTGAGTTTGGCTGAAAATTACCCTCATTATAACAATATACATATATCCTTAGATTTAGATATATACAAAATAGAAATAACAAAAATTATACGATAATCGACATAATTTTTTGTCATGGATATGCAATTTTTCGTTTAAATTAAATTTTCTATAATAATTTATTTTCATCAGAAACAGAAAAAAAAATATATTGATTTTTCTTATTTCAACTTTAAAAATAATAAATAACTTCAATATTATTTTTAATTTTCATTCATGGACTGTTTTTTTTACGCAGAACATTATAGACGACATTTATAATCCCTGTGTTATAATATATAGAACCCTAATTCCTGTGTGTTTGCAGAGAACTAGTAATACTTAACTATAGTTCAAAAATGTCAAAATGGGTAGAATAAGCCAAACATTTAATGAATCCTTACAGAATTATATAGTTTTTGCGTTGAAGTGGGTTTGAATAAAAATAATTTTTTACACCCTTGGAACTGTAAAGTCTTTAATTCTTTTTCCAACAGCGATTTATTGTACATCGCACACAGTACACAAAATGTTGAAAATCTGAATTTCATAGTTGATTACGAATACGATTTAATAAAATTAAATAAAACAATTATTTTTTTCAATCTTTCATTTAAAATTTATAGGGTTAAAAATGTTTGTATGTAAATTTTTAAACAACGAAACTTAAAAAGTAGAAGCTTCTGTTACCGTCCTATACTTAAAAAAAATAAAACTTTTAAAATAAAAATATACATTATTTTAGGTTTTGAAGTTATGACTATTTTTATTTGTATAATTTTATTTTATATTACACTGTTCAATTTAAATCTTGATTTCTCGGTTACCTAAAATTTTCTAAAGATGCAAAATTGAAAAATGCATGTAGAAATTTAAAGAACACATATTAGAATCAGGAATCCCAGATTTAGCTTTACCTGGTTGTCGAATTTTTTATTTCTGATAATATATACCTAATGCTTTGTTTTATTTCTTTCTGTTTTAAAAACGGATTTGAATCTAAAATATATCCTTTTCTAAGTACATGTGTATATATATAAAATTGTTTGCCTCATTTGTGGCTTAACTTTCTTAAAAATTAGATAATGAGTGATACTCTTGAGTCTTTAGATTTTAAACCATTTAACATAAAATTAAAATAAAACACAATTACTAAATTTTGAATTCTATTTTATTTTATTTACATTTAAAAAAAATATACATATATAACATTTACTTTACATCTATGGTAATATGAACCGAACTAGTTAATAATTATTATTCATACTTATCCTTTTATTATCAATTACTTACTTGATATATGACACTTTGTTTCATTACCATAATTTCTCATAAAATTATTTAACATTTTCAACTGACTCACTCAAGCTTAGAAAATAGTAAAATTATGTTATTAAAAATTTCTTTGCATTTTTATCCTTCAAGAACATATATTTTTCGTTGTATAAAAATTAAATTGAAAGTTTCTTTATCCTTCATACCGACTTTATAATCATCCTTAATTTCTTTTTTTTTTAATATAAATGCAATACAATTAAAGCGTAAATCTTTTTGTGTACTTAACATTCTGTTAGTAACGCCTTAAATTTTGATTTGAAATAAATTTTATAACATTGTAATTATTATCAGCTACCTATTATAAAGATGTTTAAATATAGGTATCTTTATATTATGGTATACAATGTACTAAAATGTTCACTTTTACGGCGTCCGTGTTTCTGGTGACAATAATGTGAAGTTTTGCATAATATGTACTGCATGATACATATGATAGTTACACAGAAAAAAGGGATTTTTATTTTATTTTGTAAAGTTTAAAGTTTATTCTTGAAGGTAATTTTCTTTAAAAGGATGTACGTGACATATACGAAGTTACTAAAAATAATTAAATTCTGTGGAAAAAAAATTATTATTTAAATTATAAAATCGTGAGTTATAAATTTAAGTCAAAAATATGTTTCTTCATTCATTCCTAAATATTGAGGGACATGGTGAAATATTTTTTTTTTTGCAAAATGTTTTAAAATCATTGACCTAAAAAGAAAAGTTTATGCTATAGCTCATTTTTAATATTAACTGCACCCAGAAAAAAAATGCTAGTTAAATTAACAATTTTTAACTGTTTTTAACTGTTAAACAAAAATTGTTGATGTTAAAGAGAAATTTTTTAAATTAAACTAATAAATATTTGATCTAAGTAAAGATGCTTCTTATTTTAACATTTCATTTTGTTATTTTAAAATGTTTCAAACAGTTATTTAGTAAAAGCTGAAAATTGTGATTTTAACAACATTAATTGTTATTTTAAATATGTTTCATTCGAAAGAAATAAAATTTTACTATTCTCTCTTTTAAATTAAAAACTCTTCTGTTATTATAACAATTACACATTCAATTGTTGATATGACAATAAAAGCTTTTGAAATAATGTTTTTGTTGTTATTTAAAAATGGTACATATAACAATAAAAATTGTCAAAGTAAATACGGCATTGTTAAAAAAAAAGTTTTGGTTGATTTAAAAAGCTACACTTTCAAAATAAATATTTATCTTGTTACATTAAAGAACTCCGCTCTTAACGAGACAAGTTAAGAGCGGAGTTCTTTAATTTAACAAGATAAATATTTATTATGTTTATATTACCGAATTTATATTTTCTATTTAATACATTGTTGTATATTACTGACATAGCTCAGTGGAAGACTCTACATCACATTGAACACAGCGGTTAAGCAACGTCTCGTAGTGATAGTACTTAGATGGGTGACCAATAAAAAAAAAACAATAAAAAAACAAAAAAAGACGAAAAAAGCGAAAAAAAAACAAAAACATACCAAGAAATTAAAAAAATAAACAAAAAAAAAATAAAAAAAATAAAAAAAAACAAAAAAAAACAAAAAAAAAACAAAAAAAAAACAAAAAAAAAAGAACCAAAAAGAACCAAAAAAAAAAACAAAAAAAAGGCGAAAAAAAAAACAAAAAAAGGCGAAAAAAATACAAAAACAAACCAAAAAAATAAAAAAACAAAAAACTATTTTAAAATAATTATTTCGAATAGTTAATTTAACAGTTTGGCACCGTAACAATATATTTTTTTCTCAAACTGCTAAAATTGTTATAATAACAACTTAACATTTTAAATATAACAATTTTGTGTTAATTTTAACAATGTAATATGTCTTTTGAATTAACAATTTTTGCAATTTTAATTTAACTATAAACCCTTTTGCGCAAAATCTATAAAGATTTTTTGTTAATTTTACCTATAAAATCTTTTAATTTAACAATTTTTTTTTCTGGGTGTGCAGTAGCAAATAGAAAAAGGTTGAAGAAATTTTCTTTAACATCAAAAATTTCATGTGTGACTTACTTTTTACTTCATAAGATTCCTTTTATCTTTCTTGTATTATTGAAGATTAAAAAAAGATAAAAAATCTCAAAAGTTTGGATTATAACATACATGCTTTTCTTAATTTATTGAATTTTTTTCAGCAAATCCTTAAATTATAGGACCGCAACTCTATTTTAAGATAAATGAATGAAATCTTGTAAGATCTTTTTAATGAACAATATAGGTACAATTTTTATTTTAATCTGTTTATATACTTAAATAAAAGTATATGATGCAAATAAGATCAATAAATTGTTTAAGTAATAAAGACAATTGATTTAAATTAAGACAAAGATAATGAGGCTTCAAGCTAAGTGTGTGTAAGCTTGCATTAAATTATTAATACTTTTCAATTGTCTATGTTAACATCACATTTTTGAACTATACTATAAAAAAATCTAATTAAATTACATATTTTTCGAGATATCCTAGCTGAATTCTGAATGATATTAATATCGTTTAATAGAAATAGAACTATATTCCAAGATCCAATTCTTTCAGATAGGTTTACATGATTCCTACCAAAATTTCATACTACATGCAAATTTTTTTACGTTACAAAAACTTTCTTATTGAAAATATTTTACTCAATCTACAAAATAGTTAAAATATATGTTCATATATATGTTGTATATGCTTTAAAAAAAGTGAGAGATAAACAAAGAACAAAAAAAAATATCAGATATTGCTTTTCAGCCGAACTCAATCATAAAGCTATTTAAATTAAACAGCTCTGAAGTAATTTTTATTCGCCTAAGGGGTCTAAATATTAGACGTTCACTTCTTTGGTCACAATCGTGGGCTAAACAGTTTTTTTTTGTTACTTCATAAAAATCTATTTTCAGTCTGGGCCTAAGCATTTCTTAGGTATCTTAAATAGACATCTATCTACTCACAAAATATTTTTCATAAGTATGCATATCCATGAAAATTAAAAAACAAAATTTAAATAATGTAATATAAGAGCTTCTTCCTCCCAATTCTTTCATTTGTAATTTTTGTACGATATAAATTAGGTATAGATACTCTTACTTAGTATTCTTCGAAATTGTTGTCGGACTGGCAAATCCCTCTTCAAATTGCAGAAAATTTTTAAATGAGATATCAGAGTTAAATCACTATCACAGTAGGTACTATCTCATAATCTCAAATACCCATTTATACTTAAATCTTAATGGAACAACTTATCTTTTCAAAGGATCGAACTTATCCTTCTTTCCCAGTGAAAACACCTGTTTTAAATCATAGGCTATCCTGTCCTGTTTTTTTTTCTTATAAACACATACAAACAACAAACCCAACGATCCTCTGCCCAGAAAATTTACTGTCTAATATAATTGCGGGTTTCCGATGTGGATCTCAATCCAATAAAAAAAACGAAAATATGAGTGTAGGAGAAAAATTTAAAATCATTATTTTGTATTGAGTGTAGATTATTTTTAAATGAGTGAGTGTATAAATATTATTTGAATATTATCATCCTTTTCTCTTTTGTTTTTTTTTCTTTTTTTCAGGTACTTGGCAATGTTAACTTCCATCATAATAATAAAAAGATTTGGAGAAATGTCAGGTCAGATATGCGGAATTTTGTTAAAATCTTTACAAAATTTAAAAATTAATCAATTACCATTAAATTCAATTAATAAAAATGTAAATTTAAATAATTTTCAAAAACAATTCCCATTAATAACATTTGTGAGGAATACAAGTTTCTTCAATAAACGTGAGTATGAAAAAATGAATATTCTTGAAAGTGTTAAAAATGAATATGGTTATGATGTTGGTTGGTGGGTTGTCAATGCCCATGGTGTATAATTTTTTTTTCTTCTCTTTTTTAGTGACTGCTAACGAATTATGGAAAGGTTGTACGTCTGTTAGTAATGCTGGCAAGAAAAGAGGTCGTGGAAAAGGATCTGGTCGAAAATTCGCAAAAGATCTGAATAGAGGTCAAGTCATTGGAGTGGGTAAAGCTAATATTATATGGCCTGGACTGAATTCGCCTATCATTCGAGGACGTGAGTTAGTGCAACAACAGAAGCTTCCCGAGGATCCAGAACGAGAAAAAAAATTGATAAAATTGCGAGATTCTATGGGTAATTTCCGTTCTTTGAAGATTAATCCAATCGATCGAGGATGGTCAGGATCAAAAATGCCAGGCAGAAGCATTGGTCCGCCGGATCCAATTGGTGAAGAGAATTTTGACGGTTTCGACACAAGAGTTTTAGAAATGAAGACTGTTTTTATTATGAAAGGCAATTTGGGTAGAAAACGGAGATTTTCTGTAATGTCTGTTACTGGAAACGGTAACGGTTCGGTAGGGTTTGCTTTAGTTAAGGGAAGTGATGTTAGAACAGCTTTGAGAAAATCCAAAAATCGAGCTGGACAAAAATTAATGTATATCGATTTATGTGATGGTCATACTGTTTTTCATGACTTTTATTGTGCTTTCGGAAAAACAAAAATTTTTGTCAGCAAGAAGCCTGAAGGTCATGGTTTAATTTGTCATCGAGCCATTTCGACAATATGTAAAGTTCTAGGAATTAAAGATTTGCACGCAAAAATTGAAGGTTCCACCAATTTGCAACATGTTGTGAAAGCATTTTTCATTGGATTACTGAAGCAAAAAACTCATCAACAATTAGCTGAAGAAAAAGGTTTACATTTAGTTGAATTTCGAACTGAAAATCTAGATTTACCAAAAGTTGTAGCAAGTCCAAATGTTTGCCGTAAGAAAAAGGATTTGGAAACGAATGAAGTTTTGGATTTCAAGCAATATGTTTTAGGAGATAAAATAGTATTGAAGAAAAAGAAATACCCTCCATTTTACACCAATCATAAATCTTATGAAATCCACTGCAGAAAGCGGGAATATTTAAGAAATCAGGATAAGGTGCGTCTAGATATGTTAGTTAATTATGGTGAAGTAAGAAGTTTCTTAACTGATAAATATCCAGAATGTAAACCTTATAAACGTAAGCCAGCTGAACCTAAAGAGTAATTATTTTTTCCTTTTTTCCTAGAAAATGAAAATACATTTTTTTTGTAAACTAAAAATTTTGCTCTTATTTTATTTTAGGGTTGAAATTTTCGTGACAAACTCAAACAATATTTGAAATGAAAAAGATCAAAATCAAGACTCTTTCTTATTCCGAATCCGACTGGTGCAAGAAAAAAAGAAAAAAAGAAAAAAAAAAGTTTTACGTCTATTAAGAGGACTTGGTACCAGTTTGGATTTTTTGTCCCAAAATTTGATTGTAGAGCCGTTTTAGATTATTTTAAAGTTTAATTTAAAAAAAAACATTTCATTCACAACCTCAGGAATGTTTCATAGTTTAAAATGACGTAACACTTTTTAGAATCGGTTAAGGCTAAGTGCTCGAAATCTCTTCAAAACCATTTTGTGACACATAACAATGGTTTTGAAGAGATTTCGAGCTCTTAGCCTTAACCGATTCTAAAAAGTCTTATACCCTTTTAAAGTATCAAACAGTTCGGAGGTTGTGAATGAAATGTTTTTTCTAAATTTAACTTTAAAATAATCTAAAACTGCTTTTCAAAAAAAATTTGGGACAAAAAATTCAAACTGGTACCAAGTCCCCTTAAAGAAAAATCAACAATAAGAATAATGAGTAATGCCAAAAATATTCATTCATAATTTGGTTTTAACTAAAAGAAATAATTGTATATTTTATCATATGATGGTTAGGTGCACGGGCTACGTTTAATATAACTACCTACTTCAGAGAAAGCTTTCCCTTCCAAAACATGATTCCTTCAACTGCTTCAGACCTATTTCAAATAAAAATAAACTAGTGTTTTTTACTAGTTTTGTTGACATTGGCATTATTGAGCAAGCTTTTAATAAACAGAAACAAAGCAAGGACGGGCATAATTTAAGTAGGTATCTATTATTTCATTAAAAATATTTTTGATATTATAATTATTTGTTTTTACTTCAAACATTTATTAATTATCTACATAACTTAAACTAATCGTCATAATCTCGAAATATATAAAATTCATGCTTATAAAACAAAAAAAATCAAAGAAAAATAATAGCAACAAAGCAACTAAACTTTCGGTAACGCATTAAATAGCAGCTGTTTTTATTTTATTATTATTATTTTGTTTATTATCATTTCCATATCAGCTGTTTAATATTTTTCAGCTTACAAAAGAATTCAATTGACACATCTATCTGCTGCTAAATAAATGCGGAAGAGAAAAAAAAAGCAAAAGAAAGAAAAAATTTTTAATGTAAATTTTCTTTCTGAAAGGAAACGACTGCAAAATATATTTAAATAGAAAAAAAAAATAAAAATAAAAATCTAAAATTAATTGAAATTAAAATGAAAATAATTTTATTAATTGTTTTCGAAAATAAATTTAATAAATAATGTTTTTTGCCATCATTTTGATGCGTGATTAATTGTAAAAGTTCGCAATTTGTGTGTGATTGAAAAAAAAAAAAGTTCTTTTTCTTTGTTTTGTAAGATTTTTTTTTTTTGTACTGCGTATTTTCTTTATTTTCAAAAAATTTTCTAATAATTCTTTTTAAATAAATTTAAAAAAAATTAAAATTCTATTAAAAAAAAATTATGATTTTTCTAATTCTCTATGAGAAATAAACAAAGTGGGAAAAAAATTGAGGTTTTTGAGGAAAAAAAAAAAAGTTTTTGGTGTTTCACGAAAAAAAATAGTTTTTTTTAAGTTCAGTTCAGCCAGCCAGCAATCAGCAGAAAAAAAATAAAAGAAAACAATAACAATAACAATAAAAAAAATAAAAATAAACAAAGCTATTAAAAAAAAAAAAATAATTTTATTTCTTAAAAAAAAAATAAACACAAAATAGATTTTAATTTAGTTTGTTAGAAAAAGAAAATAAAATTAAAAAAAAAAAATAAAAAATGTCCATGTCCTGGTTTTTACCATTCGGCGGCCTTGAAAAGAAAATTTGTCGTTATTTGTTGCAACGATATTTGGGTAATTTTTTCGAAGAAAAATTAAATTTAGAGCAATTGAGCGTGGACCTGCGAAATGGAAAAGGAACAATACAAGATATAGCATTAAATTGTGAGGTAGGTGGAAAAAGCAAAAAATATACCTTTCGACAGATTAAGAAATTATTTTAATGTCATGTATACTGTATAGGTACCTATCTACCTAAGTGTATTTTTTTATACCTATATATTTTTATGTAGGTAGATATGTACCTAGATATTCATACCTACCTATTCTATATTATCTGGAACGCGTTTCTTTTATTATATCGATGTCTAAAAAGTGTTTCAATGGCGTTTGAATTCATCATTTCCCGTACATTTTCATTCTTATACGTATCTAAAGCAATTTAACTTTTTAAACGCGCATCAGGTAGTTACTACGAGCTTATCTTTTGCGGATGATGAGTTCCTTTAAGGTACTATTACTATTATCCGTATAAAATATTTCATATAAAGCGAATTAATGCAAAACAACTTTACTTTACTACATATAAATTAACATAAAATTTTTCTATTTAAAAGAGTAAGCAATGTTATTTTATAATGTTGTTTCCTCCTCCTACTTACCTAAGCGAAATTATGAAAGGAAATATTGTTTAGATAGGTATTAAATTCTCTAAACAAGTTGAGTAAATTGCAAGTGTTTCATATAGTTTCATTTAATTTGTCTTTATGTTAATAATGATTAAAAAAAAAAATTTAGAATAATCTGCGATTATCAGCGTTTTTATTGAGATTATTGTATGACATAAAATTTAGTTTATTATGTAAATAAAATTAGATGCCTTAATAGTTAACTGAATTATTTGGAAATGATGAAAGTGAACTAACCGAGACACTAATCCAATTATTTCACGTTTAAAGCAATTAATTTTAATAAAAATCATTCATAACACATACTTAGTCAGTAGAAAAAATTGGCTCTCATGTAATGTGAAAGCTGAGGTCTTACTTATTTTCTTATCGCAGATGCTTACTAATAAAATTACTTTAAAAATTCTTGCGAAATGCTAAATATAGATACCTAAGTACTTAGTTGATTACGAGGTTGATTAGTTATGTTGTCATAAGTACATACCGATATCTATTTGTTGGTTTTTTTTTAAATAAAAAACCGGTAAAATAACTACCTATATTAGTAAATGATAGTTTATCAATCAAATAAGTTCAATTACTTATTAGAATTTTTAATCAGATTGCTAATTATTGAAAATAAATCTAAATTTATTTATAATCTAAGAATCTAATTATAAATCTTCTATAAGTATATTCAATAGTAAGGTAAATGCCCATATTACCGCGAGTCTAAAAAGCTTCTGACATTAAAGTGCTGTAAAATATTGAAATATATTTATATTTTTTCAGACAAAATGGATATGACTCTTTATTAATGTCTTAAATTTCAATTTTTTTTTTTAGAATTAAAATTAATTATTTATTTTTTAAAAAATTAATTAAAATAAAATAATCCATAAAAGCCCATATTACCGTGGTATAAAAATTCAACTGTCCCTATTACCGCTTTTTTTGTTTTTATTACCGTGGTAATTTTTAGCTTCTAAAAAATTAAGAATAAAAATCATTTTTAAAGCAATTAATATTTTTTTCAATTTTATTTTAACAAACAAAAAAGTTAAGAAATAAAAAAGACAATTTTCATATTCAACAAAAATAAAAAAAATAATTAAATAATAGGAACATAAATTTCTTTCTTTGATTCATGGATCAGATTTTTTGTATTTCAGGAACACTATATAAACCTCCGGTATTTAGTAGACTTCGTGGATTAATTTTTTTTACTTCATACCCCATTTACCACAATATATCGTCTCGTTCTGGCCATTTCCAATATAGTCATAGTCATAGTTTTGACTTGAAAATCGTTATCATTAACGTCTATTACCATCCCAGGGAAAAATTCTCTCTCATATTTAATAATGACGTAATCATTGACGTTTAGATCGTTCGTTGTTTCTTCATTACTCATTGCGTCGTTTGCTGTTCTGTTGTAAACAAGCTTGCTGCCTTTTCATGTTAACACCTGGTTCACGCGATGGATCCTCAATAACTGGCGAATAATTTTTCTCAATAAGGTATGTATTTAATAGATTGAACCATTTTCTTATTTTGTGCTCAGTTATTTTCGCTCGGCTTTTCGTCAAATTTTGTGGAATTCGTTTTGAGATATTGGGGTGCCTTTTTAAAAAACCTTCAACCCAATGTCTACTAGGCTTGCCCTTTTTTGTATTTTTTTTTAGATTTTGGAGCACTAAAGTTACTGATTTTAGTGATTGTGTATCCAAAAATGGCCATATCAAGCACCCACGGTAATAGGGACGAATGTAATTAAGAAACCGATGTATACCGCGGTAAACGGAACCATTTCAAAAGTAACGTCCTTATTACCGTGGATTTTATTTTATTATTATTTATATTAATTTAGATATAAAAAGCGAAATCAACTTTTAAAAATGTTTCAATTTAAATAAACAATTTAATCGAATCATTTGTTCTTTTAATAATTCTCGTTTTAGTACCAAAAAAAACCTTAAGAAAAAAATTCCTTTACTTACCGAAATCTTAAGCAATTTTTTGAACAGGGGTAACTCGCACGAAAGTCAGGACATTAATGTCAATATTAACACTTTTGGCGGGATATTTTTTTTTTTTTTTTTTTTTTGATTGAAACCTATACTTAGCACATCCGAAAAAAAAAGAAAATAGGAAAAAAGCAAAGCCTGCTATGTTTTTATTCAATTTTAAAGACGTTTTACCACGGTAATATGTACTACCACGGTAATATGGGCATTTACCTTAGTAGTTAGTAGTATAGAACGATCCGAATATTGAACGTTCTCATATTTTGTTTTAAGTATTCATACGTACACTGCAGTGAATTTTACATGACTTTTTGTAGATACGAATATATACTTATACTTAAGTAATTCATGAGTAAATACCTCGAATCGCCAACTGATTCTGTTTAGTTACTTATATCAGCCAATTATTACTTAATTGACAATCTTAGAAGATCTACATATTTAAGCACTTGCTTTAGGTAATGAACACATAATTATTAATTTTTAATAATATCTAATTATTTGTTAGAAGTGTGTTAGCAAAATTGAAAGTTAATATTAAATATTTGTAGTTAATGGTTTTTAAAATTTAAGTAAGTATTCAAATAATAAATTCTAAAAATCATGTAAGTATTACATTTTTGTAATCAGATTTCTCGCAAAAATTGAAATAAGTTTCTATATAAATTTATTAAGTACGTATGTTTTTTACCAGTAAAATAATTCGTCCTATTTATTCAAGAATATTTCTTTTAAAAACGGAAAATTTTGCACACGACTATATGAAGTGTTTAATAATGAACTGTTTTATGGCTTATTCTCTTAAAAATTAGATTAAGAATAAATGGGTTAATCGTCTTGATATTCATTTTGATACTTTTAAATATTATTTTTAAAATTAAATATTCAGATATTCATATACTTACCTATTTACATTGTGTACTGTACATTTCTTTTATGTTCTTTTTATTAATTACATTGTAAACATATTTTAAAGTCGAAATTAAAACAAAGAATATTACTTATGTGATCAATAGTCATAATCTTTAATCTAATCTATAATGCTAAAAATTATTCTTATTTTAAAAATATTTATAAATACATGTTATACATACAAAAATGTCATACAAAAAATAGATACTTATACCTATTTATGAGATTTAAATTATGTATCTAACTACATTGACTATTTGACTATATTTATTATGATATTGATTTGAACAATTCAAATCATATGTTTTTTATTTATATTTATATTTTTTTCAATATAAAGACTTAATTTGTAGTATATTCTTTTAGGTATGTATAATATTTTACACACATAAAAATGTCTTAAAATGAAAAAATGTGTTAATAACAAATGTGTACATTTTGCTTGTTTTGTCTTTTCTGATATGAAGAAAACGAACTTTTAAATTGCAACTTTCAAATATAGTTTTAAACAGTCAATACTCAATGAACAATTATTTCTTAAAATAAGTATATACTTACCGAGATACTTACCTATCTAAGTAATTTGAGCTAATAAAATCTTCAACTCTTCCTTTATTTTGGCCTCTGAATAATATAGACTCGTTGTAAATATACTCTTGATATTATAATTCAATGAATTAATTAAGTAAGTATTATGATTTATTTGACTTACCTAAATATTTAAGTATTATATAGTTATAAAAAAAAACTACTTAATGAATGTCAAAAAATAAAGAGAAATAAATTTTTAAAATTATTGATATCTATTCTAGGGGCCATGTATTTTCGTTTGAGTATTTACAATCCATTTTTAAATAATATAACTAAGTACCTACTTATTTATTCATATATTAATTATATTTTTGTTCGTATCGTAAATACCAATGTGTACAAATTTAAACACATTTAAGGCTTTGGCTTAATTTTTTTGACATTAGGCTTACTTATTTAAGTATTATACTTTTATCAGGGATTTCATTTACGATGTATCTGTTTAACTCTAAAGAGAGCACCATAAAAATTGATCCCAAATATCTTTTAGTAGATAGGTACGCGAAATATATTCTACGTTTTGTTGATATTTAAATAAAATTATTTCTGTAGTTACCTAAGTTTATTTTTATTTTGAAACACATAAGTAAGTACCTTGTTTCATTAATTTAAGTTTGAATTAATTTGTTTTTTTTTTTCCAGATCGCTTTCATGTGCACGAAAATTGTCTACTTACTTATTTTTTTTTCATATGCTTACATATAATTTTATAGGAAATTTTTAGAATTTCAAATTACGTTCCAATTCTCAATATGGTGCGGTGTATAACATTAAAATCTTGAAGGTTAAACTACAGTTTTATGTGAAAGCTGTCTATAATTAAATTATACATACTATACATAGGTAAAATTATATTCTAGTTTTTAAAAGCCTTTCACAAATTTTATTTATATACCATTGAGATAAGTTAGTATAAAAATTAGAAATTAATTTTGACAACAACGCTGTAATGAATGATAAGTAATACTCGATGCTTAGTAAAAATGTATACGTTTTTTGTTTAATTATTGTCAACAGACTAATTAAACAATAATTTTTTTTGAACCTTTAAGAAGACTTTTATATTCTCATAAGTACATTGTTAAAATTTTTAAAGGTTATCCCAGTATTACCCCAATTGATAATGAATTGAAAAAAACTCTCAGTGAAAGATTAATTTGATGTCTTGGAAAAAATCGAATCTTTTAAGTAAGAACCAATTCTTTTATTTTGACAGAAAGATCAAAGATGAGACTCCCGGACAACTTGACAAAACTTACTAGTTACTACTATGACATGAAATCTCTAAAATTCATGGTATTATCATCAGTAACAAAAATTATGTAGTTAATTAACTTTTTTTTTAAGTTGAATACATACTAAGTTACGTTATGTATCACTGTATGAATGGTAAATTTTTCGCATTTTAATGGGGAAATCACCGAGTAACTTTTTACAAGTTAAGTGAATCACATTTTTTTCATTGTTTATAACTAAGTATTTGTGTGTTGTGTCATCATGAATACAAAAATTACAAAAAGTTAGAAATTAAAATTTCTTCACACCTAAATATCTTTTAAGTATATTAACTATGTGATATACCCGGTGATGTACTTATTTTTATTATGGATTAATTCTTCAGAGTGTTTAAGATTGGAACTATCGATCACCTTTTTTGGCGTAGCGCCAGAGAATGACTAAAGTGTTAAAAATTTTCGTCTAGATCATTATTTAGTAAATGTAATACTTACTTGAATAAAAAATAGGTAGGTATATATGCCTACTTAAATATTAAGTAGTAAACTCTTCAAATATAAAAACATTTGGGAAAAATAAGAACAAAAATTTACCAGCTGATAGCATAAATTAAGTGACCATTAACAAACTTTTTGTAACTAAATTTAAAATATATTATTTAGTAGGTATAGAAATATATTATTATTAAAAAATACTTTAATATGTACATATATATAATTATGTAGATATAATATGTCGAGGTAAGTATTTGCATACTAGGTATTTTACGAGGTATTTTAATTTATTAATAAAAACAATTTTTTTTTTGTTAATAACAACTTCTAATATTGTTGACAAAATACTTTGTGGTATTAGTGACAATTCAATGTTAGTTATCAATAAAAAAATTCATTTATTTTCAGCGTGATAATATTGTTGAATGAAATTCTACAAATATGCTTATTACATATTTTATCTTTTCCGTTTCTGAAAAATTTATGTATCCAAGCTTAGTTATCCGAGCTTATTCTAGGTCGCTTGCACATTAAAGTGGATTTGATACAAAATTTAACAAATATATACACGATAGATGAAACATTTATACAAAATTTGTATTATAAATATATATTCATTATATTCATTACTACTTACTTGATTGCCTATTAACAAATAAAAAATAATTTTTATAAAATATTTTTGGAATCGGATTCGCCACATTCTTATCATTCTTTCATTTAAATTCCAATTAATACGCGTTCGAATTAAATTATTAAGTTTTAAGGTGCTAAAAATTACTAACACTGAATAATAGTAAAATCAACTCACATCGTAAACATTGAAAATTTGAAATCATAAATATCTTTGTTTAAGTATGTATTAAAATGTATATGCATAATTAGTGTTGTTGTTTATTAAAAATTGTAAATGATCTATCTATCAATCAATAAATTATAATTTACAGAACAAACTACTAAAATGTAGGTATTTTGTTATTTTAATTTAATTTGATCTTATTATAAAATAATATATTACCTACAAAAAAAAAAAACAAAACAAAACATCGCAGCGCAATAACCTGTGCAATTTAAAAACAAAACAAGCCCGGTATTTTTTTTTTTTTAATTAATACGCAATTTTATGCATTTATTTTGCAATTCATTTGAAAACAATTTAAAATTAAAATTATATCAAATAGTTTTAAGAAACTAAATAATTGACAAAATAGTAAAATCGCAATATTATTTCATAAGTAATTTTCATTAATGTTTTCTTTTTAATCGTATATTTTTAGTCTTTGAATGAAGTTTGTGAAAATCAAGGCTGGAGTTTAGAAGTAACCGGTGGTCATGTGGGCTCTGTTACAATTCAAGTGCCCTGGAATGCTCCAATGACTGAAAATAGCTCGGTAGATGTTACAGATTTTTCAATAGTTTTGAGACCACTTCCTAGGCAAAGAGAAGGTGCTTCTATGTTAGAATCAATGTGGTCATCAATGAGTAGTTCAATGCAATTAGCACAAGAATGCCTTGAGAAAAGCTGCGAAGAAGATACCCCTATAAATGTTCAAACTAATGCAATACAAGGATTAGAAACATTTGCTAGAACAATTGATAGTGGTAAGTACGTGGTATAGATAAATGGTGTGAATATTTTGTTTAAAAATATAATAGTAATATTAGTATAAATCACAATATAAACTTTTATGTGCAAAACAAAAATCTTGTATTACATTCTTACTATTAACAATTTGAAAAATATTTATAATATTTGTATTGTTTTCAGTTCTTAATAGAGTCAAAGCCAAACTTTATAACAGCACTGTCAGAATGGAATTTATTTTACCTAATTCGGATAGAGGAATTGCTTTAGTTATTAAAATAAGCGAGTAAGTTTTATTCAAAGTGAAATAAAATAAAATATTGTATTTGACTATGTATTTTATGTTTAAAACATTTTTTTTAGATTGGACTATCGGAATGAAGCTGGGAACAATCCCCAAGAACTAATATCAGATGGTAATTTAGCTAGTGAAACCGAAAATGAACAGAAGGCACATTTAATATCAACTTATGCAACACATAATTTAGCTATAAATGGAATTTCATTTTATACAGAAGAATTTCGGATATCTGAAAATACTTTTGACAATACCGAGCAAAATATTAATATTAATCCATTCTCAAATAATAGTTTTTTTTCAAGTCAACAATTTTCCAGCGTATTATCAAACTTTTCTGAACCGGAGCAATATTACAAAAATTTATCAGAACCTCAAAAGCTGGAAACCAAAGACGATGATGGTGAATATAATAAAAATGATCATGATGATAATGATTTAACACCAACTGAATCAATGAAGTCGAAATTATTACCAATAGCTGAATTGGAAGGAAAACAAGAAATTCGAATAAATATGAAACAATCGGAATCAATTATTGGTCCAAAAGTTTCATTAGACATTCAATTAGGTTCACTATTTATTTTCCTATCACCACGGCAACTGCATCTGTTCTATACATTTTTTGACATATTTTTCAATGACTCGTTTCAATCTGTAAACTTAGCTACTAACTATGACAAAGATGAAAACAATCAATCAAATAGTTTTCTAAAGGAGCAACAAAAAAAATGTACATCAAGTATGTCAGGAATCATTGGTAACTCTGGAGGTGGTTGGACATTTGATGCATTAGCTTCAGATGAACAATTACTACCTAATCTTAAACCATTTTCCACAAAGGGAAGTATTAGTGGGAGTAATTTGCAGAGACAGAAATCATTTGAGTATTGCGAGTCAGTTAGTAGTTCAATATCAAACAGTTCATCAGGCACAACATGTTCTTCCAAATATGCGCAGCGGAAAGTTAATTCCAATTCAGCAGATTTAAATGGTGATATATCACATTTTAATATTAGGATAGCATCTTTTCAAGCAATATTATTACATGAAGATATATTATTGGAAGATTCATTGGCGTCTTCTGATAATGCACCCATTAGTGATGAAAGTATTTTAATTCTAATGGACTTGTCAAATGAGTATTTTAGAAATGTAAAAGCTCAAACCAGCACAAACAAATATGTATGCAATAAAAATCATTTGAAATTTAATCTAACTCCAATTATTATTGAAGGAGAGCAACATAGAAATAGTAACTGCATTTTATTGAAATTAACAGCCTCGATAACTAGATTCGATTGTTTTGAAATTTTGGATAGTATTGCTATACCTTTGATTGACTTTAATAGAAAAGAGGTATTTATTATTATTATTATTTTTTCGAATTTTTCAAATGCAGTTAATGTTATTGCGACAGTAACATTACATCCATTGCCAAAATGTACAGTTCACTGTAGCTTCAAAATAAATTAACTCGTATCTTTTTTTGAAAAATTGGTTTTTTAAGATTTTATTTGCATTTAGCATTTCTATTATCTCATCCTTCAAAAGTTGTAAAAATTGTTTTTAATTACAGATATGTAATAATGGCTTTCACAAGCGACCAGAGATATCGATGGTGTTAAAAAATACCACTTGCACTAATTTGGGTGGAAAATACCAAAGAAAATCTGTATTGCCAAAAACAGAAATAAATATTACTCTGGAGAGTTGTACAATTGAATTCGATATTACAATTTATGATCGAGTTAATGCTGTTTTTAGCAAATCACCTTTTTCATTTGGATTCAACTGTGATGATATTGATCAAACCAAACTGAATAGAAACTCGATTAATGATATAAAAAATGATCAAATCATTGACATAAAAATAGATTCATCAAATATAAATATTCGTTTAAGGTACCTACAATAATAATATTGGTTTAATTTTTGTTCTTTATAATCGTGACCATGTTTATAATTTATAGATTTCCAATAATAGATTCCAGACCATTACATGATGCAGGCAGAATACCATGGTGGAAACAGAATATTAGACCAGATTTTTTATTATTTAATTTTTGCCAGTTCAGATTATCTAATACGAGTAATTTAATTGATGTTTACTCCAATGAAATTAATATTTACTACTGTGTGAGTAATATTAATAGTATTGTCTATATAGTAGGGCAAAAGGGTAAAAGTAGTGGAGAAAAAGCTTTTTTTCAACTTTTTCTTGATTATTTTATAAGTTATGAACTACTTTATTCTCTTTGCTACTATTATAGTATTATATTAAAAATAAATCAATTTTTAAATTTTGTAGGAAAGTGAAAACAGTTCTAAAATACATATTGCAAAATCAACTTTAATTGACAATAGTGGGATTTGTACCAAAGATCCTTATATAGAATATCCAAAGTAAGTTGTAAAAAATAGTAATGGTTGATTTTCAATACAATGTTTTAATATAATATACCTATAATAATGTATTGTATATAAAATTAAATGAAAACAGAACTTGTAATGGAGTAATGGAATTTAAAATTGATTTAAAATGAGATACAATAAAATTATTTACAACTAGCCAATCAACAGGGCAAATATTCTGTAGCTTTGTCTTTATTGTAGGCCGACATGACGTTTCATTAAAAAATTGCTTTTTTTGTGGTTTCTGTTACATTATTAATATTATTAGAGTTTGGATAATTGCGATTTTCCGACATACGTTTAGTCCTCAAAAATCCTTCCATACAAAGTTTAAGGATGATAAATTGGGAGTATGTAAATCACAAGAACTGCTATACATACACACATTCGACAATGTATAAACAGATAGATAGATTATAATTATTCCAATATATATTTGTTTCAGAATAACAATTGAATTTCCATCAGATAAGCGTTTAAAATCCGTTTTGAAGTATATGGGTGATAGTGATAGTGGTGAAACTTCAGGTGAAAGCTGCACCATTTATCCGAAAAAATGTAAAGAACCTCAACCATTTTGTTCAAAACGAGTATGTCGAGAAAGTGATACATCTCATGCCAAAGATGAATCTGGTAATAGTTTTGAATTAATGTAATTTTAAAAATATCTTCTTTAATTTTAATGTATTCCTCAATGTTTCACAGATGAATCAGAAACAATTTTGTTACCTGGAGAGTCGGCTGAAATGAAAAGATTTTGTGAGAAAGCAATGAAAACTTCAAAATTACAATTTAAAATTTTTTTGCCAGTAGTTAGTGTTCAAATTAAGTAATTATCTCATTTTTTTTAAACTTTTAAATTACTAATGCATTAAAAAAATCGGACTCACATCTAACTTAAATTTTTATTAAATTTAATTTTAGATCAAAATTAATGTACGAAATAATTTATAACCGCATTAATTCCGACTTATTAATGTGGGAGCCGATATCTCATAGCCAGAAAATTTTAAATTATGATAAAATAAATCAAAAGCATCGAAAAATGCAGCAATCAGTTGATCAAATGTTGTGGAGTTGTGGGATGATGGATTCAATCTATATTCCTACAAGTGATAATAATAATATTAATTCTAGTAATAATGGAGCATCTGCAGCATTTTCATCATCAGATACTGAGTTTGAAGCTGATAGTATTTATTATTCTGCTTATGATAAAAAACGATCAATTAAGCGGAGCAGTCAATCTGCAATACCAAGCTTATCATTAAGTGATTGTTCATTTGAGTTAAATGTAAATAAAGGACTTTTGACATTATTCACACCAGTACGTGATGGAGAAAATAGAGTGCTGCCAGAGCAAATGGGTGAATTTGTATTTAGTATACAGGAATTTATGTTATTTTCTGTTAATGGATTTAATGGCAATATGAATCTAGCATATTTATGTATTCAATCTAAATCGGCCACTTTACACCACTCAGGTAGATTCTATTAAATAATTTCGAATTTCATATAATAGACATTAATCCATAATTAATTAATTAATTTATATCATATTTTATTGAAATGGAATTAATGTGAATATATAGTTAAAACAAATGTTTCAAGTAATGGATTTTTTAAAAATATTTTCAGGATTAATATCAAATTTTGATAATGAACCAATACTACGATTAATAAATGCAATTCTACCTGATTATTTGCTGCCAACATTATATCCGACTCCAAAGAATTTAACTTTAAGTGAACGTAAAAACTCACAAAATCATGAAATGTTATCTTTCGTTATTGAAATAAGAAAAATGCCAGAACAAAGGGTGAAGGTAAGTTATTGGAAATGTTTTTTTTTATTTCTACCTAAACCATTTTTGTTTTTTAGCGTTTGAGATTAACAGCCCTAATTCAAAATACAACATTAAAACATAATCCAGCTCTAGCACAACATACTTGGTTAAATCAGATGATTGATTTCTTTGATGTCCAGGTAATTTACATTTTTGATAATCTTATTTTGTATTTTTCTTTAAAAACAATTAGTACCAACATAGAATATAAATATTTTGTTTCATTTTAGGATTATCCTATTGAAGGTGGATACGAGCCATATGTTCCTGTGACTGAAATGCAATTGCATTTATGGGATTGTTCAATTGATTATCGACCAAAGACTTTTCCTTTTCGAGCTGTTGCTGAAGTTGGAAATTTTATGTTGTCTAGTAATTTAATAGCATCAGTATCTGGTTGCACACTACGTTTTGTTGCTGAAGATTGTATTCTGTCACTTGCTCCTCAAGTATAATTAAACTTAACGAATTTCAAAAATTTATGTATTAATTTTTTTTTTCTTCTTTTCAGAGCACAGCTCCTAGTAAATTCAAAGAAAGTAATAAAAATTTTGGGTCGTCAAGACAATTAGTGCCTGTATTAGATGTTGGACTTGTCGACATATCATTAAGATTAAATAACAAAGATTCAGAAATTTTGCCTAAGCTCGATTTAAGGGCATCCATACAAGATATGCACATTAGAACGTGTTCAGATTCTGGACATGCTTTGGCTATGTTGATTGCTTATTTAGCGTCAGATGGTGATTTAGATCAAGACTGTTCAAATGATGATAATGTACGAAATATATTTTTTTTAATAATTTTTATTTTATCATATGGAATAATTTTAAATACCTAATGTATTTTTTTATAGATTTCTATATCAACTGAAGGATCAACAGATTTACTGTCAGAGCCAAAGCCTAAAGAGATTTCTGAAGAACAGCAAGAACGTGTTACTCTTTTAATGGCTGAAGCTTTGAAGGACACTGTTACAACCAGTAAACAGACCAATAAATCAAAAGAACACGTTCAAAAAAAAGATAAAGGCGTAGAATTATTCTTCTTTCCTGACGAAAATCAATTAAAAATTTTAACAAATAATGACACTAACTATGTAGAAAAGGAAAATACAAGTCAGGAAGGATCAGTTACTAGATCAAGCTCAGAAGAATGGCGTTTTACAAAAAATCGTCGAGAAAGTGAAAGTAGTAATGAATTAAGAGATATACTTAATTTTGAATCTTCTGTTATGAATTTGTCGTATTCTATGGATAATGATGAAACTGCTGTTGAAGCTTTACCAGAAATCCGTGAAGAACTAGGAGAAGTTCCATGTAAATACTCGAATGTAGGAGGGAATCTGTCAAGAAAAAGTAGTATAAGTTTAGATGAAGATTTTTACTTTGTGGGTGATGAGGAAAAGGTAATTCTAATTATTACAAAACAGTTGTTTAAAAAAAAAAGAAAATTGAGGCGGCTTAATCAAGCACATATATTTCAGACGAACTGCGGTATTAAAGATGTAAAAGTTTCTTTAGATCCAATTCGAATTGTTGATAATCATTTCACAATGCCACATGGAAAACCTGATTTGCTTAAGGCACCAGAGGGGTTCCCCACGGCTATTATGCGATATACCTTATGTGAAATGACATTTACATGGCATTTGTATGGAGGCAATGATTTTCCAATAAAAGACCGAACCAATAATTTGAATGATAAAGAAAACATGTAAGTAAAATTTATTTGAGTTTGTTTTTGACGTTATGTGAAACATTATGAATAATAGTTATAATGTACAAAAAAAACATCGAAACAAGAAGTACTGTATATCCAAATATCAAGTTCCAAAATTTAAATGACAGATCGCTTTTATCTTTCGATGTATGGTTTACTTTTTAAATTTGATATATGTATATATTATTTTTATACATTTTTTGTTGTGTTCGAAAATTGTTTATCGTTTAAATATTGTAGTTTCTTTTCAATAATCATTTTATATATCGCAAAACGAAGGATGACTGACGGGCGATGTCTGACTTTTTTGTAATAGATATTTAGAAAAAAGTTAGCATTTATAAATTGTAGTTTCTTTTTAAATATCATTTTAGATACCCGTCTCGCAAAGGAAAAATGTCTGACGCCTATAAAATGGGGGTATCATACTCAAAAGGCCAACAAACCGTTCAATTCGGTAAGAAACCAATTACAAAAATTTCATGGAAAAATCGAGGAGGCTCCGAACGGAATCATGAAGTCGTTGTTGAAATACAGTTAACTAAAGTTAGGTTATCACATGAAATTTATCCTAATTCTACAACACAAGCATCTCGACAAGTTTTAGTAGTGAGCGAATTAGAAATTCGAGATCGTTTACAAACATCTGAAATTAATAAATTTTTATATCATCCAAGTGCAAAACATTTATCCAATAAAAGTTCGCAGCATATGATTGTAATAAAAGCTTTGCATGTTAGACCCAATTTGCGTTGTGCAACTGAAGAATGTTCATTAAGAATATCATTACTGCCATTAAGATTAAATATTGATCAAGATACTTTATTATTTTTGGTGAAATTTTTTAATGATTTTGCACAAACTATCGATTCGATTGATGATAATGCTATGAAAAAACAATCTCAATTGCAAGAACCAGTTATGATGGTTGATGATATACCGGAATCAATGCAGGATCTTCAAGCCAGAAAAATGGTTTCAACAAATTTAGAATTATTGATGGAAGATAATGATAAATTTAAACTCAATAAAAATGAAAATTCTCCAAAAATAGAGCAACAGGATCAATCAGATTCAGATAACCCAATTTATTTCAAAGAAATAATTTTCAGTCCAGAAGTTTTACTACGCTTGGATTATCATGGAAGAAGAATTGAGTTGACTCATGGTCCTATAGCTGGTTTACTAATGGGACTAGGTCAATTGCAATGTTCAGAAATTAGGCTAAAAAAAATTTCTTATAAGTAAGTTATTAAATTTTCAATACTTCTGTTCCTTTTACTTTTATCTGTAACTGCATATTTCTAATTATGTATGAGAGAAATCCTATAACTTGTCAACTAGACTTCGATGTCATATTTTGTCAAACGCTTCAAAGAAATCCATAAAGATCCATTCAAATTCGAAAAGTTATTAATACAAAATTTATTAAATTCAACTAGTTGTTTATGATTCTTTATATTAAAATTTTGTAAATTTTCTTACATTTCTGTCTGGTTTCAGACGTGGAATTTTAGGTTTCGATAAATTGATGAGCTTTTTATTCAAAGAATGGCTGCAAGATATTAAAAAGAACCAATTACCAGCAATATTAAGTGGTGTTGGACCAATGTATACTTTTGTGCAACTATGTAAGAATTTATTATAAAATTATATTTTCAAAAGTATATTTCAAAGTCTTATCATTTCATTATTTATCAGTTCAAGGATTACGTGATCTAATATGGTTGCCTATAGAGCAATATCAAAAAGATGGTCGAATAGTAAGAGGAATACAATTAGGAGCTCAAAGCTTTACGGCTCGAACAGCTTTAGCTGCTTTAGAAATTACTTCGAGGATAATTCAATTGCTACAGGTAAGAATGATTTATAAAATTATTACAATTTATCCAGCTAATAAAGTTATTAATTATTTATAGATTACAGCAGAGACGGCTTATGATATGGTGTCTCCAGGACCATCTCCATTTAGGAGAAGAGGTCGCAATAATAGAAAAGGGAAAAGAAAGCGACCCCATCATCCTCAGGATATTCTTGAGGGTGTGGCTACAGCATATCAAATAGTTAAAGACGTGAGTAAATTGAAATTACATTTTGTCAATTCATTAATTAAATGGTTTTGACGGAGTGTGCATTTTTTCAGACTTAATCATAAAATTCTTTTAACTGTTTCTTCATTTGTCTTTCTGTGGATGGAAAGAGTTTACATCGCTTTGATCAGTTCTCCGATAAAAGAAATATTTTCCGATACTTAATAAACTCAGATTTAATTTTGTTTCTCTGTCAATGTTTGTACGCTAGATGTGAATATTGCTGTTAGTTGTTGAAATTGGAGTCTCTAGTATTAAACTGTATAATTTTTGTCTTAATTTAATTTATCTTTATTTAGTATTTAGTATTTAGTATTTATACAAGCTTAAAGCAAGCTGACTTTTTTTCAATACATCCATAACTAATAATATTAGAATATGTGCATTTAACATTCATATTGTGGACTTGGAACAGAACAGTCATATTTTTTCGTAAAAGTTTGTCAATTTGCAACCCTTTTTCATACTGAACGAATTTTTTCCGCAATCAAAATTAAATAAAGAGGTATTTACATTCAATTGCCTTTCTAATTGTGATAAATTTCTGTGACATATCATTGAAAATTTAAAAGTAGACTTTTGAAAAATGTGTAAAAGGTTCTTTAAATGAGAAAAACATTAAACTTAAATTGTAAAAATCTTCGACAAAAGTTATGAAAATAATTATTTACTAAATGTGTGTTTATATTTTGTGCATAAAAATCAACTACATTATTTATAAAATTGTAAATCGTCTTATAAACTATGTGTAAACAATTTTAGGGAATAAATGAAACAGCATGCGCTTTGATAGAAAATACAGTAGCAGAGCATGATCAAAAAGGATATACAGGAGCTGTTGGTGCTGTTTTTAGGCAAGTGCCGCCTATGATAGTATGTCCAGTAGTGCTAACAACTCAAGCTGCAACTAATGTTCTAAACGGTGTGAAAAATCAATTAGTGCCAGACGCGAAATTTGAAAATCAAATGAAATGGAAGGACGATACCGATTAATAGGAAATTTTTTGAATTTTTAAAATTTGTTCACAAATTGTTTAATTGAAGAAAAAATTTACATCTAAATATTTATTTTTCTTAACGCTTGTAATCGCTTGTAATTGGATGCGCTCATTATATTCGCTTCGCTTAATAAATATAAATGTATGTTAAGTATGCATATTGTATTATATCAACACCAACATCAATATAAAGCCCGTTTATAGAAAAAGGAACCAAATATTTAAAACATCATTCATATCGAACTACATGAATAATTGAATATTGCTGTATTGAAATTTATGTCGGTGCTGAATTACCATTTCACGGCTTATACAAGTGTTTGTGTTGATTATATATATATATATATTTTTTTTTAAAGAATTTTTGTCTATCTCTATGAAACATTCTATTAAGAACAATCTATCAATTTTTATATGTCAAGTCATTAGAAACAGTGAAAGAAAATAGTATTACTGACCTGAATAAATAATTAATAATTTTTTAATATCGTATTTTTTTTTAACCAAAAACTCAAAAAATATATTTTTGCTTTGACTTCCAGACATCATTCGCACAAATTCAAAATTTGATAGATTGTTATATCTAGGACTCATTCAAAATGTACTAATTTTTATCCCGTTAAATTTTTATTACCTTAAAGACGATATGAACAATATTTATTCGTATAACGTTTGTGACTTTGAAGTTTTGTTTGACGATTTTCATTGTTGTTCTCTTGCTCTCGTACAATAGAATTCTTTTGTTGAGATATCGACAGAGAAAAAAAAAGGAGAGAAGTTAAATTTAACGTTTAATTTTAACACATTAATACATATTAAAGAATTATATAGTCAAATTAATAAAGTTTTCTTTGAAAAATAGTTTTAATAAATTTATTAATTACTTAAAAAAAACTTAAACATATTAATAAATAAAGTTTATATAAGATCCTAAGAATATTTTCATAATTTCTCTTTAAATTTTTATTTATGTTTTAACTATATCAATCAATCCACCGTTTCTAGTTTTCTAATAAAGAAACTCTCATTTCGTCGCATATCTTTGAAATATACTTATCATCCAAATTATTATAATAATTATTATTTTAAATTTTATAAGCTTTCGGAACTTCTGATACTGAAGTACCAAGCTACGTAGAATTTTCCAGAATTTTTTTTTATCTGATCATGGAGGATAAAAGCATCAAAATTTTAAGTTCGTCTCAGTTACAGATTTTCCAGAATTATTTCAACAAACCTAATAGTCGTTAAAATATTTCTTGTATTTTATGGGGATATAAAATTTCAGTTGAGTCAAAAAAAAAAATTTTTAATTCATATTTTAATTGCTTTTATCTTCATGACAGAATATATTTTTATGTTATTACAAATTAATTGTATAGAGCTATTAATCTGCGTCTCGGGAGAAAATAATTATTTTTTTTCGTATTGAAGAATATTATTTATTATTTTTCAATTTTTACAATAAAAAGATACAGATAAATTCCAAATTTAATATTTAGCTTGTATAATTGATTTAATTAGGATTATTTCACTCACGTGAATTATGTTATAGCGAATAAAACAATACATTTTTATATCTCAATTTAGTTTTTTATATTTTTATTTTTCGAGAAGCATATTATAAGCTTTATAAATTAAATTTTGATAACATCTTATGTATATAAAACAATTGTAATCAAATCAAAAATTTATAATGTTAAAACAAATTATATAATTATTAGCAGAAATAGACCAAATCAATCAATGATTATTTTTCGGAACAAATTTTTATACATAGGAATAATATTATGTGAATGAAGTTTGTGCAAAAAGTTGGTTCAAATGAACTTTTATTTATAGATTAAGATTTTTTCTACAACTTTAATCTATTTGTGTGATAATTAAACAAATTAATAGTATGAAAGGAGAATGATTTTAATTATAATAAATATATAATTAAAAAATTTTAATGAAAAATGTAAAGAAAATTATTTTTAGTATAATAATTAAATCATATATTTGCGAAATTTATGGATTTCTATTTGTTTTTAATAATATATTGAATAAAAAAATAAGTTTTTTACTTATATCTGAAAATCGTAAAATTTTGTTCTTTTATTTTATTTTAGATTTTTTTCAAAATAATTTGGCAAGAAAAAAAATTGTTTCAACTTTTTAAAATTTAATAATATAAAACTTAAAGGTTTTGGCGATTGAGGTAAAGAGGAATACCTTAATAAATTTGCTATAACAAAAACAACTTAATAAAATTCATAATTATAATGAATTTATTTTAGGAGAAAATATAATAAAATAATTAAAATTCAACCTTGGGAATACAAAATTTATTTAGAATATTTGATCCCCAGAAATGATCTAATGTTAAGCAATCATTGAAACAGAATATAATATAATTATGTAATAATAGAAAAAGATTTTATCTAAAAGAAATTAGTATTAAAAAGAAATATAACAGATGTCGTGTTCATGCATCAAGTATTGAGTTAGATATTTACTTAAATCTAAAGTTCTCTTAATTTTTTTTTTTATTTTAAAGAATTCATTCGAAATTTTTCCATCATTCGTGCTAGTGCTTCTTGGTTGCCTTTGACTTTTACTTTGTCCTATAAAAAAGAAAATTATGATAGTCTATGCCCGTCTGAAAATTAGATTTATATTACATTTTTTACAAGGTCCTCAAATCCAATGGTCTTATTTCCAACAGCAAAGAAGTCTTCGTCTGCAATTGTTATTTCAACATCAGCATTGCTTACAGATCCATCATAAATTTTCAGTTCATTAAAATCCATTACTGAAATTAGAAAATAAAATGATAAACAATTATACCTGTTTTAACATTGATAATTATTTTTTAGTGGGATATTTTCAGTATTTTATTGTTAAATTAAATTCGAAAGATCTACTGGATAAAGATTACAATTTTAGAAAACCATTATAATGTATTGAAAACTTTTATCAAATCTGATGTCGGTCGATATGACAAATTAATGAACTTAGGAACAAATAAAGAAATAGTTTTAAAAGTAAATGCTAGGTCACTTCAAAAATATCTTTTTCTATTATCGCCTGCTCAGAAATGAAACAACGTATAATGAAAAGTATAGTTTCGAGTAATTTGAATTTAAAGATTTGAAAATTTAAAAAAACGTATGAAAAAATATCAAGTAGCGTACAATTTTCATCTAAAAAACACATTTTAATCAACATTAAGAATATTGCAAAGTAGTTGTACTTATAAAATCGAGTACGAGGAATCGAATGGTGCTATTGTCAAATAATGACGTATAAATGTCATACATTGTTTCATTTCTCAGCAGACGTTATGTTGTCAGCTAATTTTTTAAAAAATAAGTTACTGCTATTGTTACAATTATTAAAACTTTCAACACACCAACATTCTTAATAGGCTCTCCGTTTTCAGTGATGAAATTAAATAGAAATATCGACGTTAATGTTCTTTTAGATGGATCTGATTCTTTCAATTTTTTTCGAATTTTATCCAAAACTTCATCACTTTTCATTTTTAAATGTATTCGTATATAATTTTAATATTTTTTAAACATACGAACTCCTTGGATGTTAATGTGAAACTGAAATAAATATTTTGATTTGTTTTGTAATTTTGAATTATAATAATAATCGAATGCAGCTTTAACATTTTGATTATCACTTCTAAAATAAAAATATTTTTTTCTCATAAATCCACTTAAATTTTCAATGCAGAAAAGGAGGAAAAAAAAACTTCTTAAATTAAAATCAATTAGAACTAATTGAAAAAAATCAAATAAAAATATGAGAATTAGTATTTGAATTTAAAATTGAACCAAATTAAAAGGTAACAAAATGAGAGCAAACTAAAATCAAATTTTATCTTATGTGTGGGTGGAAATTATACTTAAATTCAGAACTATGCAAATTTTCAACATAAATATTTTGAATAAAAAATAAGTATTTATAATTACATTACGGATGGTATTTAAAATTTCAAATTGTTCTTCACAAACATTTTGACCATTTTTATTTAATATGAAAAACTCCTGTCGAAGTTTTCTTTTATAATGAAATATAATATTTCAATTCTAAATTTTATTTTTAAATGAAAAACAATGTTGAATATTAATAATAATATTTATATCATTTAATTGAAATTCTTTAATTTGTTTGGAAGATATAAGATTAAAAAAAGATTTAGAAACTATTCAATTTTTGTTCTTTTACTGTCCAAATCAATTCGGAAAAAATTTTTGTATAAGGCCAAAACAATATTTTAAAATTAGATTTTTTTTTTCCATTTTGATATAAAATCTAAATCTATTGGGACAAATTTGTTGTAAAACAACAAAAAATATTTGAAGTTTTTTTTGTACTTTTTCTAAAAAATTTGAATCGATTGAAACGTTATGTATTTTTTTTAAAACGAATTCGAAGCTAAAAACTTCAAAATTCAAATTGATTGGGACACTTTTTTTGTAAAATAGCAAAAAAAAATTTAAAAATAAGATCATTTATTTCTAGCCCTTGAGTCCTTTTTACTACAAAAATTGGGACAAATGAATTAATATTGTCGAGCGTCATGGAATAGTGGTATTGCCATTATCCTGCGGCATATTCTGTCGTGGGTTCGATTTCCACCATGAACTGGAATTTGTATTTGTATTTATTTGTTCACTTGAATTAAGTGTTGTGTCTTTTTTTATTAATATATATTAGAAATACCAATATCGTATAATATTATAATGTCAACTGACCTTAAGTCGCATTAAAATACCTTCTCAAAGAATATGAATATCGTAATCTGAACATCTGAATTACAAATATCCATTATGTATCAAACAAAAAAAATAATGCAAAAAACTAAAAAAATGTTTTTCTTATAGTTTTAAACATACATACATTATCTATGTAAAATTTATTTACACATTTTAAGCAACATATCAAGTTCACGATTAAAATCCTACATATGCAACTTAAAAAGAATAAAACTTAATGTATGAATAATTCTTTATCTAAATATTTCGTGGGTCTAACTATTATTAGTGATAAGAGTGGGCATAATATATTGTACTTTATAAAAGTTCAAGTTCAATAATCATTATTCAAGAATAAATTTTGAGAATGAGCAAATATTTCGTCATTTTGAGTGGAAATTCTATAATCAGGTTTTTCTTTTATTTTTTTCGAACTGAATTTTCAGAAATGAAAATTTTTGAAGAAAACCTACATTCTCATATCACATACAAAAATGATCTTTTTTTTTTTTTTTAAGAAAACTCATTCAAAAATAAAACTCAAAAAAAATAAAATAAAATGATAAAAAATTTTTTTTTGTTTATTTTAAAAATCATTGCGACAACGAAACGCGAACGAATAACACATTAAATTCTTAAATACAAATTTTTATATACGATTTTCCGAATTTTCTTTTTTTTATATACATATGCTGCTAGTACGAAAAAAAATAAGTTTGTGAATATAAATTTTAAAATAAATAAATTCATTTGCATATTGTCACTAAAAATAATAAAATTTACATTAATTTGTGATAATTGAACTCAAAAGTTGCATAGTTACAAAAAAAAAAAAAATATTTGTATTAAAACAACTTATGTTTATAAAATTTTATTTTAATATTAAAATTTAATTTAAAAGTAAATTTAATTACGGAATCACTGAAAATTTCTGAAAATGCAAGGAAATAAATCCTAAATTCTAAAAATAAATTTAAAAGCAATCATAAATTTAAATTTAGAGTGAAATCGCATTGTTGAAATACGAAATAAAATTTAAAAATACTTTAAGAAAATAAAAATAACTAAGTGGATGAAGTATTTTTTTTTTGATGATAGGAAAACATTATATCTAAATTCTAAATACTTAATATTAATGACGAAAGAATTTGATTTTCCAGGATTTCATAAAAGAAGATAGTATATAGAACACTTTTGGATGTTTAAAATTTTTTGTTTTCAAGTTTGGCAATTTTAATATAATTAGAATTATTGTCGCTTTTTCTTTGCGGCTAGGTTATTGTTTCAAAATTGAAGGTCAACTTCCGAATAAATTTAGTAAACTGTAGGCGTTGTAGTGTATCGTTATAACGTAACTACATTGAGAAATTGAAGCTTAGCCTATATTGTTCTAAATTTATAATACATTTTGTTGTTACACCAGGCTCTGCAATGCACATTTTATTACACTAGGACTTGACTCACGGCAGACAGAAAATTATTAAGTTCTAAAATGTATGCAAAAATAATTCTTTATCTCAGAAACAAGGATTAATAATTTACAGAATAATGGTTGTGTCACCTGAGCTCAGTTTCCAATATATAAATTCAATTTTTTTTTTGTTATAATATAGAAAAGAACGTTTAGAGTTCGGACGACCGGTTAACGTTTTTATATATCAAATTTTAATTAAAGTTGTTATATATTAAAATCTATGTCATGCAATAATTTATTGTTCAAAAATTTGAATTAGAGTGGTTTCTGAGAAATTAATGGATATCGAAAGCTTGAATATTATATTCCACACATACGAATATTTATTTTAATTTTTAATTTACTTTGATTATTTTTATATGAAAAACTTAACACCGCACAATATTTATTTATTAAATAATGCGAATTCGGTTATTTATTATTTTCTATGTAAAAACAAATATTTTTTTGTTTAATACCATAATACTTTATGTATATTTGTATAAAAATTAAGTATATATACATAATATATAATAATATATAATATATAATAATATATAATAATATATAAAATAAATATTAAATTTAATGTTGGCATGCCGAAAAAAAAAAACAATAATTTTCTCGACTATACAAAATCAAGATAATAATTCGAAAATGAAAATTTTTGAAAAACTTTTAAATAAAAATAAAAAAAAAATAATGAAAACAACATAATATGGTTTTCAGTTGAAATTTTGACGTTGAATAGTTGAAACTTAAAATAACAAAAAAAATAAATAAATATTTAATTGAAAATAATAATATTAAAAAAAAAATATATATGTATATGTATATTTTTTGCGAGAATGAAGCTATTAAAATTTAATTTTAATTTGTTGATTATAATTAAAATTAATAAACATTATTTTTGCATGCAGAAATAAGCATTAAAAATTAATGTAAAAATAAAATCTCAGAAATTTTCCCCATAATTTTGAATGACAACAGGTTTAATAAAATTTTAATTTCATAAAATAAAAAAAAAAGCTTATTAAAGTTCATTAAAATGTATATTACTTAAAAACTTAAATTATGATGAACCAGTTTTAAAAAAACCTTATCGTAATGTATTTGGTTCAAATTTTAATCCTTTTTTATAGTCTTCGATACAAAAATACAAGAAATCCCAGCAACAAGTTTTTTGTTCTTAAATTTCTTCAAAAAATTGAAGTAAATCAATCAAACTTGAAGTCGATGACTCTCGATGATGTTGATTGATACTGAATCTGTCATTATGTGCATCTTGAATTACGATCGAACGTAGAAATATTTCGAAAATCCTATTATCTAATCCTATGTATTTATATTTTTCTCTAATCCTATGTATTTATAATTTTTTAATTCAGAATGAATGTTATAAATAATGAAAATACTCACATATATTATTTCCTTTTGTGGGCTACGCAACACTTACTTTATTAAAAATTTATTAGGTATAAAGAAAAATTAATACTTCCAGAAATCATTGTAGAAATATTATTGTAGATGTAGAGTAGAAGATGAAGGCCAGGTTAAGGGAAATATATAAGTATATCATATTATTATATTTATTTATTATGCATATTTGACGGAAGTATGAGCATAATGAATATAATGTGTCATATCCGCAATGACAACACGTTAGATTGTCAAAGAAAAAAAAAATTTATTCTACATTTCTTTTTTAAATAGTACGACGGATATGAAAATTATTATGCATCAGGACCTTGACACGTCCTTGATACCAATAGGTGTTCAGTAAATTATATTTCAAAAATTTAAATTTTCTTGTATATATTAAAAACTCAAAACCCACATTATTATAAGTATACATAAAATTTGTTTAATGATATCGGCAATAATAATTTTATAGAACAATTTTCAAATTAGCTATTTAATTTGTGTACAAGAGCACTTTAAAGAAAATTTTTACATATTTTTGTTTGGATTAATTTTTTTATTTTTTTTTTTTTTGAGAAACCATGCCATGAGCTGGATATCTAGAAAAATTAAACAAAAATAATTAATTTTTTTTAATTTTTGTTTTTATAAAATAAAAACATTTTTTGCGATATTAGTCATATTAGAATTAACGAAATTATTTAATAAAAAAAATATAAAATGTGAAATGTGCGAAACGACAATAATAAATATTTATCTTACGCAGATATTTAATTTTCACTTTTTATTATTGAATTTACGAAAACAATTGAATAGTTTAATTATATGAAAATTTTCTCTACTTCTTTAGCTCTTTAAAAAAATTAATAAATAAGATTATTCAAGACGTTTGGCTGAAATTAGAACGTACTTCAAGTATAGACGTATATAATAATTTTATATGTAATTTATTTATTTCGAAAAAATTTGGCTAAGTGATTTCAAAGTTATATAATTTCTAATATTTTTCGTTAAAAATTAGGGTATATGAAAATAACATTATGTATTACAATACGAATAGTTTGGCAATAAACCTGTACATATTCTCATAAACAAGCTCAGTAGATTCCTTTTCATGTGAACGGCATCAATTTCCGTAAATATCCATATTATGTTTTTCCTTTCAGGTGTTTGTTCCAATAATTTTCTCCTTTATTTCTCATCATATTGCCGGTTTTTTTTCAGTATGAACTTTTATCATACAACATTAAAAAAAATGCAATAGGAAAAGTTGAATACAATTTGCTGTCAATCAGTGTCAGTCAATTTTTCGATATTTTTACATACTATCTGACCTTTAATTTTTTTTTTAATTTAGCACACAATTTGTTAAAATTGTAAATGCGTTTCTTAAAAAATTTAAATAAATTTTAATTTTTTTTATGAAAATGACAGATTTTGAGAAAAGAATTTATTCATGTACCACAATGTGGGAGGTTGTTTGGATTCGCTTTTTTGCAAAAAATATTTATTGTTTCGAAATTTTATTTTATTTTAAATAACAATCAATTATGTATATATTGTAAGTACATATATTTTTTTGCTTTAAGAAAATATTAAGAAAAAATCCTTATCTATAGGCCAACAAATTTTTTTTAAAGATTCATTACTTAGAATAGTATACTCACTATATAATTCGATTTAAATCGAGTAACTTGGTCTGGTACTATTTTATTATATCAAAACTTTTTTTAAACGTATGTATCTGTTAGTGCCGATCCGATCGAGCTTTTTATAGTGAATTGTCACCAACTATGAGTCTATATGCAAAATTTCATCGCTATCCGATGACGGAAAGTGTCGAAGCGACCAAGTTACTAGTTAGTATAAAGGACTTAAAAAAAAACTATTAAGTGTACTTCATTATAAAACAATATTTGGTGCATATAACAAATTTATACGGACTTTAAAAAAGAAAGAACGCATTAGCAAAACAAGATCATTATTATAATTATATATAAGTATAAGATATTTGTATATTAAATATTTATAAATTGTTTTATTCGTATATATACATATAGATAAATAAATAAATTAAAAAGTAAATAAATAAATATTGTGATTTATCACTATATAATATTTTTCTTTTTTTTAATTCAAAGGAGATATAGAGATTCAGTTCGACCAAAAATATATTCAAATTCTCAAGCGAAATTTAGTTCATTTCAATAATAAATACATTATACATTTATATAGTTTAGTTATGAAAAACTTATGAACTTAGTGGACTAATGATTTCAATAAAACTTGAACCTAAAAATTTATATATTTATATTATATTGTTTGTACTACATATAACAGATAGTGAGAAAATTATAAAAATTCATTTTTTGAAAAACACTCTATAATAATGATCTGATTTAATTGTTGGGATTGGGACGAGGTTCGCTAATCCAAGTGCATTAAATAATTTGGGCAATAATTAGCCTGTCAAAAGCTTTATTAAGTATTGGTTTTTTTTCCATCGAAGTCTTTTTTTTCTTCATTTTGATAATTTTTCTAACATAATAATTTTGGGGGTCTTCTAATACTAATTAAAATTACTTATTAAAATTAAAATAAAAAAAATTTATGATTAAAAATTATAAAATTATTTATTTTTACATAATATAAAAAATATAATACTTAAAATACAACTTACAATTTAAATGAAGGATAAAAAAAAATAATAATTGTTCCATTTAATTTAAAAACGGTTGAAAATTTTGTTTCAAAGTAAAAAGAAATTTTCAAAACAAAAAAGAAAATCGCCCACAAAAAAAAATTTTTAAAAACATAAATTGAATAAATACCGAAAAAAAGAAATGATGGAAAATTGCCAATTTATTTAATTTTAGAAATTTTTTTGTAATTTTTTATTTTTTCTGTTGTGGGAAAAATATTTTAATTTTTGTGTCTCTTTTTCATCACTATTTTATTTAGAACATTCATAAATATTTTAAGTTCTTTAATTTTTAAAAAATAAAAAAGTATTTCATTAATAAAAATTCAATAAAATACTTGTTGTGTGTAGATAGTAAAAATTGTAGTAAAAAAAAAAAAAAATTTACACATAAGAAAAATTCAAAATTATACATAAAAGAAACAAAATCTAAATGTCCGCTGTTTTAATGGAAAACTCTGGCGCCGCCGCATATGCACAAGATCGTCATGAAGATAACAATAATAATAATTATTATAATGACAATTTCGATAGTGTTATTAAATTAAAATTGAAAAAACCTGATTTTTGCAGATGGGAATTGTCAACATCAGCATCGAATCCTAACATTGTGAGTATACCGACATACAAAAAACAATATTTATGTTTAAATTAAATAATATCCAATTAAAAATTAAAATAATTTTGAAAATAAAAATGTGTTTGTTAGAGAAAATCTGCGATAAAATATATTAAATTTATTATATATGAATTTGAACTAAATAAAAACAAAAACTCCAAAAATAATATCTATATTATATAAAGAGTAGTATATAGTATATATTTATAAAATGTTTCTAAAATTTTTTTTCTAAATTTCAGAATTTTCCGCACATATTATTGTATGATAATGAAAATAAATTGCTTGCTGAAACTTCTACTCCCAATATTGTCATTAATAATGATAATTATGAAAATTATGTTCATCCGTATCATTCATCGTCGTCAAGCTTAACTCCGACAACATTATCACAAAAAAGTAGTTTAAAATCAAACACTAGCTCTAATGATAGAAAAAAGAATTTACGAAAAAATTCTTCTAACATAACGAATTCATCATCATTATCATCGATCCCTAAAAGTAATAAATTGAAACGACGATCATCTGTAATTGATTTAAGTGAAATAAATGAAAATTTAAATAATGTTTGCGATTATTTAAAAACCGAAGGTATAAATTATAAATTAACTCATCATCCAAGCTTACAAAATTTATTGCAATCAAATAATTTTGATAAGGGATCAACTAACAAATTATATCAGGATACATCATTAAAATTTTACGAACCTGACCAAAATAATTATGATGAAGATGATGATGCTTTAGTAGAAAAACAATATCCAGAAACAGGAAATTCAATATATTCATCTTTTAACCGCCACACATTGAATACTAATGAAGCTAATAATAATAATAATAATAACAACAGTAATTTGAAAATAAAAACAAACTTTGTCCAACAAAATCAAAATAATAATAATAATAATATTAATAGTAAAAGAAAAGTTCTTCGTCGAAGTTTAAGCAATGATGATGTTCAGAAAAAATTATCTGTGTCCAATAGAAATATAAATTTTCAACGAAATTGTAAATCTAATAAAATTTCTGAAGATGATGAAGAAAATTATTTTGATGAGGAGGATGAAATATGGATATGGAGTGGTAAAGGTTTAATTAAACGTGATTTTAATTCAAAAGAATTTGATCACATACGAAATAAATCAAATATTAATTCGAAAGCAATTGATTTAGAAACGAATTTAGAAAGCATGGAAATAGATTCTGACGAGAATCAAGACGAAAATAAAGCAAAAATAATTCCAATTAAAGAAGTTAGATTTGCTGATTTGAAAAAAAGTAAAAGTACAACTGAATTATTGTCCAATTCGCTAGCGGAAAGTAAAAAATGTCGTCGACAAAATTCAACACCATTGACAAAAGAAAGCATAAAACATATGAGCGCTTTCAATAATCCGCTACCAGAAAGACAAAACATTAATATAAGTACGGTTCAACATGGTCCAAAGTATTTCTTAAGAACAAGTAAAGCTGGAACTTTGGTAGTGTGTGAAGAAAATTTACAAAATCGTAAGGTTCGTAAGCGGCCAAAAACAATTCCCAAAATTTTCGAAAATTATGATTGTACTAGGACTACTAATTACAGCAATGAAAAAAATAATTGCTATTACGATGACGCTATAAATAAAATCAATAAGTTAATAACAAATGCTTCTTTGACCGAAGAAAACCGTAGTAATCAATCAAATTGCTTACTTAAAGTTAGTGAAGTTCTAAATGATAAAAATCGTGGTAAAAGTGTTGAAAATGTGTCGAAATCACAAAATCTAAATTCTGGGCTGAAAAAACAAAAAAATATAAGAAAATGTATTAGTGCGGGAAATTTATGCTTATCATCATCTGAAGATGAATCAAATCAACCACCCAAAAGACAAGTTAATTTGAGGCGAAAACGTAAATCACCAACGAGGCTGAAAAAGGGTGAGTTTTTATGTATTATTTTTATTTGATATTTATTGTGTATAACAGATATAATGTAGTTGTAGATGCATGTATGTCTCTTCTTAATGAAATTCCTTAAAATTTTTTTTTTGTGTATAGAAGAATTTCCAAATAGTTAGGTTTAAATAAAATATTTTGTGGGAAAGTTATATTAAGTTCATTATAAAATCAAGCATATCAATTAAATAAAAATGAAATATACATGCATAAATTAAATACATATGACTATGTGAGACTATATGAAAAAATATAATTAAAATTTAAACCCAGTACAGTTCACTATGCATTCAAAGTGTATTTAAAGGGCGTTTAAGCATTTTTTCAACACTATCAAATTTCTTCTGATTAACATGTACATCGCATAAAATTTAGATCGAATTTAGTTAAAATAAATCTTTCGCTTGTCATTTCAAGTGGCACATTAATTATTCATTTACTGTTAACTTAAATTTTAGATTTCAACATTTTAATGATTATTCATTAGATGGTTAAACTAAATATTTATTTTAAATTAAATGTATACACTTACTTGATAATGAACTTTAAGAAAACGGGGTTTTTAAAGCTTATGTACTTCTTATAGTACATTAGGTACTAAATATATAGGTATTTATAATGAAAAACATTATGTATAGTTAACATCATACCATTGAATGTTATACTCTCTTGCATTTAATAACATAAAAATACATAATTTATTATAAAAACTATAGAAAAAAAATGTTAAATTACACGATTTTATTACTAAAAAGTAGAAAATAAAACTCAGTATAATTTGAGAATCCAAAGAAAATAATTTTATTTTGTTTATTATTTATTATATTATCACCGGATACTTTTCGGGTCTGTGCAAAATTTCAGCAAAATCGGTTCGCACAGACACAGACAATGTTTGTGTTTTAAATAAAATCGTGTAATAAAAAACAATTTTATAACATGCCTGACTATGAACCTTGAATTTTAATAGTTTTAGCATAAAGTTCCAAATGACTGATGTTTTATTTACTAGAAAAGATTTTACTTATAATTTGATTTATGTTAGTTTGTTGCCAGATGTTGAATAAAATTAAAATTATTATTTTTGGCCAAATAAAATGTTTTTATGGTTTTATTGATCAAAAATTTATGACATTATAAATTATATCATAAAATTTGTAAAACATTTTATCATCGAGAAGTTACGAATAGTGATATGTTATTTAAGGCGCCTTCGAACTTTCAATCTATGATTAAATGTGATAATATAATGAGTAATTTTTTTTTCTTAAATACATATTTTTTACCACAACATTATTTTTTTTAAAATGTAGTCATGAAAAGTAGAAACGATTTGTTGGAAAGAAGTAGAAGAGGACAATTGTAGTTGAAAAACGCTATCCTGTAAAAAACGGATGGTCACCGTATCTAAGAATAATTTGAATTTTATAAAGAAAATGTGCATGATAGAATATAACATGTACATACATTTTTAACATAAAGCTTTAAGTTTTAAATAACTAAAAATAAGAAATTTATGATTCATGGAAAAATAAGTATGTTAAAACTGTTATGAAATACATATCTGAAATAACATGAAATAATATAAGCACATATAAAAACTGCAATACTAAAATCATAAAATTACAAGTACCGAATTTTATTAATTTAATTCAAAATTTATTCAAGTGAACAATAAATTTTTAACTAGAAAATAACCTTACAAACTTGACATAGACATTAAACATAAGGTTTATAAAGATTTAAGAGAATAATAAAAATACGAAACTCGAATATATTATCTAATTTAACTGTTACGAATACGTATTTTTTAAGAGACCCTAATGCCATTCAACATAATCTCGGTTTTTACAAATGATTAAAAAAATCATTTAAGAAAGTCTTGATTTAAACAAAATTATTGAATAAAATACTGAATATACTGTTAATGTCATTTATAACTAGACTAGATAAAAATACATATTTGAAAAAAAATTAATGAATCTTATTATGTGCATTTAGAATTAAATTTGAGAAATTAATGAAAACTTTTAGAAATAATCTGCATGCAGTGTTTTTATTTATATTTTTTTTTTGGTTCTTATTCTTAACGTTATTATTTTTTATTTTTTTTCAAATGGCATACGATAGAGATAATAAAATGAAAGAGGTTAGCATAATATAAAAAAAAGATATATGGAATTAAAATTTCATTATAAATTTTAAAATTCATATAAATATTATATGCATGATTTTATACGTATCTGTTGCGCCTAAATTGTTATAAAAATGTAATATTTATGAAAATATAAATTTTTGATTGAAAATTGTAAGAAAAAATTTATAAAAAAAAGTTTGTAAGGCAATGAATGAAATTAAGTATTATAATAATAGATAAAGTTGGATTCTTGATTTGATTACTAAATAATATATCATTCACAAATAAACTGTAATAACATTGTTGACATTCTTTTATTTAATATTGCTTGGATAAAATAGTTAAAGGGTAAAGGTATATTGAACAGAGTAAATATGTTTGAAGAATTGTGCAGTACGACTAATATTATTCTATATATCCTTAGTAACTATTAGCTTAGTAACTATATCGAGCTATATTAAAATTATACCTAAATTTCAACTAAAATTAAATGAAATAATGTTTGATTTATATAAAATACAATAAGAGCATCAATTGATTTGATATCTTATTTAAATTCATATATGTTCTTATACATAACTTCAACCTCTTCTGAAGCCCTTCAATTTACAATTACAACGGACAAATGGTTGGAGTATTTATGATAAATACTGTAGAGAACCTTAGAAAGAATTAGTGTACAACAACTTATCAAGCAGTTTCAATCAAATTTCTTACTATTTTTTATTATTTCCCAAAATATTTTTTTGAATTTATTAATTCATTTCCATATCCTTTTAGTTACAGGAATTTGATAGAACGATAACAAAAAAAAAAATTTACGAGCTACGAGACTACGATAAGGAAGGATTCAAAACTAAAGGATATAGGAATAACAAACAAATTAATATATTTATACAATATTAAAAATATATAAAGAAAAAAAAAAAAAGAAGAAATTAAATTTTTGTACATGTGAAAAAGTTATGGAGACAAAATTTATTATTTTAATATGAGATATTTTAAAAACTTTTTGTTTCATAAATATTAAACAGTTTTTTTTTTTTTTTTTAATTTTCGCTTATCGTGCAAAAATCCAATTTAAAATGAAAATGAATTTGCAAAATTTGCTTTTTTCTTCATTACCTTTTATATACATAGCATACCTGGAATTTTATTTTTGTTCAGTTAGAAAAAAGTTTTTCATATATACTTACATATATGTATATTATACATACATATTACACATAAATATATAAATGTGTGTACACACGGAAAAATAAATAAATGAATCTCTTGATGGTATATTGAATTTCTTTCACCGAATCCCAATTTATACAGACGATTCGCTAATGATTATATTAAATTTTTCCAAATTATTGGATTTTTTTTTCGAAATATTAGTTTAAATACCTTGATGGGAGGTTTCTGAAAAGTTATAATAATAATAACAAAGTCAATTTTAACTCTCTATGATTTTTCTAATTTTTTATATATATTAATTAAAGATACCCAAATAGTACATTACCATACAATAAGATTCATTTTTAATTTGAATTTTTAGAAAAACACTGTAAATTATTATTTTAATGACCACCCCCAACAAAATACAATATGTACGTATAATATTTTAATACGGTCAGTTCTTTCTAAGATTAAGTAGTCTTAAATTAACTTGAACATTGAAACTTTATTATTGTCTTCTAACAAGGAATCTAAAAACAATAAATTGTTTTTTTTTTTTAACAATATATACAAAATAATAATAAAATTACCATAAACTTATGTTCTGTTCAAAAATTTTCTTGAAATTGAGTTTTTTTTTTATATTTATATTACCATTGTATACAAAGTTGCTTAAATTTCTAACTTTAAAATATTTTCAATAAAACATTAAATTAAATTATATAATATTATACATACAATGTGGATATATATGTGTATATATAATATCGTAATAATATACCATAGACGTAAAAATATAAATTGAAGATAGTCCATATGTGAGAAAAATAAGAACCTTGTAGCTGAGAGTTTCAAAGTTTTCATTGATTTATTTTTTCCTTAATAATAAACTTGTAAGGAAGATCTTGTCCGATTCATCGTTTCTAAATTAAACATATGTATTAAAATAATTTTTTCAATGTTTTGAAAATTTTGAAAATAAGAAAATAATAAATATAATCTTGAAATCTATGGACAATAATGTAATTGTTACCGATATTTAATTAAGTTTATAGTTTAATAAAAATGATACAAAGATCCAAGCAAGCCCTTAGCCATATCACCGAAAAAATAACTAGAACTTTCTTAAGACTTTATTGTTAACTCTATTATACAATATAATTCTCAATTTTTTTTTGCATTAAGATTTAATTTTAATTAAAAATTGCATATAACTTAAATTAAACATATCAAATTTTGGCTCAAATACTAAAATTAACAAAAAAAAAAAAAATATTTCAAAATATTTTATTGAATAATGTAGAAAATATCAACAGCTGCAGGGTTATTGTTAGTATAAAAGCATTCAATTTTGGATCTTTCTTTATTAAAAAAAGTTCTAAAAAGTTTTTTTTTTTTTTTTTCATTAAATAACTAATTGAGATCAATAATAATGCATGTTTGTATAGTAGAAAAATTAAAATGTATAAAATACATAGTATCTTGAACATTTATACGTTTTTCCATTAGGTAAAATAAATAAATAAAAAAAATATATTAAATATTAAATAATGTAAAGTTGACATTAAAGCATGAACAATAATTTGTATTTTGTACTATATAGGTGTAAAGTCAAACAAAACTAAAAATATTGTATATACAAAATATGAATTTTTTTTTCTACAAGGCCTTGAATAATGTTATCCTAAAATGTTAATTTGTACATAATTTTTCTTAATTATATGGTATCTACTTAATGTAATTAATTTCATGAAAAGTAGTTAAATTCTTTTTTCTTGCATCACTCAGTGTGATATCAATAATGAGTTACGAGAAGCATGAGATCTTAGAGGATAATAAAATGAAAAATAAAATAAAAATAATTCAAACCATCATAATTCAAATGTCATACAATATCAATTTATTTTTGAAAGGACACAAATAAAATGTAAATATCTATATGTACATAAGTATAATATACGTAATTTAATTACGTTGTTGTTGCTGTGTTGTTATCTAATCTCCATATGAGATGTGTATACGATTATGTTTTCAATTTTAGATACACTTTATTGCCAAATACATTTGATCTTTTTTTTTAACTATTTGAAAAATTCTCTTTGGTTTGAATTAAGATAATTTTAATTAACATAATTTTTGGACTTTCTAATCATTAATTCCTATTATTTATGAACAAAGAAAAAAATATATAAAACATTGTTCCCAAACATTTTTATTCAATATTAGTTTTAGAGAATGTTATTGTTAGATAGAAAAACTCCCAGAACAAAATAATTCAATCCATTTTTTATGATGTTTGTCTTGCTACCAATTGGTTATGATCGGCAAAAAAAAAAAACAAACTACTATTCAACAACTCTAATTATTGAGAAGTGACATTTCCTCATTTTTGGACAAAAAATAAAATAAAAAGGTGGCAAAATAATTTTTTGTCAAGGCTTTAACAAAGTTAAGTGGTTTAAAAAAAAAAATTGTTAAACTATTGAGCCCAGAATGTCGTTTAGAATAAATTATATCTAATGCTAATCAAAACAAAACAAAGAAAGCTTTTACACACTATAAGTTCGAAATATAAAAAAATTATTATTTCATTCATAAAAACTGGAACTTTTTCGAAATTGTATAAAACTTTTTCCGAAAACGAATTAATTTTTCTTTTTCATCTCTTTTTTGTTTTTTTTATTTATATGAAAATTGAAATTCACATTCAACAATATTGTTATTCAGTTCAGATTGCCGGTTAGCTTTGACCAAGTAAAGTAACAAATTTGTTATAGTTCGGTAAAATAACTAAATATATAAAAAAAAAAAAAAAAAATTTATAAAATTGAAAAAAAAAAAATTAATAATAAAAAATTAAAATTTCTTTCGATAAAAAAGGCACAAATTTATTTTTCTTGTTTTATAAGAAATAATAATTATTCCGCCAATAAACAGGTCAAGGATTTTGATTGTTTTTCTTGTTTTTTTTTTTTTGTAACGAATAAATAAATTTCACATTTTTCGGCATTTTTTGTTGTTTTTTTTTTAATTAAAAGAAATTTATTGAAAAGCGAGTACCTACATATATATAAAAAAAAATAAACAAAAAGAAATTAAATAATAATTTTTTTTTTTTATCGTATAACGGTATTTTCTTAAACAAGTAATTTTTTTTAAAGCGAGAAAATAAAACAAACAAACAAAACCAATTTTTTTTTGTTTACTAAATTTGCGGAAAAATTTTAAGAAATAAAAAAAAAAAAATAAAATGAAAAAAAAGCTTTAAACAAGTGGAATGAAAAAAAATAAAATAAATTCATAATTGAAAAATCAAGATAAAAAAATTAAAATAAAATAATGAAAAAATAAAATTAAATATTAAAAATTTTTTTTTTTCTTTCCACACATTTTTAATAAATTTTCCATTATATATTTATGCATAAAATTTTCATTATATGTAATATTTATTAGAAAGAAAAAATTTGAATAATATTGTTTTTAGTAGTGACAACATTCTACAACACGGTAAAAAGTTGAAAAAAAAAGAAACAGAATTTGGCGCGAAAATTTTAATTTTTTAATTATTTAATTTTGATTTGAAGATTTTGGATACCCACCTATGTACCTAAAGAGCGTTGCTGTTCAATTCTTCAATAATTGAAATAAAACGTGAGTTTTAAAAAAAAAAATAAATTTATAAAAAAAGGCACATAATGTATCTAGGTACAAACATAATATTATATATAAAAAATAAAATTGCTGAAAAAATAACGTCGCAGAATTCTTAAATGTAATTCATTTAGACTTCTCGTATTGTTAGATATAGGTAATGAAAATCAAAACATCAGGTTTTATATTCTGTACTCAATTTTTGACTGACAGGTACATGAGTTAAGATTATGATTATCTTATAAATATAACATTTTACATTTTTGTTATATATTAATTTTTTAAAGAAACTTATGTGTTTTAATTATTTCTATTAATTTAAATTCTGAAATTTGAATTAAAGCTTATTTTTTAATCCAAAATAAATTGTTTGGCAAGATTCGGACGGTTGGTTCAAAAGTTATAAACTTTTGGCCACATTTTGAACGAACATTTCCATTGTGACGCTTAGAGGCAAGTTCTAATACTTATGCTTGAAATTTTTTTTTTCAAGAAATAAATAATATTATAGACAAAATTGTAACTATGGACGATATACTAATTATAAGCTACATTACAGCTTATATTACATCATTAGATGTATTTTTTTTACTGCCCACATATATAAAACGATATTAAAATAAAAAAAAAAAATAGAGAGTTATTCGTGAGATAAACTATACCTTTGATGAGAAAGATAAAACAAAACAGATATTAAATTTGCATGTTATTGTAAGAGCAAACAATTATAAGCAAATTATAAGACCTAAATTTAGAATTTGCTGTTTTTTGTATACATAAATATATATATTTTTTTTGTGGATAATAAAATAATATTGTGACATGTTTACCTGTCGCTTACAAATTATAATCTTATCATCATATAATCGTATATCTAAATTCTATATATAGCTATCTGTATCATTATCAATTATTTATAAAAAGTAATTATAATATTAAATTATAATGTACGTATATGAAGAAGGTTTTTTGTTTCATTTTAGGAGATTATTATTCAAAAAAAAAAAAATATAAAATAAATTATGAATATGTTAGAAATAAAATTTAATGTATCTGACAACTTTATAATGTTAGATTAAGTTCAAACATAATAAAAAAAATAAATACATTTTTCAAGGTATATGTATGGTTAACTTTGATCTTATGGTACCTATAAAGTGGAGAACCTACTACATATAAGTTTTTTATAATATAAAATAAAATTTGGACGTAGTGGAATAACATTAAAACAGTAAAATTCAGTGGGTACAATGAACATAGTACATTATAAATAAATATTTATATATATTTTTTTTGGTTGAAAAATATATAAATACATATGTTTGTAAGTAAAAAAAAAATAAATATAAATATTTAAAGGAAAATAATAAAATAAATAATAATAAAATAAATAATATTAAAAAAAAATTTGATATGAAATTTGTTTTTTTGTTTTTGTTGCTTGTTGTTCCCCTTGTATAAAATCACGAAATGTAATGCAAGCGACATTTGGAATGAAAAATCATTTTTTATATTATGATTTTTTTTTTGTAAATATGAAAAAAGAAAATTAATGTTACTTTTTTTTTCACAAATTCGATGATTTTTTTAATTTCCGGTACAAAAAAACCATATATATACATAATAACAATATAATAATATAGGTATCTACATTTATATAGCAAGTATGCTACAAATATGTTCATTGTATGGTAACAATAATAATATGTAGCATATAATCAGAGCGAAATCACAAACCATATACGACAACGTTCTGAAGGTTTCATTTTCATAATAATGATACATATTTATATATACATAAATTTGTATGTAGGTACATTCATATATTTTTTTTATATCTTGTTCGGCAGTGATTTTAATATCAGATTTAATTTTTTTTTTTTTTTGACAAAATGATTTATTTTTTTCCCTCAAATATTCTTTTATGATTTTTTTTTAAATATGTTCAACATTTATGTCGGTAGCTATTGTTGATAAAATAAAAATTTAAATTTTATTAACTAGTAATTTTTTTTTTTGGTCAAAAATCTAAGTTTTTTATTAAAAAAAAAATTATTTCGACAATAAATGCATTTTATCTCATTACGTTCTGCACATATGAATATCGTATGTACTCAGTGGTTGATATTTAGGTGGAATGATGTACTGGTTGATAATAAGTCTTAGAGTTAAATTAAATAATTTAAAACAACGTTTCAGTAAAAGATTTTTGAGACTTTGTAGATGACAGAGTTGCGCTGATGTTATACAAATACATCAAATTCTGAGAGCTAAAAGAATTTTGAACTTATTTGTTGTTAATCCTATCCGTAGAAGCTGAAAGAAAATTCATCAGAATTAATATGAGGTTATTCGGTTTGCGGTAACATGTCCCCTGATGGCATCATATTTGGATCTGTTAACTATGACTATGCTGTATTCTGGACGTTAAAAACTTGTACTTTCAATTTTTAGTTATTTACTAGGTTTACAGATTGCCACAAAGTTCGAATATAACCACTGTATGTACCTACTTATTTGTTAATAATTTTTTGAAAACAAAAATAACGAGTTATTGGCTCGAGCACAATTCGTTCTTGTTTATTATTTTTCGTTTACCTACAAGCTGTCAATTTCAAATTTTAATTTAATTTAAACATACTTGATAGCGGTAGAGGGAATTGAAGAAAAATAATATTAAAGTAAAAATCATTAATTATAATTTCTAAATCAATTTTAATTGAAGAAAAAGAACCTAAAAATCGTTCAAATAAATAAATAAATAAAATATTTTTTCTTTTTGTGTGAAAAAAAAACGCTTTTCTTTTAAATAATTTTTTAAAACTTTTAAAGTGCCTCTTTTAAGCTTCCAAAATTAATTAATAACTCGAAAATTTAAGGTTCAAATAACATAATATTAAAATTGAATAGAAAAAAATTTTATAATTATAAAATTATAAAAGAAATGATTGAAAGCATTTTTGTATTTTAACATAGATTTGAAATGTACAAATTAATTTGACATTCATTCTAAAGCCATAAATTAGAATCATATTATAATATATCAAAGCCAAAGTTTCAAGTTACAATAGTGAGAAAAAATCAGGGTTGCCAACTCTTGACCGGGGAAAAACAAAATAATGTAGATAGAAAAATATAAAAATAATAAATTATAAATTACATTATTATTAACATAAACAAACGAAACATAAAATAAACCGCAGATACAAAAAGAATTCAAATTAAAATAAAACTTTATAAAAATTAATATTAAATAAAAACAATAAATAAAAATACATAATAATTGAAATTAGAAAAAGATGATTGGTTTGAAATTAATGAGATCAATTATTTCTTAATGTTATATAATAACTTAGTTTTGGAACAAATGATACTATAGCTTAATTAATGAAAATACAAAGTAAAATGACATCTACTGGTGAATAGCTTATGTGAATTTCTATTTTACTTTAAATTTATTAAAAACCTGGAGACTGAACTTTTAGTTGAAAAACTGGAAACTACAGGGTAAAAGACCCCAGTTGGCATCCCTGGAAAAAATAGTTCACAAACATTTTTGCATACAAAATAAATAAAAATCATATTTTAAAATTTTCCATAAATATTTGAAAAAAATATAAACATAGGTATATAATATAGTTACACATAAATAAGTAAGTAACTATATATTCTGAATTTAGAATTTTTTATTTAATTTTTATCTTTAACTAAATACAAGTTTGATTTGAAAATCTTCAATCTGTGATCCCAATGGAAAACATTGAATCTTCAAATTCTTTTCTATATACCTAAGTTCTTTTATTTTTAAATTTTTTTTATATTTTGTTTGGAAATCCCAAATAGAAGAATATTGTTAGATTTATTATTTTATTTTTTAATTTTAAAAAACAAAAAAAAATAAATTCAAAAGTTTAAAAGAAAAACTAAACATCTCCTGAGACAAAAAATTTTTTTTTTGAACTTAGTTTATACATTATTTTATATTTTCAACTAAATAAATATGAAAATAGGTATAAATTTTTGATTTCACATCCAAACGTGCCACTTATAAGATAATAAAATTTAATTCAGGACATTCTAAAATGGACTTAAATTTATCTGAAGAAGAAGAAGAAGAAGAAAAAAAATAATATTCTCTGGTATATATCTATGTTCATAAATGTACATTTAAAGTTGTATGTATACATATTTCGAATAATGCAATATAAAATATAAAAATAAGATTATTTACTTAAATTTGTGAAAAAAAATAAAAATTGTCCATTTTTTATTATTAAAATAAGATTTTAGAATAATATAGGTCCAATCCAATATAAATTTATTTATTTAACAAGAACCTTGACTTTTTGGTATATATACCTAACGTGTAGTGAAGATACTTAGATTATACTTTCTTAATGCTTCTACGATTAGATTGGTGATATTTTTGAATTTAAGTGATAATATTCTATATTTTAAACCTATTCCAACATGTACATACATATTTGTATTCAATTCTAGAATAACAGTATTTTAGATCTTGAACTGTGATCATATGATTTACGTTCGTCAAGTTTTATAATATAACTATATTTACTTATATGAAAATTAAAATAAGTATGTGGTTATTTTTATCGCTAATTTTAATGATTAATAATTAATTAATTTCCGCTAATTTTATAATGTGAATTATTATTAAAAAAAAAATTATTGCAATTTATGTAATTGGAAAAATACTCTTTTATCAAGTTCATTTTTAACTACAAAAGAATTAACATTATCATCGGTCGCCTTCTTTTTGTCTAAATGTCGTTTTTTTTTGTTTAAAAAAGTAAATGTTAATGCCAGTTAACATTAATGTCAGTTCCACTTCACTTTACCTTACAATACAAACCAAGTATTATAAAATAATAATAATATAATAAAAACATAATGAATAAAAAATACACTTTTTTATAAATTTATGATATACTTATTTATGAACATATTGTATACCTACTTATCAGACTTCTGTATGGTGTTCATAATAAAGTAATGTATTTTTATATATTTATATGATTTTATTATATAGTTGTATATAAACATTATATAAATCTATGTATTCCCTTTTTCATTTTACTTTTGAATGAAATCAAATCAATCACATCATATGGTCTAGAAGCAAATTTAGTTTATTGCACATTTTTATACGATAGTATTTAGTTAGAGAATGATTGATTTTGAACAAGTAAAAGAAAAATTTGTTTTAAATTGAAAAAAGAAATAATTTTTTTTTTTTTCATCATATAACATCTAGGTACAAACATAATATATATATATTTAATATTATGTTTTTTTTATAAAAATATTATGGTAGGATAAAAAAATATAGAAAAAATCTTATTAAAATCACATCCATCGAAATCATTCATATCAAAGTGATTTATTCGTTATTCACGTTTTTATCAATATTTTGAAAAAATAAATACTGAATGTGTATGTACGTATGGTATGTGTTTAGAATATCTATAATATTTATCGATATTTATATACCTGTAAATGTAAATGTATATTAATAATATTTAATTTTCTTCTATGCAAAATTTTTTAATATTATTTAGTTAACTATATAATTTTCTAAAACTTAACATTAAAACATATTGGGTTTGAATCATAAAATATAGAATCTCGAATTGGCAATAAAAAAAAAAGAGTATAGTATAAGCCTTTAAAAGTATATATAAAAGCAGTTTCTTAAAAAATATCGCCAAACAAATCCGAAACTCAAAATAATGATCATATAAAATCTCCAATTCTAAAATTCTCAGAAAAGGGAAAATAATTGAAGTTTAAAAGCACAATTCAACAATTTGTCATACTTAATAGTTAAAAGTTATATATGCAGAGAAATTAAATATATGCGGTACTTAGTTTTCATATTAACATATATTCGATCTTAACAATAATACTATTTTCATCTACTTATACTATTATCTACTTTCATCTAAATCCATTTTCAGTCAACTATAATATAATAATGTAAGCCTCGATTTAGATCCTGATCAGTTGAAGGTTCTTAACTCAAAACCTTGAGGCGTAAATCGTTTCCCAAAAGATAGTGTACTAGGTTTCGCTTATTTGCCATCGATGTTAGTTAGATCAGGGTTAAAGCCAGACGAACTGGCATTGGAGAAAATTAGACATAATGTGTTTTTCTTTAGTTCAAAAAATATTGTATTTTTTATTCAAAGTAAAAAGGATGATTCTTTGTCCCTGTACTTATTTATATCAATTTTTTTTTGTTGAATAAGCAAGAATAAATGAATTAAGTATAGTATAAATTGTCAAGGCTTATCCCACCTGCAAAAAAAAAGTTCCTGTCATCATAAAAATTTATCGAAAAACAGAAATTTATTTAGAAAATGAAATGTACCTAGGTTTCATATGATTTTTTACTCATTAATTCAACTTAATTTTATGAATTTATAATCAGGAGAAAACAAAAAGTTTTTTTTTTTTTTAATTTTTTTTTTTAATATAAAATTATGCAGAAATAATGAACAAGCAAAAAAAAAAATTGCCTGCTCGTGAATTTTATTTTCATAATAATCTGACACTTTTTATCCAAATCATCAGAAAAAATAAAATTAACTTTATTAGTGACAAAAATTACAAGATATTCATCAGAATAAGCAAGGCTAAATGAAATAAGTATATAATGAGAAACGATTTTTTTTTTTAAAGTTCAATCTTTTATAATGTTAGAGATGAGATAATGTGTGCTATGTATATTGCACAACATACACAAGTATAGTATAAGTATAGTATAAACAACATTATAATATTTTTTTAGAGAGTTATTCAAAATTCCAAGTAATCATAAGTTTGTTCGTAGATAATATACTTATATACTTCATATCGAATTTTTTTTTTTATAAACTTGAACTGTTTACTATTCCAGAATACCATCCACATACATAATCCTCTATAACCCGAACCTCCTTCCAGTTAAAATTCTAAAAGAATAACAATAATAATTAAAACATTTATGTTTTAAAAGTAAATGAAATACCTGAAATACTTACTTGATTTTTTTCTAATTTCAATAAACTATCATTGAGGTCTTTATTGTCAAGAATGATTATAAAAATTTTCAAATGTCAACTGGCTCATCGTGATACAAAATATATAATCAGAGAAATTAAAATTTTCACATTCATACAAATACTTAATTTTTTTTTTAAATTATTTTCATAAGAATTCTTTAAAAAATATTTAACCAGAGATAATAACTATAAAAACAAATCCAAAATTGAATTAATAAAAACTTATGGTAAGCGGCTGATTCATCGCCTAGCAATTCATCGCGAATCAATTCATCGCCAGCAATTCATCGCCAGCAATTCATCGTCAAGCAATTCATCGTCAAAAAGTTCACCGCCAAGCAATTCATCGCCAATCAATTCATCGCCAGTAATTCATCGCCAGTAATTCATCGCCAGTAATTCATCGCCAGCAATTCATCGCCAGTAATTCATCGCCAGCAATTCATCGCCAGCAATTCATCGCTAGCAATTCATCGCCAGCAATTCGTCGCCAGCAATTCATCGTCGGCGGCTTTTTGACGATGAATTGCTTGACGATGAATTGCTGGCGATGAATTGCTGGCGATGAATTGCTAGGCGATGAATTAGCCTAGATTCAAACTTATATGTAATTTTTTTTGTCCTTTGCATAATAATTTAATTGATGAATTAAAGAATTTTTATGTTCTTTGTTTCATAATTAATTCCTTTTTCTATAATAATTTACAAAAGTTGGTAAAGCTAAATAATTCTTCGTTAAAGCTCCTTTTTTATTGTTCTAAATGTGGGAGCAACAAAATTATTTTCACGGCTGTAGAAAAAAAGGAAATTTGGGCAGATACTCCTCTCTATATAAAATTTTGTAAATATAAACCTTCAAAAAATATTTTTGGATCGTAACAAATAAAGAAACAATTTCTATAAACAGTCTTGATAATAAAGAAAGACATCAATGGTCTAATTAGTAATAAACAAGCTTTAAATTAAAACTATATCCTAGCTGTTAAGTAATAACAAAAATTAAAACAAAAAATTAAATAACTATAAAAAAAGAAAAAATTGCGGTTGTCCAAAATTTAATTATTTTTTTAAGAGACGTATTTAAAAAAACAATTTTCATTCTGTCTGCATGCATAGATAAAACAAAACAAAAAACTCAAAAAGGTTCAAACTCATAAAGTGAACCAACCCCGTCGTACATATAATAAAAATATCAAACTTGTCTAATGGAATTTTCTTTTTAAAAACCTTAATTATTCATAAACTTTACAAATATAATTTATCTCTTAATAGACGTGTAATTGTATTATTATTATATATTTTCTAAATTATATTTTTACTTCGTTGGTAGAGTTACAAAAAAAATGTTGAAAAATAAAAGATTTTTAATAAGAATAAATAAAAAAAATGTGTATATACTTTTTCGTCATAAAATCTTTATCTTTATGGATTACGTAAATAAAATATATTTCATATTTTATTTTACTTTTATTTACTTATGTCATATCATCATCAAAAGCTTAATACTATTTTTCTTAAAACCTAAAAATAAAAAAAAAAAAAAAAAGGTATAGTAGTAAATAGGGTATATATATAGGATAAAAAATGATAAAATTTTCATATTTTTTTGTTTCACTTTCATTTCACTGAAAGTGTAAACTAAGCCTATTAGTAAATTGACATTTCACCTTCTAAAAGTTTGTGTCAAATCAAATATGGATAAATTTATTAACATTTCTCGAAAATATACATTATATAAAACCAAAATAAACAATAAAAAAAAATATTATGAATTAGGGTAAATAGCTTCATATTTTATACATTTTAAATGTTTGTATAAGGCATAATATATTACGTTTATACATAAGATTAGTTGACAGTACAAATTTTGGTACATAAAATAAAAAGTGAAATATATGTTTATCATTTAACATTACAAATTTTTTTTTTTTTTTGGCGATAAAAAAAATAAAATTTTGGAACTCCCAACCAAAAATAAAAATAAAAAAAAAAACCTACAAACAAATTTATTTATTTTCCCAATCTTGAATTTTATTTTATAGTTACATCCATAAATATACATACATAAGATAGATATGTACATTATTTATATTTTCTTCGTTTCATTAGGTTCTCTGTTTACAATTTATCATCAAGTATTTAGCTATTTTGCAGTCCTTAGGAAAGATTCTTTCATGGTAAAAAAAAATTTTCCAGATAAATAAATTTTATGTTCGTATAAAATAAAAAAAAACAACTGAAAAAAAACTCTTAAATCAGCCCATTTTCTATATAATAATAATAATAATAATAAAGCGACATATGATTTTCAGGAAAATAATTAACCTAAATCATGAATTAAAAGTAGTAAAAAAAAAAAAAAAAAAAATTTAATTTATTTTACAGGAATTAAAAATAAAAAATTAAAATTTTATATTTTGCTATTCGAAAGAGAAAAAAATAATTTAGTTTTGTATATATAGAGATACTAAAAATTGAGGGTGGACATGATAATTGTTAAATTTTTAACGTTAATGTAAGTATAATTAATTTTTCTTAAATACAAATAATTAAATAAAGTTTTTAATTCAAAGAAAAATATTTAATTAATTTATTAAGTTTTGTAAGTAATAACTTAGTTAAATAAGAATAAAATATCCATTCAAAGCGGTTTTTAGTTGAATTTAATTTCGCAACGATTTACGCCCTAAATCTATTGCTTTGATAATTTTTCGAAAAAGAAAAGTCTAATTCTAGTATGTATACTAGATTATAAATAATAGCACATTAAGTAGAATAATGATTTGAAAGATATTAGTGAACGAGAGTGACATTTATCCGAAATCGATATAAGAACCAAGAAAGCTATTTAATTAGTTTCAGAGGATGCTAAAGCCATCTAAACTTATTTGTATACTCAAAAAAAAAGAAATTGTTTTTCCCATCCCACATCCCATTATTTTTATCTGTATTCTCTTTATATTGTGCTCACTATTATATTTTATAAGTTAATATTATTCATGTGCTGCTTTAACTTCTACTTTTAAAATTGACACCATAAGGTATATATAATATAAATTTGTTACATTACATTTACAGTCCAAAATTCTTTTGTCTTCTAAAAACTAAAATAGAATTGTTTTTTTTTTTTTAAACTATATTTGGAATACACCCAATAAAACGACTAAAAACAATAAAAAACAATTGAATTGAAATAGGATGAATGCCAAAAGGATCCTTTAAAAGTCAAAAGCATTTTTTTTTTATGTATTTATGAATGATAAATCACCATTTAAATAACCAGAAGGAAATTTATAAATTTCAGTATATACTTCAAAAATCGAACTTTATATGCATTTATTTGTGTAGTAAATTACTATTATTTTTATTGAAAAAACATCCATATTGTTCAACTTCACTCTTCTTTGAATATACATGTCTTCAATTAGACTTATATTTTAGTTTATCTTTAGTATTTTTGTTTTTTTTTGTGAATAGAGATATTTTTTGAGCAGTCAAAAGTTGAAATAATAAAGAATATCTTTTATGTAGATAATTTGAAGAAAAGGGGCGAAAAAACTCAAGTCTAACAGTTTTTCACATTTCAGTGTGGGCTTATGCAAGATAAACATAAATGAAGGTGTTCCAGCCAAATGACAAATTATTTTAAAATTAATAAGCTGTTTAGTGAAACTTTCTCGAAACATTTGTAGAACTTACTTAACTTGGGCTACTTCATATGTTGAATATGTTCAAGTCCGCCAGAGACGAGAGTCGTCGTCATCAATATAATAATTTGTTTTTGTTTTTGTTTTTGATATATTTGTTAAAAATAGAAAAATAATTCATTATTTTATCTTCAACTATATATATAAATATTATACAAATATACATATTGTACACACGTTTGTACTAATATATATATATATATATATATATATATATATATATATATCTACAAAATAAATGAGTCAAAATTACTTAAATAAGTATATAATACAAAAAGATTATGTGTATCGTATTCGTACAGAATAGATTCATTTGGAAAATTTTTAGTTAATAATGAAAATTTTATATTGACAGGGTCATATGGTCAATTTGGAAAATTAATAAGAAAATAAATAAATAAATAAAATAAATGACTTGATAAATTGTAAATATAAAAAGACATTATTTAGAATCCCAAGTTAAAATACATACATACTTAATAAATACAAAAAAAATTATATTTTCAAAAACTAAACACAATAGACTTTTTGTCATAAATTTTTTTTTTTTTGAAAGATGGTCAATTTAATGATTGTAATAATTTACCATATGCTGTGCAGATTAAAAATGTTATGTTCTTTAAACTTTGATATAATAAATTTTTATTTTATCATTGATATTCTTATTATTTGTTTTATGTTTTCTGGTACCTAATATTGAAAAAGGAAATTTCTTATAGATTTTCTTTTTCAATTCTATCTATTTCAATACAGAATGGAGTTTACGAATGTTTAGGCATAACCTATTACGTATACTATAGTTATTTACTTGTATATGTTGGGTTTTATTTATATTAAATATATAAAACATTGACAATAAAAAAAATTACCTATTTGGTTTGTAAATTAATTTGGGATATTTTTAAACATGTCATCATTTAATCTTAATTTTCATTAATTCACGAAAAGAAAAATCTCTTATAATTCAATTTATATTTTCATTGAGCAGTTTGTTTCTTGCTACTGGAAAATGTCATATACATATATGATGAAAAAATATTGAATATGACTACTAGATATATGTATATTAAATTATTTTGTAAAAAAAAAAATTTTTTTTCACTTGTTGGTTCCAAATTTTGTTATAACTCCTCTAGTTCTAGTAGGTGGAAAATAATTATTTTACTTGATTTGAATTTTTAATGAAAAAAAAAAATTTTTATATTTGATTTAAGAAGAATCTATTTCTATAGAGTGAAAAATTAATAAAATAAAATCGCAAACGAAAAATACATATTTTTAAAGAAAATATATTAAAATGACAGTTGTTTATTACATGAGATGAGAAGATCTACTAAGAATGAAATGATTTAAAAAAAAATATATAGCTTTTAATATTTGTGTTTTGTTGTTGTGTTGTAAATTATTATTATAAAATCATTAAAATGAATATTTAATGTAAATGTAAATTAAAATAAAATACATAATATTAAAAATTAATTACTCAACTATATACATATATTTATTTTTTGAATATTAAATAACTGAATAATAAAAATATTGAATAATAGCGATTAATTAATGGATTTAATAACACTACATCATTAATATTTAAATAAAATATTGACATTTTATTTAATAAATTATTAAATATTATATAGTTTTGTACTAAATTTTTGAAGGATGAGCTTGTCATGAAAAATTGAATTATTAATTTTTTTAACAATGTTGCAATAAAAATCTGCTTGTTTAGTTGAAAATAAGTTATATATGATTTTCAGTAAAAAATCATGTAGGTACTTTTCATTCCTTTCCACATCAATGTTTTAAATTTTAAAACAAGAATATTATTAGAATAAACTTAAGCTGAACTTACATAAATATACAATAATATAATTGTAAAATAGTAATATCCAAATGAAATATCCAAATGAGATATGTTAAGGACTAAAAACTAATTGAATTAACTTTTTGAGATTTATAGCTAAACATTTCTTTAATGTTATAATTAATAACAAGCAAATTGAATATAAATGTAGGTAAATATTATATTTATATAACTTTTACTCAATTGAAATAATTGGAAAATATATATAAATATAAGTTTAGTAACATAATATATAATATATAGTTATTATATTTCTTAATAAAATAACCATTAACGTTCGTAAAATGTTAAAATTTTTATTAATCAGTACTTTATATAAAAAAAAAAAAAATAAAACGTTATAACCAGGGTTATAACATACCTTACCTACATAACATAAATCTATGTTGTGGGATTTAGTTAGTATTCTGAACGGTTACCAGAACACTTGAGTTCAATATCGTTACAATATTTTAAGATCATATTACATATTAATGAAGAAATAAATTTCTTGCTTAAAGTACCCATTACACGAGAATTACTTCTATAAATATCAAATAATATTTATATATTTCTTTTTTTGTTGAAAATATTTTTTTTTTTTCACCTAAAAAGACATTAACAGTGTGTATAGTGATATAGTTATTACTATATATAAGAAAGTGGCTGACCTCAAATAAAATATAGGTGTATTATAATAATGGTTAGGAAAGTGGAAAAACATATAATCACTATGGTTACACAATGTTTATTTAAAAAAGAAAAATTTACATACGTACACCATATTATATAAAAACTTATATATTAATATATATAGATATAGTATTATTTGGAAAGTTCTATGTCAAGTCTATAATTTTGGCAGAGAAAAATTAAAAATATATTGTTATTTATTGTTCATATATTCACTACACTATAAAAATTTGTTAAGAACATTTGGTTAAGAACCATAATAATGTTTTGTATTATAAATTACTGAAAAGAATTATATTCACTATAGACTTTAGGTTGTTTTCTTTTCTTTTGATATTATGCCAATAGTCTTACACAAGATTTATAATAATAATTTATTATAAATTATTATATATATTTTTTGTTTAGAATCCTAGAAAAAATACCAGTCAAACAAGTAGTACATATATACATTAAGAAATATGGAAATTCATTTTAACGGAACCCCACAGAGCTGAAAATTTATTTTCAATAAATAGTCCATGGAGTTTTTATTTTATTCATATAGGTGTGATTATTTTAAAATTTTGATAATCCTGTTTTAAATTTAAGTCTTAAATTTCTAAAAATAAATATATTTTTTGTGGTATTTTTCATAATTATATGAAAGTCTAAGATATACTAGTTCATTCAGAATATGTATATAAAAAATATACCTACTCATCACAATAATGACATAAATAAATAAGAATTTGTAGTAGACACTTTTAACTTAACTAATAAGATGGTAAGAAATCTTTTCTTCAATTTATTTCATTCAAATCAGTTTATTTTTCGATATAATAATTTTTTAGAATTTAATTTCTTTCAAAATTGAGATATTTTCTATATACTTGCACTTTCTCAGACAGTTTCTCTTTCTGTTATCAGTTAATTATGTCAACTTACTCATTAGTTTCAATAATAAAGAATAAATAAATATAATCAGCATAATTTCAACTTAAATGCGTGATAATTATGATGTTATCATGATTTTTATTATTATTTCGTTGTTATTAATCTGAAAGTTTGTTTTTCAATAAAATGAATCATTCTACTTATAAGTCTATAGATATCGACTCAATTATTTTATATGTACTAGCTACTCAAAAGCTTAATTTTTATTTTAATAATTAAATATAGCCAATGGAAATCAGTATACTTATACCAACGGTGTTCTGGTTTCAATTACGATTTTATTTTATTTCCTTAATGCAGATTCTTTTTCCCTAACGTAATTTAACGTAAAAGTTTTCGCATTTAATGATAGCAACTTTAAAACAAAGTACCATAAATTACGTTTTTCCATAAGGAAATATTTTAAGAATCTTTGCTTAGATTAAATTCTCATTATTTACGAAAAAATATATAAGTACATACAAATACAAATTCATATATACAATATACATTTATAATAAAAATGAATGTGCAGGTGCATACATATGTACATACATGGTCAACATTAAATTTGACACAATTAATAATAATTTTATGGTAATTTAAATGTCGGTAAGAGTACCTACTTAGATACACACATACTTATATATGTATCTATTCTTAATAATCCTTTTTTCATGTTACATTAAGATAAAAAACAATAGAGAAAAACCTTTTTTTTTATGATAGTCATCATGAAGGTCATGACGACGACTATTCACATTCTTTTACAAACTGACAGTATTCTTATATCACATATTTTGGGTATAAGCACATAAACAAAAAGGTTAAAATACTGAATATAAATATTTGAACCATATTATACATTATTGTATTATATATCATTTGTCATCTCAATGAATTCTATGAATGCAACTATTAATTAAAATCTGTAATAATTTTATTAAGAAAAAAAAACTAAGTGAGAATTTAAATAAAATCATCATCTATGTTATTTTGCATGTAATTAAAATGAAATAACTATTTTATGTCCACGTTTTATGTAAACATGAATTCCTTTACAAAGTACATAATAATAAATGTTACGAAAATGGCATCTACACATACATGTTGTTATCAGTTGATTTAATTAACAGTTTCTTCAGAATGTAATTACTTGCCCTATTGTATGTGAAGGAAACATGAATAATATTCGCTATAAATTAGAATTAAAAATATAATGTTAGAACAAATTTTTTTCCATATAAACATTAATCAATATTGATTAATTTTTTTTTTTTTAAATAATGATTTTCCATTTAATATCTAAATGTTTATAATATGGTAATTAAATCCATGCTTTATTGATAATATAAGATAATATAAGATCAACATAAAATTAAAAAGCTTTAGAGTTGAATATTGCTTTTAAAGCTTTCAGTTTTTTTTTTTGTGGGATTTATTATCTTTTTTTTTTATAATTTCTGTTTATTTTAGTTATAAGTATGAATACAGTTTTTCGACACATTTGTAATTAAGTAAAAAAAAATAAATAAAAAAAAATATACAAATTAAAAAAAAAAAAAAACTTTATTTTATGTACCAGACTGAACAAAAAAAAAAAATAAATAAAAAAAATAAAAATGAACATAAAAAAAGAACGCATTGTCTAACTTTTTTTGAAATAAATATTTACGTTTTTAATTCTATATTCATTTCTTGAATTTAGACATTAATTCTTAGTTACGTGTTTGCAACACTATTATTTAAATAAAATAAAAAAAAATACAAAATTAAAATGTTACAAAATTGCAGTTGTAAAAAAATAAGGCAACAATTTGACAGTCATAAATATTTTTATTTTTTGTTTTTTTTTTTTTTTATTTAACAAATATAAACACAAACCTTTTCTATATTTTTTTTCCTCTCACAATAAATTCGTTTCAAAAAAAATATGCGACCAAGGGAAATTATAGACTATTAGAAAGAAAAAAACTTTGAAAAAAAATTATTTGAATAAATTTTAAGTTATTTAAAAAAAAAATTCATAAAATAACGTGACACAATTAAACAATTTTTTTTTCCTACATAATCTGATTTCTAATCCTCGATCAAAATCAAAAAAAAAAAAAATAATTTGGTTTTTTAATCTTGATTCCCCATCAACGAATTTATAAAATATACACCGTCAATGTTATATTTAAAATTCACTCAACCAGAGATTTCTTTACTGGCCTATATATATATATTGTTTTCAAAGCCTGGTTAATCTCTGGAAAATTGAACAAAAAAAAGATTCCAATTATTATTAAAAAAACTATAACAAAAAATATTATTTTCAGATAAAATTTCCAAATTATATTTAAACCAGCAGCAATTCATTCAAAATTTCGATTGCGTAATAAGTAATCAGAATTTTCAAATAAATAAAAAAAAGAAAAAAATCGATATTGTTTTAAATATAAAATAATCTTTCAATGCCTAGTTATTCGTAGATTCTTAGAATAAAAAAAAAATAAAAAAAAAATCAATCGTTAAGTTTTTCACAGAAAATTCCTAATAAAAATCTGAATAAAGTTGATTGAATTTGTTTTTAAAATGCGATAAAATAAAATTTTTTTTTCTTTCAAATTTTTCTGTTTGTTTTTATATACCGAAAGGTATTCAACAATTTTATAACCTAACATATAAAGTAAATTAATTTTAATGCGTTGGGGATCGTTATGTTGTATTTAGTGCTATAGAATTTAGATCACTAAATGGAGTATTATATGCGTCAATACACATGCAATCATTTAGATGCATCTGCGTAAATAATGAAAAAATTTAGATGCATCAGCGTATATAATGAAAAAATTTAGATGCATCAGCGTATATAATGAAAAAATTTAGATGCATCAGCGTAAATAATGAAATCATTTATATGTTTCGTATTGAATATTACGTAATACCTAAACAAACATAATATCTCTCACAATATTTCAATACAGCCAAATACAAAAAAAAAAAAAGAGAAAAAATGAGAAGAAAAAATATTCTCTCTTTGCAACTACCTCTCCCCTACGCATTAAAACAGTATATTGGATATGTAAACAAAATTTGTTATACAACTCGTTCTGTATTTACACAAAAATACATTGATACTTGTCAATTTATATCATATATATTCACTCGTGTCAATGAATTTTTGTGTATACAGAACTCTTAATTAATAACAAATTTAGTTTACATATACAATAATCTACTATTATTTTCACATCAACAGAGTTTTTTGAAAAAAAAAAAAAGATATTCAAAAAATAATCATATAAATATACTAATTCCAATATTATAAAAATGAAATGAAAAAAACTTTAGACTTCTCGTTTCTTTTTTTTTTTTCAAATCACTTTCTCAATAAAAAAAAAAAAAAAATCATAATTCAATTTTATTTTTATCATACTTGCAAGACTGTCTGATAAATTTCTAGACATCAGAGAAACGGACTTCATTCAAATTAAAAAAAATTCAGAAGAAGTGAAATTTTAATATACATAATATCTAAAAACATAAAAATAACACAAATACTGAAAATGATGATTTTTTGTTTTCACAATGAAGTATTAGTTTTATAATAATAATATAATTATAGTGATTTTTGAAAAAATATGCCAGTTAAAGCATTTAATAATAACCATATAGAGAGCAGTATGGTGTTTTATATATATACTATAAATATATACGATATAAATTCCGAGATTTAAAATAAAATTGTTTTTAGTTTTTTTTTTTTTCTAAAATCGCCTAATTTTATTACCTTAGATCCGGTATTTTATGTTTATATCTCGGTAAATATGTACATATATGTTGTATATAGTACTTATATATATACTTTTTCTAAGAAATATAATAAAACATAAATAACGTTAAAAAAAAAAATTATGTATATATATATGATAAAATAAGAAGAAATTTTTTTTAGTTGATTTATCTTGCAAGGTTCAGCAGAGTTATTTGGAAAATGCTTTTAAAATACTTTCCTAAAAAATTTTTATTGAGTAAAAGAGAAAAAAAAAAAAAGAAAAATTATGAAAAAAAAAAAGAAAAATTATATGAACGATAATAATATTTCATAAGATTACCATTAGTCTTTTTTTTTTGTTTCTCAAAATATTTGGTTTAAAATATTTTTTGATATTTAATAGGAATAAAAGAGTAACATTTAGAGAATAAAACAATATATGCAATATATAGAAGATACTATATATACTGTACATGTAAAATAATCCATTAGGTTTAGGTACTTTTAAAATAATTTGTTTGATGGTGTTTAAATGTTTAATTTTTTTATTTTTTTTTTTTTTTGGATCCAAAAAAAGGGTACCTAACATTTCATTTCATTTCATTTTATTTTTTATAATATATTTATGTATTCTGAATATATTACAAAGAATCGAGAAAAATAAAATATGAGATGGTTAATGGAATTTTTTTTTAGCTTTTCTTTTTTTCAATTTTTCATAATTACTTCTTCCCTAAGAGTTTTTTTTTTTTTGAAAATTTGGTGCTCACACACCTTACAGTTTCAAATAATTTACATTTTTTTCAATTAAATTTGTTAACGATAAAAATATACATAAAATATAGCAATGTGTTGCTCTGATATGAAAATTTATTTCAAAAGTTTTGAATATAAAGCTTTTAAATACATAGTTTTTTTTCCTCCAAATTCTACTAAATCATTAATTAATTTTTGAAAGAAAATAATTTTTAATTTCCAGGTGTTTTGAAAAATAAATGCTTTTTCTTTTTTTCGTGTTTACCTACTATGCAAACATTTTTGGGATGTCAATAATGTTTTATATACATATACTTCAATATAGGAAAATGTTATCGGAAATTGTGTAGGTATATACATATAGTATAAGGTTATGTACGTGTACCTACAAATAGAAAATTAATTTAAATTTTCACATCATTATTTTTTTTTAACGAAAAATAAACATAGATTCAGAAGATAAACTTATGGTTATATATGGAATTTTATTTATTTATTTATTTTATTTTTTTTTTTTATGACAACATTTCATTTTATTAGAGTTATTAAAGTGTAGAAAAAAAAAAAAAAAAAATTGAAAAAAAAAAAAAATGGAAAAATAAAACACCAAATAGATTATTCATGAAAATTTAATGTTTTTTTATGTCATGTAAAAATAGAACAATCTTTTTATTACTCTTTTTTTTTTCATCATTTTTATATTTTTCTTAAATATGACTAAGTATTATACTTTATGGCGACAGACAGGTAAATTAAATTCTCTCTTTTACTGGAAACAAAAATTTGTTTTTTTTATTTTTCTTTATGATAGTTTGTTTAGAGAGTTGGCATAAGTACAATGGCATTGCATTGTCGTGATGCATCATCAAGCAATGAATGATAATAATAATAATAATAATAATAATAATAATAACAACGTAAAACATAATAAAAAAAAAGGTACCCATATTATTATTTCAGGTCATTCGCCGCGTTTTCATTAATTTTATTTTATTTTTTTTGTTTTGCTTTCAATTTTCTTTACTACATGAATAAACATTGTACATTATGCTTTTGTGTTTTTCTTGCATACATATTTTATATAGATATACACTATACATATTATTTTATTTTTAAATATTTGAGTGCACTTTTATATACACTACTCACGGATGATTTTATAAAAAATGAAAAAAAAAAAAGATAAAATTTTTGTGAAATATACGGAGTATCTGAAATAGGAATAACCTTTTTAGTGTGTAGGATATAAAGTATTGGTTTTTTTTTTTATATAAAATCTACATAAAAGCATAAAAGTATATAAACACTTAATTCCTCTGCGTGTTATTTTAATAAGTAGTATAGCTTTTTTTTTTCCTATAAAATTTAATTAAATAACTAATTTTATTTAAAGATATAAGTAATTAATTATTTTTAAATATATATAAATGTAGCTATATAAATAAGAAATTTTTTACGATCAATCAACAAAATTGGAAATTATTTTTTTTAACAAAATTTCCATTAACAAATAAATCAAAACACATCAATACGCAAACAGATGTTTTTCTCAATAATATAAATTCTATTTGCGACTATGCTTAAGGGTAATAAATAACAATTAATAATTAATTATTAAAGTTAATGGTTTTGAATTTATTCAAATTCAATCTAAATATTTTTGGGAGGAATTATTTCGTTAAGAAATTTGAAAATGTTTTCTAAATTAATTTAAGATTTATTGTAATACATTTTAAAATTAAACGATGCGAAAATATCCTCGTCAAATGTACGCGATGTCGTAGAAAATCAGGACATTACTAAGGCGTATATGCGTTGCAAAATACAGGGTTTGTAATCCCTAATATATCCAGAAGTACATTAGAAAAGGCTTTAGATCTCGTAGCCGGAGTAGTTTTGCAATAAAAGGGGTTTGTGATCATTGAACTCCCGGAGAAACATAACAAAATACTTTTGGTCGCATAAACGTAATTGTATATTGGGTAAAAGGGAAGCTAATCCGTTCACAGCATGCAAAAGACTTTCTTTGGCTACGTTGAGGATTGAAAATCAAATTATTTATTTTCATGGATGCTTTAATTTTCCGTTCTAAAAGTTTTCTAACAAGTATTGATTTTTATTTATTTTTTTCAAATAGAAACCAGAAATAATTCATTAAGCCTGATTTGAAATACATGTTTAAAAAATGTTACAGATTTAATGTTTTTTTTTTCAATTTAAATCTCAGTGGAAGTAAAAAAAAAATTTAACTCGATTTAGTTAATGCTACAGAGTTAATGAGCGTAAAAATTTTCTTAAATAAATTATTATGGTGGGTGATTCTATACAAAGCAACATTTACATATATATACATATTTATACAACAAAAATACTCATTGAGTTAGGTAGGTTTAGAATATACATATATTATATGTTTTTTTTGTTTTTGTGGTTAGGTATGAATTGATTAATAGGCCTACCCTGGAATTCTCAGCGTATTCGAAAATTTTATTCTCATGTAGCAATTTTTTATTTTTACATCAGGCTGATGCCTTGATATAGCAAAGAATTCTCCAATATTATAACATTTGTAATAAATATTTAGAAAGTTTTGTAGTTACTTACTTATTAATTGATCAGTATTATAAAAAAATCTAATCAAAAGTAAAAACTTGCAAGAATTTATCAAATTCTGTTTAGTTTAGGAATATTAAATATTTTAATAAGTAATGTTTATTTTCAAAAAAAACAACAATTTTAGCAATATTATGTTTTATGTATTTTGTATTTATGTTGATTTATGTTTTTTTTTTTGTGAAAGGACATAAATAAATACATAAAAATATGAAAGTTTTTGTTATTCTGAATAATATCTTTTTGAAAAACGAATTGTAATAATATTTTTGTACGCCTTGAAGTGTTAACAAAAGTTCTTTCCTTTTGCGATGAAATCTTCTACTTGTTATATTGCGTGACATTTAAAATACGTGCATTTAATTTTGTATTTTAGAAAAAAAAGCCGTATAAAATTTTTTTTAGCAACAATTTTTATAAATCTTACTTTTTCAACAGTCAAAGTATACAAAATTAGATTTAACAAATTTTGATTTATTATTAAATGTAGGTTTATTTATTTGGAAAACGAAGTTTTTTAGTTGAGAAAAAAAAGTTTAAAATTTTGTTTTTTTTTTTTAGATTTTATGAAGAATAAAATTTAGGTGCACATGATATGAATTCAAAAGTATTTCATTTTTAGTATAATTCACCCTCTTTTTTTTTTTTACATGAAATCAAGTAAAAAATATAGTACTTATGTATAGTTCATACATATATATTTTTTTTGGAATAAGTAAACAAAATATTTTCAGGAGGGATTACCCTTAAGTGTTTTCACAAGAAGTGTCATTAGCTTGAAAAGAAAATAAAATTGGCCAAACAAATGTTGTGTATGCTTTATCCTAACTATAATATATATGTATATATCCACCTCATAACTTAAGGTTTTGTGAAAATTATTCCCCCACATAAAAATACAATTTGACTATGGAGTGAAGATGGTTTGCTTATTGTTCATCATACAATTTTTTTTATTTTAATTTTCCTTTTTATATATTTTTTGAAAATATGTTGGCAATATATTGGCAATGTATATTGAAAGTTACAAAAAAAATTGCATTAAATAAAACTAAAAAAAAAAGAAATCTCGACAAAATTAAATAAATTTTCTAAATTCTATGTGTGAATATAAGAATTTTGTCACTAGGACTTTTGTTACCAAAATCCATTTCTTTTTAAAACACCAGAATTTTTGAATGCATTAAAAAATGCTTGTTGATTTATTAAATTAAATATAAATAATAAAAAAAAAAATATCTTCGTCTATTTGTTCAAAAAAAAAAACTCTTTATTTTTGAGTTAATGTTAAAAAAACCTGAAATCAAATAAGAAATATAATAGAGAGAAATAAAAAATAATGGAATAGCCTCGAGTGAATTTAAAAAAAATAAAAAATATTATCTGAACATAAAAATTTCGTATAAACGACGAAATGGAATAATAATTTTTCCACCAATTAGCTTTTGTGGAAAAAAAAAATAAAATTTGTTTTTCAATTCTCCGTAGAAATGTTGTTTTCATAGTGTAAAAATCTGGTTTTGATTATCTCAAAGTCAATAGTAATAACATTCTTTGTGCTTCTAAGAAAGATTAATATCAATACAAATAACGAAGGTTTTAGGTTTTGAATTTCTAAGAAAATGACATGTAAACATTATTATTGTATTAAGTATTATCTTCAAGAGAAGAAAAAAAACAATTTGTCATAAATTAATTTTGCAACATAGGTATATGATTAATTATACACATAATGCCAGATATTAAAGTATTATTTTAATTAAATAACAATCTAATCATAAAAAGTTATTAATTGATTTAATTTTTTTTCTTGTTGTCTGGAGTTTTGTTTTAACAATTAAGTATGAACATATACCAGACAAGCTCAAACTGCGGCTCTTGAGCTGAATGCGGCTCTTTGACATTTTTTATGTGGTTCAATAAATTATTAAGTTGTATCTGAAATTTTTTTTTTATTATACACTTTTAATATAATTTTACACATATTTTTCAAGTAATTTTTAAATGTATTAAATGTAATATTGAAGTTATTAAAAAAATGCTTTTAGTTATTAATTAATTATGATAATGAAATTAAAATTTTAGTTTGCATTGATAAATTTGCGACTCTACAGTTTTTACTATTTTCGAACATGTCTCCCCGGTCCCCATACATAAACCTTTGAGCCCCCTGACATACTATTGAGTAAAATGTTGGGTATACTATATTGTTCAAACATTAATTTTTTTTTCTTTTTTGGTTTTTTATTAAATTCATTTTTTTTTTAAAATATTTTTCAAAAATTTTATAGACAAGAATTCATATTATAAATGCGTGTATTTTATTCTATTATAAAATTATGAATCGTATAGAAATTTGACCTCGCCAAGAAATATTAAAGTAGAAGATGCACGTATAGGCTTTATTTTTTGTATTTTTTTTTTTGCTCAAATTACAATTTTAAAAAATTTTTTTTTTATTCTATTTATATAATATTAATAAAACTGCTGGAACATTCTTTAATTTTTGACACTCCACAATCTATATATATGATTTTAATTTATAAATAAAGATATGATTCATTATGTGTAAAAGACAGAGAATAAAAAAAAAAGAAAAAAGAAAGGTGATAAAAACAGATTTTTTTTTATGTTAAAATATTTCATCTAAAAAAAAAAAAAAAAAAAAGAAGAAAAATTTCTGTCCTCATTCACAATAATATTTATACAATCTTAACATTTTAAAAGAATAACTTATTTATTAATAAAATTTCTTCGAAAAAATGAAAATGAAAAAAACAAAAAAAAACAAAACCGTTTATGATTAGATGTATATTTTATTTTATTTTATTTTGTGCAACACTGTGCCATGTTATTATGGAAAAAAAAATGCTTGGAATTTATGGAATTCAATATCTTTTCGTTTTATATTAATTGATATTACATTCATAACATATACCTACATATAATATGCATGTGAGTTTATGAGATGTGAATTCTGACAAATTATTCGACTAAAAATTTTATGTATATTTTTTGAAAATTAATTTTTCTTATTTAAAGTTTTGGAAAATATTTTTGTATATTAATGGAAAAAAACAGAAGTAGGATAAACTCATAATTGTATGTAATAAATTTATGTAAAAGAGAACCAGAAAATCTGTAATTCTATATATAAAAACCAAAGTAATAATAGTAAATTGAGGTTGGGAGTCTTAATACTTCAAAATTAAATTATACTCCTATTATTTATATTAAAAATTATAATACAAAATTTATCAATATCCTGGGTTATTTTTATTGAAAAATTATTCCCTAATTTTGCACATTCATGTTTTTATTCAACGTCTTCCCTAAAAATAAAATAAAATATATAAATAAATATTATAATGCTTTTCTTATCAATATGGGCTTAACATTATGATATTCCAAAATTTATTTTGTTAAAAAAAAATAAAAAAAACGAAGAAAAATGTTTATCAAAGTGATTATTTTCAGTTTCTTTAAAAGGAAAAATAAATAATTTGAGGTTTTCTTCTTTTGACTTTTATCTTTCAAAAAAGAATATTTTATATATGTACAATATACCTAATAACTTTTATCCTTGGAAATATATATTATTTTTTTTTTCTTTATAATTTAATTCTGTACGCAAAAGTATAATAAAACACACACAAAAAAAAAAAGGTATAATTTAAAAAAAAAATTATTTTTTTTTTTGAAAATTATTGGTTTGTATTAACTTTCAAAGTTAAAATAACTTCTTTGTAGATAACGTAATGCGGAAAAGTCAGTTGTTGTTGTTGTTGTTGTATGTATAACGTGCCATGATGTGAGGTGTTGAAATTGGTGAGAGAAGAAAATTATCACTGATTTTAGATTATCGTTCTATGTTGAATTAATATCCTTTTGATATTAAATTTAATTTTGTGTAAAAATAAATAACAAAATTAGAATTGAAATTATGTAGTTTTAGTCAAATTGAATTTCTTCGAATTAAATTAATTTTCATCACTTTGAAGAAGTAAATTTAATTCTAGCTTGCATTTTTTGTGAATCTTATTCGACAGATTTTCGTTTAATAATTTCCTTAAAATTTTTATTTTCAAAATGATTTTGAAATGCACGTTGAATTTCTTTAATAAAAGAATTGAAAAAAAAAAATAAAATAAAAAATAAATAAAGATTTTTGTTATCTTTTGAACGTTGATTCGTCTACACACAATATTTTTTTTTTCACTTAATTTTTCTTTAAACTTTGAATGAATTACAAAATAAACAAAAAACAAAAAAAAAAAAAAAAAGTAAACATAAATAATAAAAAAAAAAAAATCAACAAAAATTATTATTAAAAATTTACTTAAAATAGAAATTATATAGACAGTGTTTTTGAAAGAAAAATTATAAATTTAGCAAAAATAATAAATAAAATTCCGAAACATATTTTTATTTCAATGAGATTATTAACAAAAAAAAAAAGAAAACTTTGTAGCGGGAGAAATTCACTGAACTTGTGTATTTTATATAATAATAACATAAACCCGAGCATAAAATCTATATAATAATGATAATCATAAACATAGAAATTTGAATTATTATGTTACATAATTGTTTAAAAGGTGAGAATATTTGACATAATTAAGACCTTTGAAGATTTCGATTAAAAGATTAATAATTTTTAATTAATTAAATTTATTATATTACATATGTATGTATGTATATATTCTTTTTTGAAAATCAAACTAATTAAATAATAATCAAGATAAAAGATATTCTACTTAATATATTAATTTGCCTTGAGATTAATAAAAGATATAGGTATATAATAATTATACATATTTAGTTATTTTATTGACATATTATGTGGAGACATATTAGGTAGAGTATGGGTCAACAAAATGATAAACCATTAGGCTGTTATAGAATAATTATTGGTGTGGGTATATAAATTAAACTATACCTAATTAGTATATTGCTTTAAATAATTTGATTATTTTTCTTTTAAATATTTAATAAAGTACCACATATTTAAATTTATATTTATGATTTTCTCATAAAAATAATATTTATTATTCTATTTATAACAAAATATTTATATTTGATATAAGAATGTGAATTTTTATACCAGTGAAAGCCGAAGAAGATAAAAACAATCGTAGATAATGAATTTCTTGAAAAAATAATAATTTCTATTAATTTGTAAACAAAATACAATATTTTTATTATTAAATTACTAATAACTTACATGCAGGGGACGGCAACATTTCTATTCTCAAGAGCATACATCAAAATTTTCCAAAAGAAAAAGGCGTACTTACAGTCAAATTATTTTTAAATAGAATTATAAAAAATATCAAAAATATATTAAATATCCAGATATAATTTTTATTCGAAATATTTAGTCAGAAATTCTACTAGTCATCTGCTACAAGTGCCGATGACGCATAAAAAACTGATTGAAGACGTTCATGCCTTCTGGTTGCTTATCTAAATAATTAAATTTTTTTATGACTAAAACTGATTTCTAACTTACTTAACTATCTTTAAGTATCATGATATTATTACTTGCTACATTTATAAACATTAGTTTCAATAAATTTTCATTTGAAAAAAAAACTGAGTCAATGATTTTTCTCTTCCAATTTGTAAAACATTATAACATAATTCTATTTGAAGTAAGTATAAGTAGTTTGTTCAAAAATTTGACATTCTTTCCGGTCATTAATTTCGTTATCAAATTTTTCAACTTTTTTTTTGCGGTTTTCATTTATATTTTTCAAAGTAAAATATATCATATGCTGATGATTTTACAACAAACAAAAAAAAAACACAAAACATAAATTTAAATTAATTTTTACTTTTTTAATATATTCAAAAATGTTCATTTTTATTATTTAATTTTTGTTGTTATGTTTGTTTTTATTTTTTTTGCACAAAACGAAACACAAAAAAAATTTTGTGCAAACAAAAGATTAATTTGTAAAGAAAACATAGAAAAAAAAAAAAATAAAAAATTAAAACAAACAGAAGAAAAACAGAAAAATAAAACTAAAAATAAAAAAAAAATAAAGCAAAAAAAATTAATACAAACAAAATTTCATAAAAAAAAAAAAATTAATTCTATGTTGTGCGAGTAGATTATCTTTTTTATTTAGGAGAATATTTTGCATAGCATAAAAATGTATATAAAATAAAAATAAATAAGAAGTAAAAAAAAAATCATTGAAAAAATTTTCCTTTTTGATCCACTTAAGCTGCACATTTTTTATTTTATTTATTTTTTTTGTTGTTGTTGTTATATGCTTTTTGAAATTGCATTACAAAATAATGTGTAACTTGAGATTTTAAAACTGTTTTATATGAATTTAAATTTTCTTTTTTATTGATAGCTACATGTTCTGCTTACGAAGCACAATAAAATTACTTAAAATGTGTTTTGTTTTTAATTTATTTGTATTTTATTTTTTTCATTTTTTTTTTCTTTAATTAAAAACGATTTATCTAAATTGGCTTTTTTTTTCCTGAAAATTTATTTATTTTTTTTAAATAAATAAAATTGCTTATAAGGTTTTTTTTTTACAAGTTGTACAGAAATATATAACTTTTGGTTTATTTGGCGCCAATTCTCTTAGGAAGGTACTTTAATTGAAAAATTATAGGAAGGAAGGTACTTTGATGAAGAAAACAATTTTTTTTTGTTAATTTAAAAACAGAAATAATTATAAATAATTTTTTATAAGACTTAACGCAATATTTGAATTAAGTATAGTTAAAAATCTAAATATATGCACAATTGTACATATGTCCCTAGTAGCCGGAGATTAGGTTAGAAGTAGTTTTTCATCACATAGGTTTGAAATTGATGAAACTGGCGAATCCCTATATAGTTTGTATCGTTTGTTCAAAGCCTTGCTGTCACTAAGAATACTAAAAAAAACATGGAAATTATATCTTTTTTAATAAGCCTCTATAATACCTATTTACAGTTCGGGATTTTCTTTTCTATGATTATTGACACTCAGTTGTTACCAATATCAATTTAGTAGATTACTTTCATTATTTGATTTTAAGACAAAGTATATACTTTTCTTTAAATAAATACTATCTTTAATTGATTGTTTCATTTAAAACCTTGATTTGATCTATCTCATGAAAATATATTAAGCATCAGTGAAGTTTTTGTACAGGTTTTTGATGTTAAAGTGTTTAAATTCAATTTTCCTCTATAACTGCAATTTAAAATAATTTTGTCTTTCAATTTTCATCTTTGGTCTGTCTTTATTGGATTTTCTTCAAAGCTCAAGGAACTTAACAAAAAAAAAACTAATTATAATTATTTATGTTATTTTAATGGATCTGCACTAAAAATGAAAATTATAATAATCCTTTGAAGGCTTAAGAAAATATTTTTTTCAATTTTCTTTTTCTCTTTTTTTATTGGTAAAAATTATGAAAAGTTAATTAAAGTTAAGTCCTGCTAATAATGGTTAAAAATTATGAGAATATAAATTGCACGGGAGTAAGAAAATCGTATAATTGATTTTTATTGGTTTTCCTCGTGAATTTGAATGTAGAAAAATTCTTTCCATGGTCTAATGTCAATATAAAAATTTAAAATTAAAAGTTAAATACCTTTTAATTATCAATCTAAAAACAAAAAATAAAATGTAAGTACCTTCCTAAGTTGTATTCTAATAAATTTCCTTTTATATCGAAATTGTGAAAAAAAAAACATCTCAAACTTATTCAATCGAATATCTTTCTTTTAGATTTTAAACAAAAATTGGTTTTTATTGCTAAGTCCATTATTAAATCATATTTAATTTTTTGTTTTTTGTATTTTCAAAAAGCTTTAAACAAATTGTTTATTTCAATTTTGAAATTTTCTTTTTTGTTTTGCAATTTTTTATTTTATTTTATGTAATTTCGTTATTCAACTTTTCATTGCATTTCACTTCACATGAAAAAATTTTCTATTCCTTTATTTTTTATGTGATTAGCTTTAATCTCTATATATTGAGAAGAAAGAAAGTAGAAAATAATTTCAAAGTCCTAGAAAACATTTTTGTTTTATATATTTGTACATTTATTTTCTTTTTTGATCTAATAAGAATTCTATATATAAATGTACTTACTTGTATTACTGTTTACAACTTTTTTGTAAATAGAATTATGTGCAAAAATGAAAATAATTCTTCTTATTGTTCTTTTATGGTACATATAGTTTAGGAGGACAATATTAAATTTTTGGAAAAAGTAAAAAGATAACGATGACAGAAATTTTTGATTATCTGAATTTTCTTGAATTTTATATGAAATAGGGTTTTATTTAATTATTTCGTTATAATATATCAATGTAGTTAATAGAAAAAGATGTGACAATTAAATGAAAAAGTAACTATAACTATACACACACTGTGTATGAGATTTTAAAATTGAAAAATGATTAAATCATTTTGTTTACAATTTTCTACAAATTTATTGCTTCCAAAGCATTTTCTTCCCACCTACAAGTATTTTATAATTAATTAATTTCAATAGCGAGCATAAAACTTAAAGTTTTTTTTTTTGTTATTGAACAAGCGAAAATAATTACTTTAAAAAAATAAAAACATATAAAATTTTATTTTTACCTTAATATTTGCAACGAAATATCTAAATTGACAGGAAATTGATCTAAAATCAATCTAAAATAATTAATAAAAATTAAATGAAATCATAAAATTAATTATTCATGTCGGTCATTGTACAAATATCGAATTGTTTGACTTGTTATTTTGATATACGACCTATTCAAGTCATAACTTTAAATAAAATCAAAATTAAGTTTATTCTTCGGTTTATTCACTCAAAATTCTCTTCAATCAAATCTCAATCGAAAGTAAAAAGTTAAAAAAAAAAATTGTTATCAACATTTTTTATGTGCCTATTTTTATCATGATCTGCTTAACATGAAAAACTTTTTAAGCAATTTATAAAGCTTCAATTTCTTTGTTTATTTTAATTTTTTTTTTTATTTTTTTGCACATTTTGTCCCCAAGGATATTAAAATGTTTGGTTCAAATTGTTTTCACATTCAATTTATAGCATTTCTAAGATTACATTAAATGTAAATATAGAGTTATCAATCTTGTGTTTCCATATATTTTTGATTTCTACGCGCTTTCTTTTCATTCATTTGATTATTTTCTTATTGAACTTAAATTTGATTATTATTTTACTTGGCTCCAAATTGAATATTGCACTATCAAGCTGGTTTCGAGGGGGTAAACACTAGAAAAAATTTGTCCCACAGTTATTTTCATTGGTAATGTGTATCAAATTATAATTTTCAACTAGACTTATATGAAATTATAATTCTCAATGAGAAATTATAATTTTCAATGGAAAATTTGTAACATCAAAAATTAGAATTTTGAGAATTTGAATTTTATAAAAAAAAATTATGCTTTATGAAAATCCGAAAATCATATGAATTTATTTATTGCTTATTTTTATATTTTACTGCATCTATCAGATGGGTTTCCAAATTACAAAAATTTGGATGTACTATGAAATTGGAAGTTAAAAAGGACATTTTAAAAATATTCTTCATTTGGATTTCCATTTCCTTGCGTAATAAAATCTAATTATATCAATAATAATAGAACAAAAAAAATATAATATTGATTAGTTTTATTTTGAAATCATTGCTTTTAAATATAAAAATAACAGAATTACTAATACCTTTAAATAATAATAAAACAAATATATAAAAATAACTAAATAATCTAAAACTTGTATTCTTATAGTCTATAGTCAATGGTATTATGTGTATAATAAATAAAATATGATATGATATGATTTTTATAGATTTTTTTCTATTATTATTATGAAATAATTTCATATTTCAAAGTCCGAAGAGCCTTAACAGGTCACTTGTATAATGTACAATTTTATTTTAAATTTATCAGATTTTACATTATTAATAATACCATACATAATACGACTTTTAGATTAAAATATGTTCTGCTGTTCTGTTATTCGAAAACATAAACAATGATTTCGAAATAAAACATATTATTTTCTATTTTTCTTCTATTATTATGATATAATTACATAATTCAGATTTTGTAGATCCTTAACAGGCCGCAAAACTGAAGTTGACTGTTCGTAGGAATATTATACCTTTCTTAACGTCCATTTAGTATATTTGTAATTAGTAATTATATCATTGAATCCTAGTGTTTTATTAATAATATTTATAGTAATTATGTTAAATTTATTATTTATAATTTTATCTTAGCAACAAAATGAATAATTTTATGTTTATAAGCTTATAGCTTCTAGTTAATTATAAAATATAATATCTAAAATCATAAAGTCGAAAAAAGAGAAAAAAAAAATCATTATTCAATACGCTAAGAAGTTATGATTTAGATCTGTTTAACACCATTTTTGTTTTCTTTTAAGTATTTAGCAAACAATAAACTAATTTACTATAAATTTAAATAAATGAAAGAACTAATTTTTATTGGCGAAATTTAATTAGCGTCATATGAAAACCTGAACATATAATTTGTGTTAAGTCTCAACTTTGAAGTTATTTTACTTTCCAAAATCAGTATTTTTACACATTTCATCAATCAAACTGATTAAATAATGGTTTTTTTTTTTTTACAGACTTTCTAAATTTCTTGATTGAAAAAGTAATTGCAAAATTTAAGAAAAAAAAAAATACAACAAACCAATAAGTATAATTTTTATTTATGGCAGTTTTTGTTATTCACTTTACTAAAGTCAAAGTTATTTAAAACTTTTTCATGAATTAGTTGAGTCGTGACTTAGTAATTTTAATTCCTTTTTTAGGAACAAAACATTAAAAAAAATTGCTAATTAGAAAAATTGATTCTTTGAAGCACTTTGAAATTGTTTTTTTTTTTTTTTGCCTTCAATAAAATATATTACGATTCTCTCTTCAGCCAATTAAAAAAAAAAAATTATTTCTTTTAGGAAATCTATATAGGTATATATAGTTTGAAGTCTATGGGTAAAAATATACAGGAAGGTTATTAAACTCGTACATATATATATATATTTAGTGCTGATATTTAAAACATGTAAGTGCTGCATAAAATAGTGATACCGATCTAAGTATATAAGTAAATATGTGTTTAGTTCTAAACTGAAACTGCTGTATCTTAAAAAGTAAAAAGAACAGCGATTTCTTTAGAAACTTTCAATGGTTAATAAAATAACAGAAAGTAATAGATATAAAATATAAAAATAAAAATTAATTATAATAATCACTTAATTTTATTTAAATAAAAATATTTCAATAAAACTTTCACTTGAAGATTTGAGCATTATACATATAAGTATTTAAATTTAGTTTGAATACTTTCAAACGTTCAGAAAATATCAGGCTTAATGGTACGCTTTTATATTCAAAAAATGTTTTTAAAATCCATTTTAGATTTTAAAGAATTTTTAAGAATTTGGCAGCGTTTGGCAGCATTATACAGTATATACAGTTCATTATATATTATAAACACATTATAATTATAATAGTAAAGTAACATACGATAGATTTTAGAAATATTAATTTATGCTATTTTAATCTATTATTTATGCTTTTACCTAAAATTTTAATTAAAATTATAAAATGATGCATATAGCATAAATGCAAAGCATCTATCCAAATTAATTTAAATAAATGTTTACAAAAATAAAATGAAAAAAATACTTTCTGTAAACTTTAATCTTCTGATTTTATTGAAAATATAATATTATGATAAAATTTTATGAACTCTGTTTTGATACCAAAAGCCGAATGAATGTGCATAAATGAAAGTTAAGCAGATTAAGTCGTTTTCTTAAAAACAAAAATGAAAAAAAAAAAAAAAATTAAAAACAAAATTTTAATGAGAAAATACATATTTGAGTGAGTTAATCAATTTCTTTTTGAAGCATAAATAATATGAAATCAAATAAGATAATGAAGTAATTATTTTGCATTATAATAACAAAGTTATTTGTAAAGCTTTATTTTGAAAACAAAGTAATACGTCATAATTCCAATAATTTTTAAATTATAGTTTTAAATTTAAATTCATATTTTATGTATGTAACATACATAATTGTACGTACATAATATAGTGAAGTATATATACAATACTTATTGAATATAACAAATAAAATATAATTTTGAACTCAATTTTTTAATTAAAAAAAACAAAAGAGCTGTCATGGGACACCAGTTTGGAACGTAGTTCTTAGCGTACATATAAGTAATTTTCATTTTTTATCAATTCAAAATTTTATTAATTTAAAAAGAAACTTTTTTCTACTTTTCCCAGTTTTCTCTAATTTTCCATTTTTTTCATTTAAAGAAACCTTTTTTAAGGAGCAATTTTAGACTGTTTTTTCGAATTTCGAAGCTCTTTTTTGACATCGAAAATTCAAAAAGCTAAAACTAAGAGTCTGTTCACTTATTAGTGATTATTGAAAAAATTGAAATCGGATTTAATATTTAACTGCTGTTATTTAAAAAAATGAAATAATTTTGTCCTAAAGCCGTTCACAAATTCAATTTTGCTTCTTAAAATTCTGCAAAGGGAAATTTTAAATTTCCCATAACAAAGTAAATTTGTAGGTGAATTCAAAAACTAAAATTGTGTAGAAAAGGAAAAAGCGGCAAAAATGGGTAAGAAAATTCGGTCGGTCACGTATTATTATAAGTTTTTGATTTCAGTCAGCCAAATATTATTTTATAAGTAGTTGATTTTAGCAGATTATACCGAATGCAGAAAATTACGTCCTCAATTTAGAAATTGTGACTCTAAGTTTATCAATTTTCATACAACGTTCAATAAAAAACTATTACTATTTGCCGGGAGACGGACTGTTTATTTGCCGCGAAAGGGACTGTTTACATTTTATCAAATCATATAAAATGCGACGGCGTCGACTCATTATTTAAACTTTAAAAAAAATTAACAGGTATCGTTAATATTGACTGTTTTGACAACCCATTTATTTAAATTTTTTTCACCCATAAGTATGTGCTATTTTTCGCCATTGGGGCACTATTTGAATATTTAACTAAGTATGACTCTTTTGTTTACATTTGTTTTCACCCATAAGTATGTGCCTTTTTTCGCCATTGGAGTCGCTATTTTGAGATTTAAACAAGTGAATACTTATAAATTTAAATTTTTTGTTTTTGTTGTTTTTGCAACACAAAAAAAAAGAAATATCATAAGCCAAATTGGCAAAGTATCGAAATATTTAACGCCGGCAGACGACTTGACTTGCCTTGGTACCGAATAGCGCCTTTATATTGGCAAAATAATACTGACAAAATTATACAAGATTTTTATTAACATTGAAATTAGTATGAAAATCTAAATTTTATTTGAACTATAAAATATTAATTAGTTAATAATAAAAAATTAATATTTACTAAATATTTAATTTTATAAATATTTTATAAATTGAAATAAAATTTAAGTTTATCAATTTTCATACAAAGTTCAATAAAAAATACAAGAGCCGGCGGGACGTTTGATAGATGTGAAACATCGGAATTATTTTGTACAGAAAAGAAAACTTAAAAAAAATTAACAGGTATCGTTAATATACTTATAAATTTCAATTTTTTGTTTTTGTTGTTTTTGCAACACAAAAAAAAAACAATTGTCAGCCGTGGCAAAGTATCGAAATATCTAACGCCGGCAGACGACTTGACTTGACTTGACTTGACTTGGTACCGAATAGCGCCTTTATATTGACAAAATTATACAAAATTTAAATTTATTTACATTGAAATTAGTATGAAAATCTAAATTTTATTTGAAATATAAAATATTAATTAGTTAATAATAAAAAAATAATATTTTCTAAGTATTTTATTAATATTTTATAAAATCAAATAAAATTTAAGTTTTCATCAAATCATATAAAATGCGACGGCGTCGACTCATTATTTAAACTTTAAAAAAATTAACAGGTATCGTTAATTTACTTATAAATTTCAATTTTTTGTTTTTGTTGTTTTTGCAACACAAAAAAAAAACAATTGTCAGCCGTGGCAAAGTATCGAAATATCTAACGCCGGCAGACGACTTGACTTGACTTGACTTGACTTGGTACCGAATAGCGCCTTTATATTGACAAAATTATACAAAATTTAAATTTATTTACATTGAAATTAGTATGAAAATCTAAATTTTATTTGAAATATAAAATATTAATTAGTTAATAATAAAAAAATAATATTTTCTAAGTATTTTATTAATATTTTATAAAATCAAATAAAATTTAAGTTTTCATCAAATCATATAAAATGCGACGGCGTCGACTCATTATTTAAACTTTAAAAAAATTAACAGGTATCGTTAATTTACTTATAAATTTTAATTTTTTGTTTTTGTTGTTTACAACACAAAAAAAAACAAATATCATAGCCAAAATGGCAAAGTATCGAAATATCTAACGCCGGCAGATGACTTGAGTTGCCTTGGTACCGAATAGCGCCTTTATATTGGCAAAATAATACTGAAAAAATTATACAAGATTTTTATTAACATTGAAATTAGTATGAAAATCTAAATTTTATTTGAACTATAAAATATTAATTAGTTAATAATAAAAAATTAATATTTACTAAATATTTTATTTTATAAATATTTAATAAATTTAAATAAAATTTAAGTTTATCAATTTTCATACAAAGTTCAATAAAAATACAAGAGCCGGCGGGACGTTTGATAGATGTGAAACATCGGAATTATTTTGTACAGATAATATTGATAGATAACTTTGATAGAATTTTGGATTTTAATTTTATAAATTTCATTGGATGTTTACTATTCTTTTTGTTTTATTTCTATTAATTATTAATGCAAACCAAAGAAAAAATACCTAAAATACCTAAAAAAATATAATAAAAATATAATAATTTTTTTTAACTTTTTTTTTTTGTTTATCATGTACCGACAGACGCCGACGCGATCATATTTTTGGTCGCTGCGGCTTAGCAGCGATATTTTCAAAAATTTTTGGAACTGCTGCTAAAAAAAAAAAATCATTGCTCGCTCAAAATCTATGATCGCGTCGGAGTGTGTACCGACACTTTGTACTGACACTAAAGTGTTCAAATTTTTAATAAATTTTTCTATAAGAGCGTAGAATAAGGAACTACGTTCCAAAAATATACAAATACTTAAATATATATTCGGAATTACAATTTTAGTGTCGTTGTTGCGGTTAATTTTCTATTTGCGGCTAGTTTTCGATTTGCAAAAATATTTTTTTGTTTAAAATTTCTAAAAAATATAATTTAGAAAGGCCCTTAGCAGTAATTTTAATTTTTAATATAATGTTCAACATTTTCAATCAGTTGGTTGTCGTTTAAATGATTACACTGGCCTACAAAAAAAATTTTTTGTATTGGTGCAGCTCTGTTCGCATCTGTAGTCGGTAAAGTAGTTAGTATGAACTACATTGCTGCTACCAGATGTCAGTTGACAGCTCTGGTTTACCTACAATTCTTATTTCAAATTTTTTACGGTTTTATCCAAAATCAGTCCATGTTATAACTACTTTATAAATTTATGATGGCAAGTAAGTCAAGAAGTTGCATTAACGATCCTGATATGTTACATATGCGGTGAGTATATAATGAAAAATCAACGGAAACCGATTAATCACACGGTAATTCGCTTGTATTCTGTATACTTTGGTATTGAAATTAGCAATCAAGATAAAGAGCTGATATGAAAAATGTGACTAGTTTTCTTGTATCAATCAGCTAAAATCTTAGGCACCAAAATGAGTGTAGGCCAGTGTTATATATTGTATACCTATATTTATGAAAATAACTTTTTTTCAATATTTCTTATATTCAATAAGTTAACTTTAACTTTTTCCTAGGAAATTAAATTCAAATGAAACAATGTTCTCTACATTATGTACATATACAATAAACTTAATTGAATTTTTGAGAACAAAGTTATTTTTAAAACTTATATGACCAAAAAATATCTTCATTTTATTTAACAAATATATATATTTAATTTTGTTGTATATTTATTATTGAATAATTAATTTTAAAAAAAAAATAACTTAAATTCATTTAACTATTTTTACATCAGTACATCAGCAGTAGCTATTCCACATTAATTATTGTTCGAAGAAAATATTTAATTTATTTTTATTTATATATACTTATTAATTTATTTTTCTCGTTCTATCTATAAAAGCAGCATAGTATATAAGAAATAGAAAATGAATTGCATAAACTTTTTTTTTTTATTATTATATACAGAAAAACTTTTCATTTTTATTTAATTTTTTTTTTTTTTTCTCGACTATCATAAAAGAACCCAGCACTAAAGTTGTTTTCAGTTATATATTCAAAGCAACAACATAATGAAATAAATTTTTCTTCACTTTTATAAAAATAGAAATTATTTTTTTTTTTTTACATCTACAATGGTTATTCTTTGCCCTATTTGAGGAAAAAAAAAATTTACGAAAAATAATTTGAATCAAGAATTTCATATCAGAAATTTCCATTCAATAAATATTTCTCTTTGTAATAACTAGCAAATAAAGGAGAAAATAATAAGAAGAAAATGAAAATAAAGAATATATTAAATAAATAATAAAAACATCAAATTTTCAATTCAAAATTTAACTAAAATTTAGCTAAAATATAAATTTTTAATATTACAAAGAAAATGCAAAACTCTAAGCTATTTGCTTGAATATTAAAATTTTCTTTATTTTTAGTAGTTCTGAATATTGAAAATGACTGAAATATTTTATTTGTTTTTTGGTAAAGAAATTTTTCTAGATTTTTATGAGAATCCAAAATAAAATATTGTATTAATATTAATAAAATGTATAGAGCCTAGCCTAACTAACTTCTAGGGTTTCTAACTCTTATTCTAGTTTCTATTATCATTTAATTTTTATTTTAGTTTAATTTCCAGAAGAAAATAAAATCAACACTGGTGTTTGCTTTTAAGTTGAATTAATATAAAAATATAAATTACAAATAATAAACATTAAAACATTTTCACATTTTTAAAATAATTCATAAATAACAAAAATATTAACAAAAACTTGTTATTAGGCCCGATAATCCGGTTTAGGACTAACATTATTGTGTCTCACGTTATGGTTATGAGAAGGAAAATTCTGGTTGTACAACGCCTATCAACATTATATGTATTTGCATGACTATTTTTTATACCCATATGCAAAGCTTTTTAATTCTATTTGACAGTGATTACAATTTTATTTGTGGTTATATAAGTAACCTTGTAATTAAAAATGTCATTATTTTATTCTCAATGAATTCAAAATTTATTAACAAGATCTTCGTCACAATTGGTATTTGGAACCAACTTTGATCTTTGACGACATCAATTTAACATGAAAATCAAGTATAAAATACCTACATATTATATGTAACTACTTATAAATATTCTTAACTTTTGAACTAAATATAACTTTGTTAAAGTTAATAATCAAATATTTAATTTCAATATTTTATATGCAAGAAAATTTTATTAAATTTTCTAAAAGACATATTGACTGCACAATGCACATAAGTTGAAATAATATTTGTTTTTTTTTTTTTTTTCATATAACTTTCTAGCTTGAAAAACATAAAATTATTTAATGTATTGTTGTAGGTCAGGAAATTTAAAATAACAAAAAAATAAAAAAAAAATGAATAAAAAATTGGAGTACCACATTTCCTGGAAAGAACATATATTTTGCATTTATTATATTCGAGGTAGATGAAAAAAAAAAACAAACTTAAATGTAAAAAGAATGCTTGAAGAGTTTGGTCCAGGTACATACATATACCATTATTATTCTTATCAAAACATTTTGTTCACCACTTTTTTTTTTTTTTTTTTTGAATTTAAGATAATAATGTTTATTTGAATTAAAATTTTGTACAAAAAAGATTATTGTTTTATTGTTCATATGTACGGGTACATTACTTTTGTTAGGTATATATGTTCTTTCTCATTGAAAATTATGAAGGTTTTTACAGAAATAATGAAATCTTAGCTATTATTTTGTATTTAGAGATCTCTTTTTTATGTATAGCTTTTATAATTTATAATGTTAGTATATTGTATTGCCTATAAACGGTTTATTTCAATAAGTCAAAATTTAGAAATATATAAATGTATAATATATATAAATACAATCACAACATTGATGTGTTTCGAATATCAAAAATTGTTATATGGAACTACTCAAAAATAATAGTATCTATATAGAATACTTTTGTAATTAAGTACTCACGATAATTTGAAAATATCTCAAAATTCTATTAAATATTTCACAAAACTGGATGAATCTGAATCTATGGGAATAACTTTAGATAGCAAATATTATGATAAATAAAAATTCTTTTCCCGATTCTTGTAACATAACACTTTATTTTTTATTCGAATCATAAAATTAAATTATTAACGTACATAATTTTATTTTTTTTATATTTTCAGATCAAATATTTGTGTTAAATAACAATTATAATAATAATATTAATAACAATTTAACACCATTGAAACGGCAGTTACCAATTACATCAAATACGAATGTAATTAATAACAGTAATAGAAATCAGGTATGTAAATAATTATTTTATTTTAATTTTAATGAGTAAAAAGATATCTGTATGTAAGAGGCACTTGTTATTATGTTTTTGTTATTTAACGTTCGACGACAATGTACAATAGATTATCCAAGGTTTATAATCGAATTGATAATGTACCTTTTCCTTTTTTCTCCTGCTGTAGTAAAAAAGCCAGAGAAACGATTGTTATTACTTGTTTTACTAAAACGTCTTTTTATTTCGTCTAACTATTTTGAGTTGCTCATTTTTAAAATAAAGAAATTTTGAGAGTTTTTTTTACTTATAATAGTCTCGTTATTTTAACGAGTTTCAAAAAAAAGTTTTAGCTTACATAGTGTGTATACTAGTATACATGTAGTTATAAATTATAAACGTTCATTAATTGGATAAAAAAGAAGTACATACTTCGTCAGGAAGAAAACTTGAGTATTATATTTTAAACTCTTCGAAATTAAAATGATATTCAGTTCTGCTAAAGATATGTACATAATATAAATTATTCTTGGGTTAGAAAGTATGATCTTGCAACTTTATTCAGTTGCATATTCCACATTAAAGCATTAATGGTATTTAATTTATATGTAAAAAATATTATGATGATAAAGCTTTAATGAATCCGCCCATAATAATGTTGATTCTGCCTATATTATAATTTTAATTAACCACAATCGAAGCTGGAATAAAATTTTGTAAACCATAAACTAATTTATTTTTCGAATATTGTTGTTAAAAAATCATGTCTACCATATAAGTATGTATGCATATACATAATTAATACAAAAATGTTACATCATTTCAAATGGGAAAATATTATTACTGAAATTGTTTCAGGAATAAATATGTAAAAAAAAAAAAATGTAATTAACATAAGTATGTAAATATTATAGATATACATATAATACACATTATATTATGTATTATAAATATTTATAAATTTTTATTTTCAAATGAATCTGAACGGAGTTGCAGTATATAGAGCGGAAGATTTTCCGCAATAACATGTGAAACTAAAAGTTTTTTAGCTGTTATAAGTTTTAACATTAAATTATCTACATTTTCAATATAAAGTGTAATAAATTATATTCACTGCATTGATTCATCTGTTCATCTGTTCTGTAGGTTATTATTGGTTCTTGTTTTTAACGTTGCTTCAAACACTTTTCAGTGAAAAACAATCACCGCCAATATATTTATTTGTTTTTCTTCTTTATTTAAAAAAAAAAGAATGTTAGTCACCATTAGATGAAAATTAGACAGTCTAATATTGAATATTCCAGGCTATATATAAAAAATTATATAATGCAGAGCATTTATGTGAAATTTATTATTCTTGTTATTATATTTTTAATTCCACCAGCATTTAATAGAATTTTTCCCGAATTTTAAAGTAAAAATCAAACTAGGTGTTATTATTACTTTAAACAAGAATTTTAACAGTAGAGATATGAAAATTCTATTTTTATCTGATTAAATCAATGATATTCAAGCTTTAAAAACTATAATATTAAAATTGAGAATTCTTTTAATAGTTAATATAAAATACAAAATAGAGATGAAATAAAAATATTTATATGATATTTATTTTATCTGTATTTTATTACTTGAAATTCTGAATATTGATAATTTTTATGATAGATATAATATTTTATCTTAAGAATTTATGATTATTATGTAAATACACAATATTATATGAGTATATAAATTTGGAATTCAATAATAGTTTGTCCATAAAGTGTAAAATTATTTAAAACAAAATAATATAAAACATTTTATTTTATTTTATATATATTAAAAGAATTTTATTCCTATTATATAATAATTTTCTAAAATATTTTATATTATTTTGTTTTTTTTTTAAACAGGTCCTATGTGATTTTATGAAATCCTTTGATGAAAATGAATATAATACTTCTGCTAATAACATAAACAAGGATTTATCAAATCCACAGACAGATTCTATATTAAAAGATAATGATGATAGCGTTGTATTTGAAATTGTAAGGAAATCAGATTTAAATAATAAATTACAAGATATAGTAGAAAATGATAATTGGAAAATCATTAGTGAAAATTCTTTGAATTCTGCTTCTGATGAAAATAACAAATATAACAACGATAATAATATTGATATAATTAATTTTAATAAGAATATGGGATCAAATGTTTCTCGAAATTCATCATCGAAACAACAAGAACGAGGACGATCTCATTCATCAGGTAAAATTATTTATTTTTAACATTGTTTTACTGTGCTGTATACCTTTTATGATAATAATATTTTTCTTTTATTAAACAAAACTGACTATAATAATAATACCTAAATATTTAAATAATTTTTGATAAATTATGCTTTATTATATTAATTTTAATATTTTTCATACCTACTAATAATGTTTTTTTTTTTTTTTTCAAATTCATTAAAATTCTCATTATATCAAAAATTAAATAACGCCAGAATATTAAATGACTTTTCTCCTTTAATAAAAAACAGAAAAAAAAATGCTAAACAATTCATTTTTGAATTATGATGAATTATTATTTGAAGAATAATGTCTTGAAATTAAAAAAAAATTATATATAAAGTAGACATATTTTAATTGTAAAGAATTTTTCCAAGTTGCCAATCAGTTGTCACGTTAACTAAATAAAAATATCTTCGTTATAATATATATTCTTTTTACTAAATATATTTAAATAAATGAATAATAATTTAAATAATATGAATGAAATTTATTGTATGCCTCTTTCATTAAAAAAATATAAAAATTTTAAATTTCGTCAAATATGGTTAGATGTTGATGTAAAACTATTATATTAAATGGCCAGATGGAGAGCGATTTATTAGTTTGTTTACTGTAGAGTGTACATGTACATAAATATTGACTAACAATGTGAACACAAATATATTGAATTTTGATTAACAATTAATTGTTTTTCGAATTGTTTATCTTAATTTTACGTCATCACGTTTACAGCTTTAAGCCTTTAGGACTCAATAAAATAATTTTCTATATTTTATCTTTAATAATAAAAACGTTTTTCATATTTTTTTTTTAATAAAATTTCTTCTATAAACAAAAATAATGTTTTAAATTCTAATCTGTTTAGAGGAACTTTGATTTACCACCTTATTTATTTCAAAAATGAAAAATTACGTCTTATGAATGAAAAATGAAATAATTTTCGAAAGGAATGTTTTTTGTTGTACAATGTATTTGATTGTACTATTATATGTATACATAATTTTATCATTTATTAGCATATATAGTTTTTCTATTCTAAAAAATTTCCACAAAAAAGTTATGATAAAACGATATTGGAAATGACGTTGTAATTAAAGCTTCTTTAATATATGTAATATATAAGTTTATAATAGCATACTATTTCACTAATTTAATTAAAAAGTTAGACGATTGGTTTTTTGTATCAATGGTGCGATGTGAGTCTGATTTTTGATTATTCTTTATCCATAATTCTTTGTCCAAAGTTCAATATGAATTAAATTCACTATAAACAAAATTCACTATGCAAACAAAATTCGCAAAATTAAAAAAAAAATTTTTTTTATAGTAATAAAAAAAAAACACCCATGCTAATTTTTTAATTACTTTTTTTTAAAGAATTTTGACCATAATATAATGTTTCAGCTTCACAACAGGCAATTTTAGTTTATAATCCAGAATGAATTAACTGTATTCGCAATTTCATGATTAAAGGATGTTTATTTCATTTACGTCTGATTTCGTAGGGGTAAATACATAGAAATATACAGATCTGGATTAAATTGTTTAGTTATGGTTGTTTTTTTATTCTCTTAGAGAATTTGTTTCATTATCCATAGATAAAAAAATAAGAATTTCGTACTGCAATTTTGGAATAAGGAATATAATACTGATCTCTAACTTTAGTGATTGCAGAGAATCGTAATTATCTAATTAAAACTATGTTTGTTTGTTTATTTGGTTATTTAAATGCGATAGATACTAAAAATCAAATAATATTCATATCTATACATTGAATTATTCCTCGTCACTCCTAATTAAAGAATATTTTAAGGAGTTATGTTTAAATATAAATTGTCCTTATTGAAAAATCTTTGCTTATACTTTGTTTTTTGTGTTTAGATGAGAATTCTGTTGTTAGGCCAACATTGTCTTCCTTAGGGAGAGAAATCTTCGTTCATACCTACATACAATGGTCATATTTTATTCGAAAATAACGCACGAAAATATGTTATAAGCTGATAGTAAATTATTTTATTTATAATGATATTTTTATTCGTTGATAAAAATACAAGGCGAATTTTTTAACAACTTGACACTATATCTGCTCTGCTCTCTAACTGAATATATGTAATACTTAGTTTATTACTCGAAATATTTTAAATTATAAATTTTATTGTAATTTTTTGAAATTTTCAATTTAATATATGCAACCTATATTTGTCGCACATAAATATTATGAAATAAATTAAAATTTTTCCATTTAATAATTATTGTTTATCAATAAAACAAAAAAAAATTCAAACATATAAATTAAATAAACAGTAAAGTTTTAATAGAAAAACTTTTAATGAAAACATGAGTAAAAGAAAAAACTTTTTATTTTATTTTTTTTTTAAGAATATTTTAATAAAAATACCTATATGTTATTTATTTTTATAAATGTCCAGGAATTCGCTTGGCGTAGCATATTGAAATTATTCACATAATCCTAGATGGCTACATTCATTTTGTTGGTTTATTATTATACAAACATTTTAGATATGAAAAAACTAAAAAAAAATTCAATATGTTTTTATCAGCAAATATAACCTATCGAAATCTATGTTTAAATTTTTTAATAAAAACGCAGGAATGTGTAATAAAATTGGGGAAAAACAAAAAAAAAAAAAAGAACCAAAAACAAAAATCAATTTGCATGAATTTAATTCGTAACCAGCTTATCCTTGGTAAAAAAAAAAAATTATTGTCATTATTATTATAAAAATTTTTTTATTTTTTTTAATAATATTATTTTATTCTAATCCGCAATATTTTTAAATTTAAGAACTTACCTACGAAAAATTATAATTATAATTATAAAATGTTAACTAAATAATTTATGGAAATCACATAATAATTGAGTTTTAAGTATTATATACATATATTCAACAAATAAAATTAAAAAATTAAAAAATTACTACGTCTGCAACCAGAAAGAAGCATTTGACATTTTTTCGAAATAGGGGCGATAATTAAGAACAATGGCCGGTTTTTAATACCCGTTCTATAATATAGTTAGTAGGTACTTATGAAGAATAATTCTTCTTAGTCCTACGAGACCTGAAGCATTAAAATTATAAGGAACTTTTTAAAGCAAGTAATGTAATCTGTCAGCAGAGCTAAATAATTCAATAATCTGCAGTAATTTTAACTATAAAAGCATTCTGAAATAATAAAGAAGCAATAAATTTCATAAGTTTCTTCTATGAACTGTGAATATAAATAACTGCTTTAAAATAACATTACTATCTACTAATAAAACTTAAAATTATTATTTTTACACGTAATCGTTTATTATCAAAAAACGAATTGACCACTGATTTTGTCTCTAAGGTCTTGATTGTGTACAAATAAATAAATTATAAAAAACTATGTCCTGCTTGCAGGATAATATTTATTCACATTTGATAGTTTGTCATTTATTTATTTATTTAAAACCTTAAATGAATGGTTATTGTAAATAATTTTACATGGTTTAGAAAACCCGTCAAAACATCAATTTTCATAAAATATAATTTATGGCAAATTCAAAGTAGAGTACTTATTTAGAAGGTTTATTATTATGTATATGAAATGAGGTTATTTAAAAATTGCAATATTTCATGCACTTTCAATTCCTTTTTATGTAAATTTTTTTTTATAGTTTAAATAAATTCGAAATTTCACGTTTAGTGTACTGTTAGGTTGTTGGTTTGTTTTTCAATAAAATGGATAAAAATTTGAATTATTCGACCATGTAATTGGAATGTCGTTTTTTTTTATAAATTTCTTTGATAGTCAGTTAAAAGATTCAGGCAATTTGGTAATTTTTTTCTTACAATAAATTAATTTTAGCTCCAAAAAGGTTAAAATTTTAATTTTGTAAATGTCTCTGACATGATGAATATAAGCAAAGTAAACTTGAAAAGAAAATAAGTATTTGATAAATACATATGTATATAATATAATAATTGTTAGAACTATGTGTGTTTTTGTTTTTGGTAGATTGATTTGAATTTGCTAGACCGTGAAAATAACACTTACACAACGTATTCCCTTTTTGATATTTTTGGAATTGTTTCAAATTGACAGTGAAATTGTAAAATACATGTACATATAGAGGAAAATAAACAAACCACGAAAACATATCCTTCGTATTTTTTTTCAAACAAAAATCGTACTTTTCCTTCTTTTTCTTTTTTATTAACGTATTGTATATTATTATTTATTTGTTGTATAATCCAATGTTTTTAAAATTTTTTAATAGATAAATTGTTGCGTTTAACAAGAAAATTGTTTGGATTTGTCCTTTTTTAATGTCTGTACAATTACTTAGAATTTTGAAATTTCGCAATTTTTCAATCAATTTTGATTGTAAGAATGTTCGCTATATACATATAAACATATAGTAATAACTTAATATTATTGACTATAGGGCTATAGGAATAACTTAATATTATTGAAACAGGCTGTAAAGATAGTGTAAAATATAAAATAGAAAGATTCAAAATTAATATAATTATCAACCTGTTCCCGTGTTCAGTATATATAATAAATTCAAAAAAGGTTAACTTTGAAATAAGTTTCTGTTTTAGAAATTAAGTGAATTTCGATCTTCCTATATCCACATTGACCTACAAAATATATTGTTGTTTGAAAATTTTTGCTTACTCTAAATTGACTTTTAAGGAACTTGCAAAATATTAATAATATCGAAATTTTACGCTAATTGGGTTCTGTTGATATAGGTATAAATTGATATTTGATTTTTTTCTGAATATTTGAAAGTTAAATTAACAGTGAAAAATTATTTTTTTTCCATTTAATACAGAACGGAAATTAGCACAAACATAAAAATTCTGTACATTATTGCTTCAATAAAAATGTCATAACAATTTTTACGTACAAAAGTTTTCAATTATTGAGCTTGAGATTTTTTTTTTTGTTTCATTAGGAAAAGTTTAAATTTTAATATCTTTTTGATACAAATAATCATATCAATTATTATAAACTCGGTAACCTAACCGATATCGTGTTGAAAATAAAAAATCAGCTAATTTTTAATTATATTTTTGATTTCCTTTATTGTGTGTGTATAGAGCAGACACAAATTCAGATTCGGGTGTTCTAGAATTTATTTCTGTAATTAGTCAAAACTATCAAATGTTCATAAAATCTTGCATCAGGTTGTCAAGAATAGAATAGAGTATATAGTACTTAAGTACACAAATCTTTAAATTGTAGCATCCAGTTTATCTGTCAATTGAACTAAAAGAGAATGGAATTATAGAACAAGATAATAAAAATTTGATTCAAACATAAACGAGCTTAATTTTCCAAATTTATTTTCTTCGTAAAGGTTAACACCTTAAAAAAAATTGTAAATTATTTTATTATTTTATTACCATGAAAATTTTATTTTTGCTATTTCAAATTTAAGTTTTATTAATGAAAGTGACCTTAAATTTCATTCAATTTCTATACAAAAATAGTCCATCATAATTCAATTCTGTCATTCATAGCATCATCTTACTGAAAACATAAATTTTTATGTGACATTCCATCAGTCAGTGGTATAATAATAAATTTATCCTTTTAATAAAATATAGTCTATACTAACATTAATAAAATTTCATACATATATTTTTTTATATACAGATTATAGTATATGATTTTCTTGTATTTCCGTTTTTTTTTTTTCATTTATTGCTGTGTTTTTCTTCCTCTGCATGCCTCTCATTGTTATAATAATTTATTGATTCCATTTGCGTATGATGCCTAATATAGGAGATATTCATAGCATTAAACATAACAGCAATTTTTATCATCTATCATCAAATAATCCAAGCGATAAGTTGAATACAATACCGAATTCTGACACAAATCCGACATATTATTATTATGAGAAAAATTCACAGCAACAACAACAGCTACATCAACAATTGCAGCAGCAGCATCAAAATCAACCTACAAATAAATCAATTTTTAATAATAAACAAAAAATATTAGCGAAATATACATTGAATAATAAAAAAGAGAATATTACAACTTGTATATTAACACCAGCAGATAATTGTAGTAATGACAGTGCAGTTACTATCACTCCTGATATTAATCATTATTTTTCTGCAGCGACGACAGCAACAAATTTACCATTATTAGACAATCAGTCTAAATTAAATAATGAAAAATATTGTGTTGATATGACAGTTGTAGATTATGAAGAAATAAAGAAAAAAGATAAAATATTTCGTGGTAGTCTTCCAAGTAATTTAGATTCAGATACGTTTGTGAATATTGATGATGATGAAAAAAGAGAAAAAAAATATTATTTTCCAGAAAATCCTTTAACAACAAACATAACAAATTGTACGTGATAATACAAAAAAAAAAAAAAAAAGCTTTTCCTATAACAATATTTTTCATCTTAATTTTCATTTCATTCATATCTTATATTTTATTTATTTATTTTATTTTTTTTTTAAAACCACAAATTTTGAAAACATAAAAATAAAAAAAAATAAAAAATAGTTTATTTTCCTTTTTTATTTTTTTTTTGTTAATATATAAATCACAATATTTTCAAAAAAATTTTTGATTTCTTTTCTCCACATTCAGTTTTGTTGTTTTTTTATTTTATAAATATGACAAACATTCGTTCAGCTGGTGGATGCTTGAATACTATTCGTTTATGCACATTTTTAAAATGACATAAAGGCAAATTTAATGTGATCTGAAATATAAAAAAAAAATGTTTTTTTTTGTTAAAAAATGTGAATCTGTTGACTCTAATTTAAATTACCATAATGTATTTCGTGTATCTTTCACAATTTAGAGATTGTTATGTCTAGAAAATAAAAAGCAGTTGAATTTTTCTTTTTACTTTTATTGTGTTTTAAAAAAAGGAATTCTTAAATACATTTTACGTTTGGACTGAATATTATTCTAAGGCCGCAAGATTATCCCATAAGGCTATAATGGTTATTCAACACAAACTTTTAACTGACAATTTGTTAGTATTATGGAATTTTATATTCAAAGCTTATATACTATTAGCGAATCTGAACACAAATTGTTTCCATTTTCTATTTAATATTCTAAGGTTCTGTAAATTACAGAAGACTATCGACACCCAGTTTTCGTCGCATGAATCTCTTGCTGCAGAATTTTATATAAAATTAACATTATCAAAAATTAGAAATTAGTTTGTATTTGCTTTCTCAAAATTCACAATTTTTAAATTTATCTTTCATACAGATTAAACTTTTACAAAATAAAAACAGGAAATTAATACCTATCTCTATACGTTCTTTAAGAAATCTAAAAATTTAAATTATTTTTTGCTATTATTAAATTTGTCCATTTTAATGTTCCAGTTCAAAATTTAATAATTTCTTATTGTTAGGATAAAAACATAAAATCAATAGTGTTTCATTAATAATAGCTTCAATGGTCCGATATTTGTTATAAGAATATATTATTCTATTTCAATGTTGTTGATGATGATGATGATGATAAGGACGTTCTGCTTTAATGAAAATATCTTGAACAACACATTTATAGCTTGATTGAGGTTATCTTTAAGAGTGCATCAAGTGATCAATTGTTAAAATATTTCAATTTAAAATTGTATATATATACCTTAAATAATAAAAAAAAAAACTCTTTATTCAGAACAAATTTGTTGAAATGAAAATAAATGGTTTTGAAAAAATTTGCCATAAAATTTTTTTTTATGTTTTTTGTTTCAATTGAAGATATTATTTATATTATGAAGCTTTTAAAAAATATGCATAGTTATTCATTCATGATGAAGGAGCACTTGTTTTTGAAAGTTATTTTTGATGAAATGTTTAAGAATATTTTCATATATTTATCGAATAATGTTATAAATAGTATCTTATTAAAAAAAAAAAAAATAACGTTAAAATTTAAGGTTCGTAGCATAGTTCAGCTCAAATAGAAAGTTTCAAGTAACAATAGCACTGTGTTCAATAGTTTAAATAAATTTGTATTCCTCGAAATTCTTCATACCTGTTGTTATAAAATTTTAATGTTCGAAAAATAAATTTACGATTTTAAATTTCTTTAAATAAATTTGTACAAATAACCATTGTAGTTAATTTCATGGAAAAATATTATCTGTTGAAGTTTCTCTTAATTGCCAAAAGCATTTTATCTTTCCTGAAAGTTTTATAGATTTTTTTTGCTCAACTTGTATTTATCTAATACAGATCATGATTAGAATTTTAAATAAAAATATTCGCGAAACGCATTTATTAAATAGAATTCAAGCATGCATCTAACAGAAAAATTTTATATAGGTACTTATTTGTATTTTTTTTTTTTTTTTTTCAATTTCCTTTCGAAATTTAAATTGAACAAATGTAGCAATAGCAAATTGCAACCAACAAAGTACATCGGAATACGTGACTGTTACACAAAACAGACATCAACCGAATCAGAGTAAGCAAAATTCAACTGTATTTAATACCAGTGAAAAAGAAATTTCAGCAAATTGTTTAACAGCCAGAAATGGTAGTACTAACAGTGGAAGTGTTAATACATTTAAAATTAATCAAGGTTAGTATATTTGTGAAAACATATGGGGCAAAAAAGAAATCCGTTTGGAATGAGTATGAGTTTTTTTTTAAATAATCACTTCTAGATCTAAAACATTTCAAGAATTTATAGACCTTAAAGTAATCTATATATTTTTTTTATAAAATATAAATCATTTGTGAATCCAGATGCAGTTGCATAAAATTTTTCTTTTGTTAATTATGTTTCTAACAAAAATAATTATACCAATATGGTATTTTGAAATTGAAATTGAATTAGAAAATTATTGAAATATGTAATTAATTATTAAAAAATTTTCATTATTTATTTGATAACCCAAACAGAGGGTAAATTTAGGTTACTAAAATCAATCATTAATTTTTGTCTGTGAATCCAAATTGATTATCAATTTTCCTCTTTATTTGGCCACAGGCCAAAAATTATATAATTTCCTTGTACAAAACAAAAAAAAAAAAATTTAATAAATTAAAAAGTTCAATGAGAATGAGAGTAGGTATATTAATTAGAACCAATAATGTATTTTGTGTTGTGGTAAAATGAAAGTATGTGTTTTAAAATTTACATTATTTTCACATAAAAAATAATTTTAAAAGAAATTATTTTGTCAAAAATTATTTTGGGAGTTTATATTTTATATTTACGGAAAAATAATAAGAGGATTTTTTTTTTCACCAGAAATTCAAATATTGGTTGAATAGGTTCCAAATTTTCGTTGTGTGGTTAAGGACTATCGTATTTGTTAAAATATCGGGTCGATATATAAAAATAGTGTTGTACACTAACTCCAGTGTACCGCAGGAAAGTTGTAATGTGACTTTATAAAAATGTTGCCACTATGATAACTCCCACAAAATTTATAAAAAATTTAAATTGAACTAAACAAACAGTAATTTATTGAATTTTGATTTTTTTTAGCTAAACCTGATATTCAACTAACATTACCAGCAAGAGGAAACTTTGATCCAGGTTGTGATCAAGGTTATGGTTCTGAAAGATCTCCAGAGGATGAATTACCACCTTCAATGCCTAATTTAAATATAACAGACTGTGAAGAAAATCAATTTACTACAGAATGGAATTGTGGTTATAATGTAAACAATGAGTACGGATATGATTTTATAACAGAAGGTAATTTCATATAAGATTTTATTATTATTTCCATAGAATAATATTGTTAACCAATTTTGTGTATATATCGCATTAGAATAAAACACGTATCAACAATATATGAATATTATAGGCTACTTTATAAATTATAAGAAATCAGATTTATTAGAATTTATTATTATGATTGGCCAAAGGATATACACAATATATAAGTATAATTTCTACAGCAGTTAAACAAAAAATCGTTATATATATAGGAATTACATATACACATATTAAAGAAAATTAAATTTCATTAATTTTGATGTTGATTTTTAGTATATTGATTTGTTTTGATATTTGTATCAAAATACGTAATAGTGGATTTTTTCTTAATCATGTCTATTGATTGAACAAAAGTATCAATTCTCAATTAATATTTTAAAGTTAAGATAGAAAGTTTATAAACGTTCACATAATGTGGAACTATATTGCTTTCTTCGTATTATTTCTGAAATATACTCAGCGCGACAGAGGCGACGGAAATGACGCAAACGACTCCAGAAATATTAAAATATATGTAAATGATTAAAACATTCTCTTTTATGCTCTGGAAAAGTCAAAGAAAATTAAAAGTCTTCTGGACCAAGCGAATTATGTTGATAACGTCCAGTGTAATCATCAAAAATATAATCTTTCCATCACGTCGAACCGAAGCATTATTTTGAAGTTTTTGGGAGATTTTTATATGTTGAAAATCTCGAAAGAAATATAATGGAATTATTTTTACTCTTTATATAGACTTCACTTTTTATTTTACTAACTGGGTTTATTGTTCAATTTTCTCAATTTTAAAAATTTGATTAAAGGGCAATCTCTAAGTATTATTTTATTCAAAAAAAATTTTAATGACTTTTTTATTTTTTATAAGTACTTTCCATTACGTTTTTTTTTTTCCAATTTTCTAACTTAAGATATAGAACTTAATTTAATCCCATTAAGAACATTTTTTAATCTTAAAGTCTATAAATCACATAAAATGTTTTAAGAAAGAAAAAAAATGCTAATTTCTTAATCATTTATAAAAAAACAATTAGAAAGTTAAATGAAAAAAAGGGATTAATTTCTATAATAGAAACATAACAATATCCAAAAATGAATTAAAATATTTATACATTTACATATATATATTTATGTAGTATACAACATAAAACAATTTTCACATAAAATTTCATTGTAATCCTTATTTTGAACAATCCAAGACCTTTATTTAGGATTTCGTCCCTTGTATGTACAAAAAAATTTGTTTACTTTTTTTTTAATGAAAATTGTTTTTTTATGAAAAAAGAAGTTGATTAAGGGCCCAAAATGCGAAAAATTTGTATATTGTGATAGAACCTGCAATGGAAAAAATATGTCAATTATGTTGTGAAAAGCTTTATGTTTTTGTAATTGAAAAGAATTTGTTATTTAATTTTCAGAGAATTTTAACTGTCTAATTGAGCTGAGATTTTGTGAGATTTCAATGAGTTATTATTATCAGTATTTTTATATGTACATACATACTGGTAATCCGAAAAGTTTCTGTCTTGATTATGTGTTAATAATAATTTTGATATATTACTTTAATATACAGATTTACGAAAAATTAAACCTTTTTCTTCTTTCAATATTTTTTTTTTGGGTGAAGTATGTATAGTACTAATATTATATTTTAAATAATCTTATTAAACTTTTTTTTTGGGAAAAACTTGCCCCTTGTTTAATTCCACTTAATAAAAAAGTTTTTCTATACCTCAAAAAAATATTTACTCAAAGAATATTAAGTTTTAATATGAATTTCATTTAAGTTGCTTTAAATATATTTAGAAGATTTTTTTGTAACAACTTAATTTTATATATACTTAGTACATATGTATAATTAGATATATGTTTTTCTTTTTTAATAAAAATTATCAAGGAATATTTTATTTTTGTGGACTTAATTAATATTTTGACGAGATTTTTTGTATTCATTGTAATGAAATTATATCTTTAAAGAACATAATATTTATTTTTATTCAAAATTCTTCACAAGAATAACGTAAGGAAAATATTAAATATAACTCTTGTAACTCCGTCGAAAAGGCAATTCAAAAAAATAATAAATTACTTCAACTTGAATGCGTCTATGTAGAAAAGATAGTATTCATTACTTAGTCCAATTAAAAGTTAGTGTAGTTAAAATAAAAAAGTGAAATCAAGAATGCTGAAAACAGTATCCTGCAAATAAAATAGTTATAAAAAAGATGGAAATATTCTTTAACGAATAAGGAAGTGTGAATATAGTTTTTTTTGGAGAAAATAATCTAAATAAAGTCACGATAATTTATTTTCTTAGTTGAATATTCAATTAAACAATAAAATTAAAATTAAGTAATAAACGATGACATACATTTTTTAAAGTGGTTCAAAAATTACTTGTACTTAGAAATGTTTGTTTAGTGAAGAATTAATGCCATTACAGGTAGCTAAACTTTGTTTTTGGTTTGAAAAGGGTGTGCTTATTAGACATGCGGTATTATCCTTTTTATCCTTTTCATCAAAATTAAGTATAGAACCTGGAAGTTTATTAGCAACATTATTATTGTTTATATATGCTGTTGGGAAAAGTTTATTATGTCTTAATTAAAGAAAGAAAACAAAAATTGTTTTCTCACCAGAACAGTTTAAAAAATTAAAAAAAAAAAAAACTAAAACCTGAAGTGCTCTTGATATTTTTCATGAAAAATAATTAAAATGTTTTCTAATTTTTTTAGAATGTAAAATTTGCACGATGTTTTTTTTTAAATGTGTATATTAAATGTATATTAAAAATGTGTTTAATTAAATTTTAGAAAATTCGATATTTTTGGTATTTTGGTTATTAAATACCTAGATAGCAAGTTTTAATTATGCGATAATAATTTTCTGAAATCATTTTAATAAAATATCGAACAAAATTTTATCACAATCATCTTTATGATCTTATATTATATACAATAAGAACATAAATGTTTATATAAAGATAGTTTAATTCAATTTGATGAACAATAATAATCATTTTCACATAATTACATAGTTGTAACAAAGTGTATACCTCTAACACATGCCGTAATACATATTTATTACATATGCGGAAAACAAATTAATAAATGAAACATTTTAATATTCTGTTGAAGAATAATATATTTGTCAAAAAAAAAAACAAAACTGTAGTTATTTCTATAGTGTGCTTTGAAACACAATAGCTCTAAAATTAATTACTTTGCTTGAGGAACTTTCATTTTATTAACCAAAGTAATTATCTGAGATATAAAAGTTTCCTTATTATTATTATTATTATTATTTTTTTTTTTTTAGAATTTAATCGTAGTTTACAAAATTAACTTTTGTGGTCCCTAAATTGTTTTATTTTTCATTTATCTTATATTTTTTGTTGTTGTTGTACAACTAACGAATTAAAGATTTTTATGAATAGCTTAGGTATACATAACAGAAAACGATTTATGTAAGATTATTTCTTTTTGTATATTATTTAGATGTTAATGTATATTATAGGGTGATATAATAATAAAGAAGGAATAGGCATACACTTATTATATTTTCCAAAGTGTAAAAATGTGAACATTTTTATTTTACATGCATTTTTTGCAATGAGAGTGATCATTTGAGTTGAGTTATTGATTTTAATAGTAAAATGTAAATGTTATTTATTTATTTAAATTCATTTTACAATCAAATTAATAATTAAATCTTATTAACAATAAAATCTCTGGCATAAGACAAAAAAAAAACATTTCACAGATTTTATTTTTATGCGTTTATGATTTTTCGCTAAAAAGTCATTTATCTTAAAATAAATTATGTTAACAAAATGCCAAGATCATTATTGATGAATTAACCTATAGATATAAGAAAAGAGATTTTAAGGATAATTTTCATAAGGAAGACTTGTGTATTTATATTAACTAACTATAAATGTCTGTCAGGGAAAATGATAGAAAAGGAAATATAGGAAAAAGAAATTGATATTTTTCTTTGTACATCTTGTTTTTTTTTTTCATTAAAAGATTTATTTTTTTTTTCCAGGCAGTTGGTTATTAAAAAGATTGTTTTTCTTGGTTGTCTTTTCCCATAGCGAATTATATAAATTTTATTATTATTATTATTTTTTTTTTTGAATTAAAGAGAACTTATTAATTTTGTTAGAAGATTTTTAACTTCTTTAATTTCATAAGAAAATTTAAATTTACTTTTTCAAAATAATAAAATTTGTGTAAAGTTAAAAAAATTTTTTGCGTCAAATCAAAAGTTATAAAATTTATATTGATAAAATGTTAGACAGGTTGAAATAAGCTTTCTTCTTTTTTTTTTTTAATGTTATTGACATAATTTATTAAAAATTGCGAACATTTTTGTTTTTTGTTTTTTATTTTTAATATCCTTTGAGCTTAGATATAATATCCTTACTTTTTTTTTTTTTTTTGATATAAAAATTATAGATTCATTAAAAATGTCATTTATTCTAAAATATTCAATATTTTATCGTTTCAAAATTTAATTTATTATTATTTTTCCGAAATCATGTTTCCGGAATTATTAATGAGATTCAGAGTTATATGAATATTTTTAAATTATGGGAAAAATTTTTAGCATATCAATGAAGATAATTATTAAAAAAAAAAAAAAGAGGAATTTTATAAATTTCTAAGAATTCTCAATTAAAAAATAAATATCATTAGTCTTTAGACTTATTAGACATTCACGTTGTGAACGACTCTTTGTGATCTTAGCCAATATTTAACATTGCCACCATTATAGATTTAAATAAATTAAAAATATTAAATTCATCGAGCAGTTTTCTCATGTGTCTGAACAGGGTTCTTTTGACAATGGATTCGTAGAATTGATACACTTTAATATTAATTCAAACAAAAAATATTTGTTGGTATTATATCGTTTGCCGGCTTCAGCTATAGTTTATAAAATGAAAAAAATTAAAGATTATATTTAAGAAAACAAATTCTTATCGCTAATACTTTTTTATTACTAATTTTGAAGAATATGTACAAATGCATAGTAGGCATACATATGTATATAATGTACATTCTACACACATATATACATTTTTTTAATCAAATCCTCTTATGTTCTGCAAGAAAAATGAAAAGATAAGGACGAAAAAAAAAATCCTATATCAAAAAATATAATTTTCAATTTTAAATCTTTTTATCCTTATGAAAAATGAAAATTTTATAAATAAATACTTTTTTTTTTTTAATTCGATTTGATATGGGAATATTACATTTTATTTTGTAAAATAAAAAAAAAAAATAAAATTAAAAGAAATATTTACGTATATTATATTATTATACCAAATTATATATATATTTTAATGGATATTATTTACATTTATAAATATTTAATAAAAAGAAATTATTTTAATTAATATTAGTGACCCAAAAATCGTTTCAAAGATTTTCGATCTTTATCAAAAAATATTTTAGGTACTTGGGAAAATCTTTTATAACGATTTTATTTTTATTTTTTTTAAGTAAATAACCCTTTAGGTCAAAATAATATAAATTTCAAATTATTTTAACTTTATCCTCACAAAAAAAAATAATAATAATAAAAAAATAAAATAAAATAAATGAATTATATACACAGACAATCCATATAATACTTTAAAATATTTCATTTTTCTTATACATAAAATTAAACAGAAATTGAAGTAATTTACTACTTTTTATATTTAATCAAAAAAGTTTATATTTATTTATGTATTTAAAAATTTATATTTAAGAAAAAAAAGATCTAGAAGAATAACGATGGACGATTATTCTTTAAAGTTAATTTTTCGTTAAGGGCTCCAGAAGAGGAAAAATAAACATAAAAAACCTAATATAAGTATTCAAGAAATTTCATTAAAATTTTAATTTTACTTCTGTTTATTTAATGTTATTTCTTAAATTAAGACTTCGGTATGATTTTTCTTTTTAAATTAGCATTGAAGAAAAAAAAAAATTATAAATTCATTGACAAAATTAAAGAGTTATATATTTACATAAAATTTTTATATTGTAGAAAGTTTTTCTTATAACTTAACTATCATTAATAGAAGAATAAAGTTTGAATATTTTTTTTTAAGTTTATTTTTGTCTTGTTTTATTCAAAAGCTCCAAATACTCCGTAATTGTTAATTTCAAATTGTTTTCGAACTTTTAGTTTCAAACAAACCTGACCTTTCTAAAATCAATAATGATTCAAAAACAAAAAAAGAATAAAAATATTTATTTAGAATCAATATCATTAAAGAAATACATCTTGTACTGAAAATGGGTTATTGAAACGCAAGCGACTTATTAGACGCGATTTGGCTAGAATGAGTTGGATATTCAGAAGAAATCTTTTGTTACGAGATGGCATAATTATTTTATCATAATTATAGAATTCTAAATTATTTACAACTTTTCATGTTTGCCTTAAAACTTTATACTTTGTATTTTGATTTAATCTCATGTTAGCATAATTCAATATTGGCATTCGATAAAATAAAAAATATGAAAATTAAAATTTCATTTCTATTTTGGTTATGATTTATTAGCTTTTATAAATATAATATAATAAGAAAAATGTCATTTATATTTCTACAGTGCATTAATTCACTAAAATATTCAAGTGGAAAATTTGATAATTCTGTCGAATATAATTTTCATAATAAATTGAATTTTTAAATTTGAAAGGAAAAAACAAAAGAATTTTATTTGGTGAAAAATAAAAAATTGATAGGGGAAATTCATGTTTTCTTGATATATGTATTTTATTTTTTATTTAATATAATTGTTCAGGGTACATTTGCGTTCATATTAAACTTAGAAGTGGAACTTGGAAAAGCATATAAGTTAAGACAATTTGGAAGAACAATTGTAACATGATTCATATATATTATAATTTTTGAGTACAATATTAGAATACTAATAAATATCTCATATTTGCCTTGAATACACTGAGGGAAAAAAATTTCTAGAATCGTGAAACACACTTTCATAATCATTAAAATTTCAGAAAAAAGAAGAATTTTCATAATTCAAGTCGAATTCACTTGATATGTTAAATACTTGCTTAAATTTTCCAATTTTTTCTCGTCTGTTTTTATGGCTTTTTCCATGATTAAAGTAAATTTATTTTGATTGATTTAATGGGCTTATTTTCATTAATCAAGTAATTATTTCTTCATTTATGTAAATATTTCTTAATTTAAGTAAATATTTACTTGATGTGATTCTAACACAGTTTAAGAATTTTTTTCCTTGATTTGTGTATTTTTTTTTACCATGAAACATGAAAATTATAAGCATGATTCTTTGTGAATACATTTCTTATTTGATAATAATTTTTTCATATTCTATGGTTACAGTTTTCCATTAGTTATTTCTTGATTTTAAGACATTTTTTGAATCTTAAAAAAGATATTATAGTCAGTATATAATTTATATTTTCTATTTTACACACATTCTAAATTTCAATTGCTTAGCCTAGTGGTAGAGTTGAACGTTTGCAATGCAAAAGAACAAGGTTCGAATCCCGAAGAGGGCATGAGAAAAATCAAATAAAAATCAATTGAAATTTAATAAAATTAAATTTAATAAATATAAATAAATATAAATAAAATAAATAAAAAATTATAAAGAAAAAAATTAATAAATAAAAAAAATTAAAATAAAAAAAAAATTAAAAAAAATAAAATAAAAAAAAATAAAAAAAAATAAATAAAAAAAAATAAAAGAAAATAAAAATAAAAATAAAAAAAAATTAAAAAATATATGAAATAAATTTTTTTTTTTTTTCGCATAATTGTCGTCCTCTTCAAGATTCGAACCTGGGTCCTCAGCATTGCAAACCGACATCTCTACATATAGGCTAAGCTATTGAAAGGAAAAATGTATTTTTTAAGGTCATGCGTTTCTTGATTCGTGTTTCTTTTACACGAATTATCAAAAAAGTCGCACATTACAATGTCTTATTATTTCTTCATTCACGCAAACAATATTTCTTTCATGAAGTAAAGTTGATTGTTATGTGCATGAAAAAGTTCTAAAAATTATGCAAAAAAAATACACGATTCGAGAAAAAAAGGCGAAAAAAAGGCGAAAAAAAGGCGGGTCAAAAACAAGTTATTTTTTTGCATGATTTATTCACATTTTATATGATATTAGCAATCTTTTCTCTCCGTGTATAAACTTATTAAACAAAAAATTGACATAATATTAAAAAATCAGAACTAGTAACGTATATAATTTATATTATATACATAAATTCATTAAATATCCATATCATGTTTTTTTAAGGAAATCTAGAAAATTTACACATTTATATACAAAATTTACATTTATAATCGTAAGATTATTTTTGGTCCACTAAGTGGTCTTTTTGTATATACCATAACTTTCATCTGATTAACAGAAATTTTATTTTTCATGACAATATTTTATGTAATAATATAATTTTTTTTTTTCAAAATTGTCTTATATTTTGCTCGTAGTTCTCTGTAATCTTTATCTCGAATAAATAGGTCATTCATAATAATTTTTTTTTTTGAATGTATATACGAAGTAGTATGAAAGAAAATATTTTAACTTTTCCATCTAATTTCTTCTTCTTCTTATTTTTTTTTGTTGTCTATCGCTCACGTACAATAGAATGGAATTTCTTTTCAGATTGGCATAATGGTTGAAATTTTTATATGATTTAAAAATTCCTTTTTGCAAAAAAAACCTTTAAGTTTTTGAATTTAACATTTTACATATAACGGGGATATTCTGTATAGCGAGCAAACTAAATTTTATTGTAAATGGTATTACAAGTGAAAAAATAAAAAAAATAAAAATATTTTTTACGCCTGAAGGGATATACCGAAGAAAATGTATTGGCCCATCATTTCATTCAGAATATATGGTTGTTACTATATGTATATATATGATCCTCTTCCTTTCCGAATATTTATTTAAATGAAAAAAAGAAAGACAAGGCAAAAAAAAAGAATTTTTTTTCTTCCTTTTTTTTTTTTTTTTTTTTGATGGCAAAAGGAAGTTCAATTTTCTTTTAAATTTGCTTTTGTTCTGAAAACGGTTTGAAAATTCATGATATTTCCTTAAAAATTATATTAAAAAATTACCAAAACGAAAATATAATAATAATAATATAATATCATATAAATATAACAACAAATAATTTAAAACAGGAATTATATATTAAATATTTAATGTGGAAATAAACATAAGAAACGAAAAAAAATATATTTTTAAAAAAATCTTTAAATAAATAAATATATATATACCTAAATGCCAAAATTTAGTTAATTTATATAATGTACATATTTTATTTTTTCATTTTAGATTGTATTTTTAATGTAAATTTGGTTAAAGGACCAAGAGGATTAGGACTTTCAATATCCGGTGGAATTGATACAAATTCAACATTTCCCGGTTTAATAAGAATTAAAAGAATATTTCCACATCAATCGGCTTTTCTAACTGGGCAATTTCAGCCAGGCGATATTATTTTAGAAGCAAATTCAATTCCATTAACAGGGCTAACAAATTATGTGAGTAAATTGTGTATATCAATTTGTTTTTTTGATATAATAATATGAATAAGATTTACTTTAAATACTTTACATTTTATTTAAATTTTTGCATGAAAAAAATATTATTCTTCAAAAATGTAGGTACCATTATAATTAGAAGTATTTTAAGTGTAAGAAAGTAATAAGACAGTAAGACAAGTCGGCTCATTTCAAGTTATAAATTTTTAATGTTCTTCCTTTATTCAAATGATATGAATTTTTGATACTGATTGAAAGGTAGAATAGAATTTCTTTGAGTTATTACATATTACATAACATGTAGATATGTATGTGAGCAATAATATTTGACAGCAATCATCATTTCAATTTTCAATAATAAAACGAAAAACTGCAATTAATAAAAATAAATTAATATAATTTTTTGTTTAATTAAATTTGCCTGCTACTGATTTAAAATTGAATAAAATTGATTTTTCATATAATTTTTTTTTTTTTAAGGAATAATTGCGATTCATGAATTTTTAATAATGAAATTTAATGTGCATTTTATATTATTATATCTGAACTCAAGAGAATACCGAACGCATATAATATTTCACTAACCAGAGAATTTTAAATATAATTTTAAGCAGAGAGTTGAACCGATATTTATTTCGGTTCGGTTTTGGTTTCGTTCCTTAAATTTTTTTGTGTTCCGGTTACGTTTCGGTTTAATATTTTTTTTTTCGTTCCGGTTACGGTTACGGTTTCGGTTACGGTTACAGTATTATTTTTTTAATCTTTTCTAAAAACTGACAAAAATGCAGTAGGTTAACTTAATCTTAAGCGACATAAAATAAATTGCTTTCAAGTCATCTTAAGATTTTCGTGTACTTCTTTGGATTTTCGTAAGTTAAGTGTACAAAATACACACATTACATTATTTTGAAATATTTACAAATATGTAAAAGGAGGATTGTGAAATAGTAATTTGTACCTTCAAAATTGCCCATGCAAAGTTTACTAATTTTAGGAAAAAATCCGTTTTGTATACCTTTCACATATAGAAACCCCAAAGAAAAACAAAATCATAGCGGCACAACAACTTTCTATTTTAAATGAATTCAGACACATATTTACAAATATTACTTATAAAATAAAGAACAAAAAGGACTTGAAATATATTTATCTGGGACTTAATCTAAATTTAGTTAAGCTCATCACTACAACACTATACATATGCGTAATTTTCAAATTCTAAAATATTGCAAAAATACGTTTAACATTTTTCTTATGGATGTAATAAAATGTCTAAATGCAAGCACAATTTTTGCTTTTGTAAAAAAAACTAAAAGAACGAAAAATAAACCGAAATAAATTACGTTCCGGTTTCAGTTACGGTTTTTCGTTTTTACTAAATATCGGTTCGGTTACGGTTACGGTTTGGAATGAAATTTCGGTTTTTTCCGGTTTTTTAAATAAAATGTATTACGAAACAAAAACTTTAATGCTACAGTAGAAGAATTCATGAAGTATACTTTTTGACTAATTTTTAATTAATAATACATTTTATTTACACAAATTAAATTATAAAATAAAAGTTCTTGTACCTTTTTTTTTTTTTTTTTTATTTTATATTTTGCAATCCTTCAAAAAGTTGTTTTATTACGTTGCGAATTTAATGAAATTTGTCTGTGATGTTTTGAAAACGTTATCCTTTTAAATCAACATGCAGAAAAATTTAATTAGCAAATCTTATACCAGGGTAAAAAAAATGCTTAAAGCTGAAATAATTTTTTTTAGTTTAGCATTAACAAATTTGTAACTTTCATAGAAAATATGAAACATGAAGCCAATTCAATTTAAAATAAAATATATAAAGTTCAATTTTAAGAAAATGATGTATTTCAGTGTTTTTGTGCAGCGCACAAATTAATTTAAATTTTTAAATTACATTTGTATTTTTTGAAAATGTGTATTTTTATAAACTACATAAGTTTTTCATTTTAATTGGATGATATTAAAGCTGTGTTTCTGTTTACTTACTTTAAGCGTTCGTGTGTTTAAAGTTAATTAATGTTACAGAAAATCTAAATCATTTAACATTAATCTTTTTCGATTAAATTTACTCTCCACTACTTGCTTTTTAGTTTTCAGAGCCTCTATTAATTTGATATTTGTATATAATGTATAAATATAGACAATTTTTCTATTAACTTAAATTATACTAATATGTATATTATATAATTGAAAATTCGTTGTTTAGACAAAATATAATTTCAGACTTAACTCCTCGGATGGTGTACTGATTAGAAAAATAACATTTTTTTCCCGTTTTTATACTTTTTAATAATTTAGTTAGTTTTTTATTGATTTCTTTTGATAGGGTGATTAAATTAATTCAAAAAAACTTCTAATAGTGAATTCGGATATTTCTCTTGGATGAATGTTATATTTATTTTATATCAAGGAAGCTGTCTAAAAATAATACTAAATACATAGTTATAAAAGTGCGTTAACTTAAATTATAAATTTTATAATTAGTCGATAATTTTTTAAACATAAGTAGGTACTACACAAAATTTGCACATTGGAAAATCAAATTCAAAGTAAATTAAATTATAGTAAATTAACCATAATGCAACTTGTAATCCTCCAAACGGCTAATTGAATTAAATTATCGTACATGGATATCAGTTTTGTTTTCCTTTTTTATTTATTTAATTTTTTTTTTTGAATTACTTTATTTCCATTGTATTTATTATTTACAAACCTTTCCGTAGAGATTTCATGTGAGCTAAAATAAAAGAAAAAATTATATTGAAATGAATATATAAAAAAAAAAAAAATTTATTGACCTATATACATTTTAAATTTAATTTTTTTTTTGCTTATATTTTTATATTATACATATTATAAAGATGGAGTATGCGGACATCTGATACTAATACTGGAGATAAAAGTGTTAGAAAATTTTTTCAAACTCAATTTAAATTAATCGAAAGAAATGTTATAATTTTTTTATTTTGAAATTTATATTCAAGTTGTTACCTATATAACTAGAATTTCGTAAATTGTTTTTGTAAAATTTAAAAAAATATATAATTATACGTATTATATGTAAAGGATATATGTATGTACTTTATTATATAGTATGTAGTGTTAATAAAATAAATGAATAAAATTATTTTTTTTTTATATAAATTCATCAATTAAATTAATTTAAACTTAAAAGTCTAATAAACATTATTATTTAGTTTTTGATCAAAAAAATTTATTATAACAAAACTAGATAAACTAAAAAAAACTTCGAAAGCGAATGGAGTTTACAATAAAAAAACAGTATTCCTTTAATTAAGAGCAATCAATTAATGAAGGATTTATTGATAAAAATGAATGATCAATAACCTTTCTATTTGAGTTTTAGGTTACTCTATGATAAAAATAATAAATTCTATTCCTATGAGTTTCAATTGCCTTTTATAATTTTATTATTTTTATTATCATCCTAAGTAGTGCATATTTTTTTTACGTTATATTTTTTCTAAAAATATGTTTTTTTTAAGGAAATTTTTATTCATTATATCCATTGGTAACTAATAATGGTCTCTATTTTCCTCGCAATTAAATTTTTATCTCAAAGATAAATTTTATAAACTAATAAAATACAAATGTCTAGTGTTTGTTATTATTTTACTATTTTCCATTTGAAAAAGAAATTTTTACAAAGAATTTAGTACTGCATCTGATAAGTGAATTTACTGAAATGAAATATGGATGATTTTCTGCAATGGCACATTAATAAAATGCCTTATCTAATATATTAAAAAATAATTTAATATTTATGCATTATAAAGGCTACATATTGTACGCCTCTTAGCATTATCTATTTGGTTTTAATGTACTGACTAACTAAATATATTATCATTCTATGCAAAAAAAAAAAAGATAAAATTATAATTTTCTTCTTGATATCCTAGTTCTAGTTTATTTATGTGTATACATTAAAAATGTCAAATACAAGAATATTCTATAAAATTGAATTAAATTTTGTGTCATAAATCATCATGGTATATATCATTTATTTAATTACAGGAAGCTCTGGAAGTGTTAAGAAACATGCCAAATGATGTTCATTTACTTATATGTCGTCCCATAGATGAGCAATATAAAAAATTATCACCACCAACTGAACCACCAAAACCACCGCAACGAACGCAACAACAATCTACACAAACCATTTTTGAAAATATTAATAATGACTTATATGATCCTGTACTTGAGCAGAATCAACTTTTAGCATTACCACAATCTAGTCAACCTAACTATCATGGTGTAAGAAAAAGATGAATTTTAAAATATGTATATTATTTATATGTAAATGGTTTTTTTTTTGGCGAAAAAATTGAAATTGGTTTAACCATGCTTCATTTCCATTTTATATGCACTTTATTTTGGTTTTTTATAAATTTATGTTTTGTGTTATGATGTTTATTTTTTACTTGTTGTTTATATTTTCTATATATTCTCGTAAAATTTTGTTTTAAACACCACTAGGAATAACCACGGATATATAATCGTGGGAATAACATATATCAAAATATTAATACTGTCTAGACTTTAGTTTTTTTTTTATTATGACTTATGCTTGATGTAGATGAGTTGAATGTTTATTCAACTGGTCTAACAACAATCTTATCCTTAGCAAGATTAATGAAAAGAAAATATTCTGGAATACACTTGCATAAATTCTACTTTGTATATTAATATCTTTGGTTTATATTAATATCTTTATTTTGGTAATTAAATATAAATATTTGTTGATATTGCGATTTTTAGCTTATTTCAACAAGGTGTCGCTTGTTTCCAGATTTTTCATTAGTCGCATAATTGGAGTTTGTAGTAAATTTTGTTTATTACTTGGTGTAGTTTGAAAAATATTTCTTGCCTCTTAAAAAAACACATTTTTAATTAACAAAATTTGTAAGTTTTTTTGTTTATGGTATTTTATTTTATATTCCATATGTACAGGAATTTGAAATTATAATGGTCAAACAACAAGGTTCCTTAGGGTTTACATTGAGAAAAGAGGATGAATCTGTATTAGGACATTATGTTAGAGCATTAGTTAAGGAGCCAGCACTTAGTGATAGTAGAATTAAGATTGGAGATAAAATAGTGGCTGTAAATGATGTTGACTTGTTACAAATGACTCATGAACAAGCTGTGATATTTTTACGACAATCTGGTGATGTTGTAAAATTACGTTTATATAGAGATGTGGTCCAAACTCCTGTCGAAGCAACCACACCTCAGGAAAATAATCTAAATTCAAGTTTTTCGTCGTGTGGAAAGAAAGTATTTTTAAGGTAAGGTTTTTTTTTATGATCAAATTTCGATTTTATTTCATATTACTATTCTATTTTTCAGACCTGAAGCTATAAATTTATTAACCGATTTGGCACATAAAAAACAAAATTCAATTGGGGATTCGACTGAATCTTCAAACATATCTACAAGTAGCTCGCCCAGAAGACTAAAACGAGGCCATAAGTCTGAATCGTCTCAAAGTGAGCACGATACAAATGAATCTAAAAGTAAGTTAAATTAATTATTAATTAAACTTTTTAAACAATTTTATATTTCACTTTTTGTGATTATTAAAGGTTCCAGTCATCCAGTGTATTTAGTATCCAGTCAAACATCAACAATTTGCTCTGATTCTGATCAATCAATTGACAGTAAATGTTCGTACACTGTACAAAAGCATGATCCATCACAAAAAATCTGTAGACCAAATTTCTTAGATTTGAGTGGTAATTCAAGTAATGAAAGTAATAATTCGACACCAAAGAAACAAATCTATAAATTTGTAGGTAAGTGGAGATTTTATGTTCAATTTAACGCCTCTGCATGTTACCTAAATTTGTGCTGATTAGGAAAAAGTGAGAATAATATTTTACAAGCATTTTACTCTCGAAAAATTTTGAATGGATATTTAATTTTTCCCTAATTCAATAAACTTTTAAAAAAATCCTAAAAGTTCAACACATTCATGAAAATATTAATAATTTACAATTTAAATAATTTTAATGTGCATGTGATCGGTAAGTTGTATTTACAATCGTAAATTTAGCTCGGTAAATGGTATATTACATGCGTCAATACACATGTAATTATTTAATTAAGTAAATTTTATTTACATTCTCCGTATTAAGTAAAATTCTTCATTTTGAATTTTTGTTTATTTTTTGCATTACAAATGTATTGATTGCAACTACCTCTCACATGCATATTAAAACAGTATACAAAACCTGTTAATAAAATTTGTTATACAGCTCGTTGTTTATATACACAAAAACACATAGACACTCTTGTCAATATTATATCACTCGACCTAACGGTCTCGTGATATAAGTATTGACTCGTGTCTGTATGTTCAACATGTGTTGTAATCTACTATAAGAAGCCCAAAAAATTTTTAACTCATTTACAAAAATTCTGAAAAGCATCAAAAGACTTCAAAATGGCAATAAAAGTTCTCTAAATTGACGTAATCTTTAAAATTTCAATTATTATTCGACTTAATCAAAAACTTAAAAATAATAAAATTCAAAAATCACCTGTTCAAACAAAAAAATCCTTAATCCATACCAAGCCACACGTACCACAAAATACATTCGTCTCACTCATCAAACATCAAATTATCTTAAAAGATAAACCATTAAAGGAATACCTACAGAGAGTTTCTCTAAGATTCATTGAAATGTTTATCTTTTTTTTTGTAAATTTAAAAAAAATTTTAAACATTCACTTTTTTCTTGAATGTTTTGAATTTTTAGATATCAACTATTTAGTGTTAAATTGAAATAACTATTTCCGATGTAGATATTAACCGTACATCGAATCAAAAAGTTGAAATTTTGTTCAACTTATTTACTCACTGATATTTGTTTGTGTTTGTGTTAATTCTACGGTCAGTCCAAAGTTATGTGTACATTTGTATAATACAAAAGTTTATTGCAAATAGACCAGCAATGGATGACTGAATAAATTTTTATAAGATAATATAAGTACTATAAAATGGAAGTTCATTTTTGCATTGTATCAATTTATGACTTGAGACAACACTTTGTAGTTTTCCTAGATTTTTAAAAGATACGAATTGAATTTTTAAACATTCGTTTCTAAAATCATTGTAAAATTTTGAATAAGATATAAAATTTATAAATTTAGTTATTTTTTTTTTGAAGAAAAATTCTTTATTAAGCACTTTAAGTTTTTTTTTTTTCGTTTTAAAAAATTATTCTGATGCTTTCTGTAAAAAGTATATAATTTAATTGAAATCTTTTTAGAATCATTTTTTTCGTTTATTGGAACATTATTATTACGGTTTTGGAAAAATTTTAAAATTTATTGTGGATTGTAATTTCGGTTTTATTTGAAACGCGAATTAATTTAACCAAGACCCAAGAGAGAGTGCAACTTTCTTTAATTTTCCTATTTTAGTTAAAATTTTTTCGAATTTAATTTCAATTAATTTCTTTTTCAATATTTTCACATGTCTGATATCTTCAACTTTATCTATCTAAATTTTTAATAAGTGAAAAAAAAAAAAAATTGTTTGTGAATTGAAGAAAAATATTATCCTTTTAATGACAGGCTCAGTTTTTTTTTTCATTTTTTAAAAGAATTATAGGCTTTGTAAAATAGAAGAATTTTTCCATATCAAAATAAAATTTAACAAAAAAGGAAAAAAACAAATTTTCACTCTATCAAGAGTATATCCTTTTGTTTTTATTGGCATCAGTGTCTATGGATTAGTGTCAATGAATAATTTCATTTTTATGTCATTTTGAATTCGATATAATAGCTTCCATTATATTTATTGCCAAATTGGTTAAATTGATAAGAAAAAGGAAATTTTAACTTAACATTAATAATATCTATTGCACATCGTATCAGTATTTTATAAATTAATAAAATATATATAACTTTTATTCTAGAAAATATATATGACAAGCGTATAAATTAATTAAAAATTTTCTTTTCTCATTTTTTTAAATCAATTAATTTTTTTTTTTGTTCATTTTTGGGACATTTAAAAAAAGAATAATGATGAGTAAAAAGCTTTTAGTTTTTATTTTCATTATATGGTTTGGTGGTGTACATAGAGATTTCACTGTGTTGCATGTGCATTTTTCTATTCCAGTTATTTTTACTCCACATCCGAAAAGAAAATAATTAAAAGTTGAATGAAAAAAAAAAATAACTTTTTAATTTTTCGTGTACAATCTTTTTTTTATGCGAAATCAGGTGCTAAAAAAAAGTTTCAAAATTTTATTTATTTTTTTTATTAAAGTAACAGAGGTATTTTGTCAATTAAAATTAATTTTAATAAACTTTTAAAAATTTTTCAATAATAAGAATTTAGCACGTCATTTTCTGAAATTCTGAATGAAGCTTATTCAGTCATGGCGAAATAAACTTTTATATCGGAGTCGAAGTCTCATTTTTTGAACAGAACGCCAAACTTAAAGATAGTTTTTTTTTTTTTTTAAAGTTTTTCATTTGACAGATTCTGGAATTGATTATTAACTATCTGGAATAAAATCAGAAATGTTTTTCTTCTAACTAAAATTCGCTTATTTTTGGGCTATAATATATAATACAGCTCTATAATAGTTAACTATTATCCTCTGGAGAAAAAAGTGGCTGGAAAAACAAAAAACTCTTAAAAATATCTACTAGTTCTAGTTTTTATTTTATTTTTTAACAGCATAAGAAATATATATAAAAATAAATTTTGTATAACAAAAGTATATAGAACGAATAAATATTTTAGTTAATTCACTTAAATCTATAAATTTTTGTTTTCCCCTATACACCTTGACTTGCTATTTTTTATTTAAAAAAAAAGAAAATTTTTTCTCATCTTTTGGTTAAATTTTTCTAAAAAAAAAAAATAAAAAAAAGTTTTTCTTTTTCTTTTCTTGTCTTGTGGCACCATTTTTCATCAATTATAAAATAAAAAAAAAAATAAAAATAAAAAAAATGAAAATTTAAAGGAAATGAAAGCCTTTTTAAATGGAAAGGTGTTGTTCTTGCAGTTGAAAATGATAAAAAATTAATTCATGAAGCTAATACTACCATCACCACCACCACCAGCAACAGCAATGTAAAAATAGCAGAAGAAAATGAAAATAAACAAAATGAAAATTTAGTTCAAGTGGAAACAGAGAATGATGAACAATTGATAGAGTCTTTAAAGAACACTGAAGGATATAAGGTAATTTTTTTTTCTTTTTTATCATATTGTAATAAAATAAATTTCCACTTTTAAAAATAATGGTATAGTTGTAGCTTTTTCTATATTCGTAAAAAAAAACAATAGTTTTTGATCTACGGTTATTACCTAAATTTGGCCAAAAAGTTATAAAAGATTAATTCGATAGGTAATAGGTATGTCTAATAAAATTTTTATGACTATGAATAAATTTCTAAAAAAATTAAATGGAACGAAAATCTATCTATCTACATGGATTCATGATATAATAATTCAAATTTACTTATGCTTCTTTTTCGAAGGTGAACTAAAATTTAGTTATCATTGAAAATGGGTTGAACTTAAACCAACCCGGGAGTCCCAGGAGACAATTTTGACGACGGATTTAAATAAAAAAAAAAAATAGCCAATTCGACACCGAATTTCCAATAATTTTTAAATCCAGAATCCGCCGTCGATAAAACGTTTTTTCCAGGATCTACCGGACTTGAAAGTAAAAAGTGTTAATTTTTCTTTTACCATTGATCTTAATTTAATGTTAACATTAATTCCATAGTATTTTTTTTATTTCTTTTACTTAAACATATAGTTGTATCTAAATATTTTCATTCTATAAAATTTAATATTAGGTAATAAAACATTCAAATTGTTAATAACACGGTTGAAATAATAAATAATTAAAAAAAAAAACTTTTTCTTTAAATTTAGTAATATGCTTGAAACCATTTTTTAAGGAAGCCCTAACATTCCTATTTAAATAAAAAATAATTTAATTCAGTTAAAAAAAATGAAATAAATTTATCTTAATTATATTGGGTCGATCACGTAATTTTAGGACCACTAAAGAAAAAAAGGAAATATCCTTATTTGAACGATAGTCATTTAATAATTTCTTAAAATTTTTCCTGGTTCTTAAAGTGAATGAAAATTATTATTTTGTTATATAAAAATTAACATTTTATATTCAAAATATCTTTTGTAGAAAATAACGAAGTGAAACTTGTGAAAATAAATGAATCATGAAATTCTGGGAATTTTTGAATATTATACATATAGATATAGAATATTCTTACCCGAACATGATTATGTGAAACAGGCTTAAAATATTTAATTTGGTATTTTTATATCTATGAAAAGCCTTAAACATAAAACAATAATAACTTATACCACTGTCACAGTGAATTGAATAAATCGAGATAAAAGATGTATGCTAATATCAACTAAATTCAGGAAAATTTTTAAGCTAATGAAACAATTAAATAACGAAATTAAAATCTTTCAAATTTCAAAAAGTATACAATATGATTTTTTTTAATTCATTATATTTTCATGACATGACATCCCCAACCCAACTTTATTTTGTTTGCCCACAATAACAAAAGGTCTGCTCGGTTTTGTTTTTTAATAACTACAACTCTGCCGTTATAACATATATAATATACATTAAGATAAATATTAGTTCATAATTATATTTACGAAAATTTGAGTAGGGATAATGTTGGGGGAAAAATAATTCTAATTTCATTTTCAGATATTTAATAATAAAAACAATAAAAATAATAATAATATTTCTTTTTTGGAACCAAAATACCTGTGAAATTGTAATAATTTCTTTTGCAAGGAATTTCTCTCGAACCTTCACCTACATGTGTATATATATACAACGCATTTATATATAGTATATTTTTATAGATTATGTGTGTACATAAAAGAAAAAAAAAAAACAGTTTTTTTCGTTCTATATTGAACCTTTTCTGCAAAAAAAAAAAAAAAAAAGATGATAAAAAGTTTGGAAAGAATTTTTTTCCTCTATTAAAAAAAGATATATTTTTTTTTTTGCCTTCGTTTATTGTTTTAAACATAAAACCACTTTCAGTTATGCTGTAAAATATTCAAAAAGCGACATAATTTAATTTTAATTTTTTTTTTTTTTGTTTTTTTTTTTTTTTTAGTCGAGAATTTGCACCGACTCGTTAAAAAGAATTTGAATAATAAAATTTTGCTCTCATATGTCGGTATATGGCGCAATTTAGTTGGGTACATAATATTTGCTTCCTTAATATATGTAGGCAATGAACAAAAAAAATCCGCAATAGGAAAAAAGGGTTATTTCATTCATATTTGTATAAATACATACATGATTTACATAAATACATATTTGATTTACATAAAAACATAAAATATGTAGGTATGTTATGTACATATAAATTGTATGGAAGAAAAAAAAAAAAAACCCAAGAAATTTAATTTGCTTAAAGCTTTACCTAAATACGGGCTGGAATATTTTTTATGAATTTCAATACAAAAAAAAAAAAATTACATTATTTTATAACAACGAGAAGGTACATATTTCTAACAAAAATTTTTTTCCAAAATATGTCAATGTTCACATTAAATTTTTCCCGAAATAAATTCCATGTAATCCTCTTAGAGCATGACTTGAAAGAATTTGTTAAAGAAAATAAAAAAAAAAAACTAACATGCAACAATATGAAATTTATGGATTAAACTTTCAAAATAAGTTGCAAGTTTATGGGTAGAATTATCCATATATTGATAATCGTTGTAAGATTAAAAATTTAGATAATTTTTTTCTTTTGATTTAATTTCCCTGTGGAATTATTACTTGAAATTTTGCTTTATTATATTTACTGAGATTTTACATACAATATTATTTGAGTTATGTTACTTAGGAAATTACGTTCGAACTAATTGCATTATTTATTATTATCAAATATATGATGTATATGTATATATAAATAACTACATGCAACAAATGACGTTGATCATTGATTACAGAATAAAAATAAAATCGTACTATTCTCGTTCGAAAAGTTTTGAGAATATAATTAAACTAACTATTTTTCTTAGTAAAGCTCTTTCGTTCAAATTTTCAAATAAAAAGATTATTAAAATCGTTGTAGGAGCCTGGGAAACCTAATCCTAAGAATGTGTAAGAAAATTTTAATTAATTATGAAAAAAATTTAAAACATTATGCTAAAATTTAATATAATAATTTATGAAAAATAATGAAAAACTTTTTTAATATTATTTTTTAAAAGAATAAAATATTTCACAACTCACCCTCATAATTTTTTTTTAGCGTGGTTTCTTTCCTATAAATATTTCACATGAAATTTTTATGTCAATAAAAAATTTAACTTTATTTTCAATTTCCAAAATTGATATTACATTTTAACCGTCATTATATTATTTTTTTTTTATCTATTTCCAACAAGCAGTAAATTTGTTTGATCAGATACATTTAAATCCATGATGATGCCGATGATGATGATGATTATGATGAGAATGATTTAACTACATAAATATAATACTATATATGTACATATACATTTATATTTTTATTCAAACGCATAAGATATGATTATTCACATCTGTTTCAATAGTATAATTGTGATGTAATCTTTGATTTTTTTTTTTATTTTTGAATGAAATATTTTCTATGTAATTTTATTTAAGACCCAAAAGCAGAAATTCTATTTTAACTATATATTTATTCAATATTTAAGAGGACTATCTTTTCTAGCTATATATTATATTCTTCACAAAATGCCAAATATTTTTGCTCCTAATTCATATTATATGTTTTTTTTTTTTCGTATAAAAAAAATGTTAAATATAATGCTGTACATTGTGCAGCTGTACACAGGATATTAAACCATGTTTAACAATATAATCCATATTTTTTAGTATGTATTCGATACGTACATAAAACTACATCTATGGACTTTATTATAATAATTCTTTTCGAATTTAAATCTTCTTGAAAATGTCTAATTGTTGTATGTATTTAACATGAAATATATGGGAATTAAAGAATTGAAGAAGCAGACTGATAATTTAGAACACCAATTTTTTTTTGTAAGGAAACTAAAAAATAAAGTTTTGGTGGTTTTAAATGTTTGAAATAAATCTTTCTCAAAAGTTTATGTCAATTGTTGCTTGAATCATATGTATGTATATTTAAATCACGCAATGAAATTTGCATTGCATAGTAGGTGCCTTAAGATTTTTTAAATAAAATGCTGATGGGTAAAATTATTTATTTAAAATAAATTTATTCAGATTTTTAAATGATAAAGTCAAGAATGGTAGATTCAAATAAAAAAGAATCTAAATTATCACAAAATCTTCCAAAAATGGTTTTGTTAGAATCAACAATTTTATTATTAGTATTATGCGATTTTAATTATACGTTATGAGATTATGATGGGAAAAATAAAAAAAATAATACTTTTCATCGCGATTTTGACATCTGTACAAGTGCAAAATTGTATTGATTCCATAAGCTAAATAGCGAAGCATATAATAAAAATTTGGAAGTATGTACTAATTTAAATGCTTTTTATTTATTTCCCAATATGAAAATATGAGAGATACAAACTGTTCTATGTACCTAAATATTTAAAGTATATTCAAGTATACAAGTGCGTATACAATACATCCCATATAGCCGCTAGTTCTAGTATTATGAGAATAACAAATTTGAACAATGTACTGAATAAAAAAAAAAGAAGAAATTTTATTAAACAACGAATTTGCTTACTGTTATGCAAAAAATAAAAAAAATAATAAATACTGTGTGTTCAAAAGGAAAAATTTTCGTTATAAATAGCTGGGTAATAGCTATTCAAAATTATTATTGGAAAATCTAAGAAAAACTCAAACATCCTTTTTATATATGTTTACAACAACAGATATGCATGCATAATATGTATATACATGAGGTATACATGAGTTTTTGTTCTATAATTGTTTTATACTAGGATAGGTAAACCCTAGTATAATACGGTGATAAGGCGTTTCTTAAATACTTTAATTTGAATCAAAAATTGATGAACGCATATTATGTACTTAACAATTTTTTACAGTATACGGACAAAAATCCAGAAATTTTATGAAAATTTTATATTAAATTAAGGAAAAAATCGGATTATTTTGCAACTCATGCGACATGTCACTGAAAAACAGTTAATGAGGCAAATTTGCAGATTATTTATTTATTTATTTATTTTTTTTATTTCTTAAGCATTAAAATCCGCCAACTCTGCGACTCAGCCAAAACTGGTGGATAAAGATTAAAAACTGAATAAAATTTGTTATATTAATATTGTAAATTTTATCATCGATATAATTATAATTATATACAAGCATAATATATGTTTTATATTTATTATGTTTACCATTATTTTTTTTTAACTATTATATACATATTTATTTGTAGTTAACTTTTATATACGTACTACATTTCTGTTCCACTTTTTTGCTTCGTATAACACGTACTAGCATAGTTTGTTTCTATTTTAGAAATCTTAGTACCGTGCAATAAGAGGGTCATCTGTATAGTGTGTATATATAAGTATATTAATATTTCACCAAGTGCTGTCGTCGTATAATTATTATATTTTTATTCCTTTTTTTTCACCATAAACATAAAAGTTGTTGAATCGATATTTTTCCTAGAGGGTTATTAAACTATAAAATAAAATGCTTTTAAATCAAAGTTTATGTAACAAATTAATATTTTGTTTTAATTTTTATTTTTTAATATAAAGGAAGGCAATAATATGTAATTTATGTAATATTATGTTATAGCAAATAAATTTTAAAATATTATGTTTGCCTAATTTTCCTTATTTTTTAATAAATATTTTTCGTTATATTAAAATTATATTTATTTTATGCTTTTAGGGAAAAATATGATTTTTTTTTATATTAAAATAAATGATCCACAATGATTTGGAAATTTCTATGGGGACTATATTTAGTGATTTTATGTTAAAAAATTAAAATACTAGTGTACCTAAGTGTAATTGAAATAAAAAAAATTTAAACTATTTTAAAATTAGTTTGAATAAAATTATTCTACACGAGAAAGAGAAAATGACATATGTAGGTACATTGGTACATAAATTAATTAAGTGGTTATCCTTGAGGTTTTTTTTTTTAAATAATTTATCATGGGAAATCGCTGGAATACATAGATTTTGTTCCGTAATATTAGATAAAAATATGTTTATGCTCAAAAATTTATTAATTATAGTGAATATTCATAATAATAAAATTTCATTAAAAAGGATTTGTAGTTGGGGAATAATTTTTTTAATTCAATACAATATACAACATGTATATTAAATTATTGAATAGATATGATGACTTGATGAGATTATTTGGTCTGTAATATGATTTGCTTATATGTTTAATGTATACACTTATGACAGAAATTTAGAATCTTCTGTACATATTTGATATGAGTATGATGATTTAACTATAATATAATATAGATTTAATGGTTATATATTATTCCTGAATTCAATAAATATTATTATTATATTCATTTTATTCCATAGAATATTATTCAACTTATGACTTTATCAAAACGATTTTTAGCTTATAATTTCAAATAGTTATATACAAATTTTAAACTAAAAATTACATTTACTAAATTTGGCATTTCTAACCGGTATCAAAAACTTTGACGAGTTTTCTTCTTTACATTTACGTACATTTTGACATACCTTTTTCACATCAATGAAAAACGTTTTTCATGAATGGATTAGCAAAACATTATAATTTGAAAAATAAAATAATAATAATAATAATAGAAATAAATAAAATAAAAAAAAAATTATATAGAACTACTATTATCCATTAAATAAGAAAATGTTTAGATAACTTTTGTTTTTCCATTTGAATAAAGTTTTCGTTATAGTTAAAATTTACTTGAAGCTATATTATTTTCAAAAAAGTAGATATACATTTTTTTTTCTAATTTTCCACATCTATTTATTATATACATGCTATTGCTAGAATAAAAATCTGCGAATTAACAAACACTGTTTATCATTATTATATTAACAAAGATAAATGGAAATCTTACGGACATTCTTACTTATGTGTAATGTAATCGTCGTCGTTATTTTATATTGTCTACGAGTAGCAAGCTAATTGCGCATTTTTCAATATTATTTTTAAAGTAATTGAAAATTAATATTTTAATTTAATTAATCGTTAATAGTTCAACCTATGTCTGCACACTTTCTTTAGCATAAATAGCATACATCTCAACTAGTATATAATAATTACTATAATATGTATAAAAAAAAAGTACACAAAGAAAAGTTTTTGATTAAAGGTTACTTCAAAAGAAAACGTATTTGTCGACAAATAAGAAAGATTTTTTAAAATTTTGTAAATCTTCATCTATTTACACGTATTTTATATTACAAACATACATTACCTGCATATAATCCACAGAATAAAGACTCTCTCATTTTTTTGAATTGTTTAAATTTATTTTTCTTTTGATAAATATTTTAGATTAGGTGTATAGAGATTTTAATGATTTCGTCATTTTTAATGTTTAGTTTTTAATATTTTTTGCATTCAAGTTAAGTTTTTATTTTTCGAACTATAACTATAATTTTAATGATTATACTTCACATCATTAATTTTTCTTATAACAAGATAAAAAACAAAACCCATAAAAACAAAGTTTGAAATAAAAATCCTTTATATGGTATCTTTAAACGGTTTTTTTTGTTGTGTTTCAGTACTTTAAATTCATTCTCACTATACGATCGAGTTGAAATCACTATAATGTATTATCACCGACTACGAGTGGATGTGCAAAATTTCATCAAGATCGGATGACGCAGAAAAATGGTCAATTTAAATTTCTTAAATTCCGGTGCAATCAATCAATCAATCAACGCGACCAAGTTAATATAAAATATTTAAAAATAATATCGATAATATATAGAATTAATTGTATTATCTTATAATTAAAATGATTCAAAGCTAAAAGTAAAAAGGAAATTAAAAAGAATTTAATTAATTTATTTATCATATTTCCTTATGCTAGTTTTTTCCTTTCATTGGTGCATGTACATTTTGAACATATAGAGCATATTTAGAGAGATCTTAACATTTTTTTTTAGTTTACACACTCTATGAATATGTTTTATGTATATTGTATATTATTGGGAATTAAATATTTGAAGTTTTTCTTTTATTTTTTATATATTTTATTTTTACATTAGAATTGGGATTATTTTATTAATTACATTTGTTTATATGAAGATTCTAATATTTCTACACATAGAATACATTTAATATATTAGTACCCTATATAGTCATTCTACAAGAAAAGCTTAATGCTCGTACATATTTTCTTATATATTTTACATATTTGTTCATCAATACAAATTTATAAAAAACAAATGTACATATAATATCGTTATTTCAGTTTTAGGTTTATTGTGTATAAAAAATCATGAAATTATCTATTAGATTTCAGAAATTATATATAAAAGTTTAACTGAATACTAGTAATGAGTGTATAGAAGGTTTATATTAGTAACGTAAGACTATTTACATATATGTTTCATATTTGTAACTTGGCACAAAACAAAATTTCATTCATAATTTGTACTAGGTTAGGTTAGGTTAGGTTAGGTTGTAGCGTGTCGGAAATACCAAGATCTCCTTGCACCTAGGTAATTTACTGGTTGTACTGCCCTACCCGATGGGCCTATAATTCCCCATCGAGCCATAATTTGTACTAATTGAAGTATGTAATGTCACTGTTACTACTATAATAACTAATACAGATTAATATAAGATTTAGAATCTTATTAAGACCAACTTTGAATTTAAAAATTAAAAAACTAACTAAAATTTTTTATACATTAAAAACTTTTTTAAGTTTTAAAGTAGATTTTTCTTTAAAAGTAATTTAAAAGAAATTTTATAAAGTGATGTATAGTCAATTTCTCAAATATGGTTAAAAGATGTCGTAGATATTCTTATTATTGTTTAATATTGATTCTTTTACACTCAATTCAATATATCATATTTGTATGTCTGTAAAACTTGCGATAGATGCGGCCAAAAAAATTTTAAATAGTTAAAATATCATATATTGTATTGAGATCTACGAATATACGAAAACTCTTGATTGCGTTGTAACAAATGATTCAATTTTTCCCTTAATAAATTTAGCTAAATTTTAAATGTAAAACTTATCTATGTATAATAATAGGAAAAACAATTACATAACCACAAGCATTTCATATTAAATGAAAAATTATTTAGGTAAAAAACAAAAACAAAAAAAAAAAAATAAAATAAAATAATTCTTTCCCTTAAAAACATTGAAATTGCCTTTAACCATTTTATTCCAATAAAAATATTATATTTTATTTTTCATGCATTTTAGTTCTCCCAATTGAAGCAAATTTTTGTATTTAAATTAAAACTTTGAAGTGAAGATAATTGCTTGAAAATGTTTTTTTTTACACATCATTAATTTTTTTTATTTAACTTTTTCTTGTTGATTAATGTGAAAAGTTTTATTTATGTTTGTATTGTGTAATATCCCAACAAGATTTTTTTGTTGGCTTTATATAATGCTTAGGTGTATATATAACCTGATACACGTTTCATATAAAACTTTCCTTCTAATGTTCTATATTTTTTTAATCGTAAAAAAAAATTTGTTTTTCCTTCCATTGATTTAATAATCTTAATGTTTGTTTTTAAATTGTTTTCCAATATTTAGAATTTTCTGACCCTATTCAGTTTTTATTTTCCCTAATTATGATTAATTAAAAATCAGAAGTGAATATTTTTTTTCCAATATATATGAAAGGATTAAAAATGGTATTTGAATTTTTTGAAAAAAAAATTTCTTTCTTTTTAACTTTATTTTCAAATTTTTTTTTTTATCTTTTCTTAATATAGAAATAAAAAAAAAGAAAAGTGATTTTTTCAAATTCCATGACCAATAGTAATGGTTTTTATATATTTTTTTTTAGAAATTTGTAGGGTAATCTTTATCTTTTTTATACGAATTTTATCCTAATTCATGTTTTTCTCTTGTGGGTAAGAAAGATATAAAAAAAAAGAAGAAAATCGAAAAGGTTTTCTCCAAGAAAATAAATTAAATTAAGGTCTCATCTGTGTTTACTCGTGTTTTTAACAAAAAGTAATTGATTTAGTTTTTAGGTGAACAAAAGGCAATCAATTTTCCACAACTTTCTAACTAAATTATTGTTATAAGAGGCTCTTTGTTGTGTTATATATGTACTGTATACAGTATATACATATTTTGTTTATATTTTATTAAAAAAAAGTAAAATTAAACAATGAAAAATCTTTAATTTTTCAGATACTTTACCTGTAAGTAATGAGTTGTGTTGGAATTTCAATACTTTCATAAAATTTCAAAATATTTTTGATTATTAAATTTTATTTTTGGTACAAAAATTTAATTATGTTTAGAGTTCTGTAGAAAATAATTTCTTTCAGTTAAGTTCATTTTTGAGAAATATTTTAAAAGTATTGAAAGTTTAAAATAAAAAAAAAAAAAAAATTTATAGAAAATTTCATGTATCTTAAAATTAAGTTTTTGATAAAAACTCAAAAATTCTTTACTTATTATTATATAGAATTTTTTTACGGACTTGTTGATTGAATTTTAGTTTTTCAATAATTTTTTCAGAAAAAGTTCGTTCTTTCCTTTAATGAACTGAACCGTTTTTATAATCTTATATAAGTATCTATAAATGTATCTACTTCTATTTCTTCGAAATCCATTGCAATTGCCAAAAACTCTATAATTTCACTTAGTGGGTTTGTTCCAGCAAACGTTGAAACTAGTCTTTAATAGCAATGAATGGGTATTTCTACTTGGTATGCACTTTGCGTAATCTGTCCAATATTGTTGTTTACTTATACTGTGCTCACTAAAAGTCAGAACTGTATCTTCATTTACAAAAATTTCGTGAAAAAGTATTAAAGTTTAATAAAAAAAAACATTAATCAATTTGAAATATACTTTTGTTCCCGTAAGTAATATACTATATAATACTTAGGGGATAATTCTTTTTCCTTATGTAGTAGTTTTTTTTAACTTTTTTTTTTACTTTTTTTTTTATCATGCAGAAAAACTTTTATGTTTTCTTTTTTATCAAGGTCAATTTTAAAATAAAAGTAGTTTCTTCTTAAGAGTTCAAATCTATAAATTTTTTTTGTAAATATTTTACAGTAGCAATAATGATTGAAAGCCAAATTGAGAAATTTCAGGTTACTTATAAATCAATAATGATAAAATCGAGATCTATTATAAATTTTTACAGGAAAATTACATACATAGTCGGTTGAAGGAATTGCCATTTATGTAAAGAATGTTCTACATAATAATAGACTTTTAGTAGACCACATTATAATAAATGTTTGATTATTATAATATACATAATTATTATATGTAAATATATATTACTGTTTCCTATATGTACATGAAATAAAATATTTTTTTTCGAAAAATTTAGGTTTCCTGTATTTTGGCGAAATAAGTCTTGTCATTAGTGAGTTTTGAAAACTTACATTTAAAGTTTTTTTTTATATTTGAATAGGTTGAAATTTAAAATTTTACCTTAAATTTTTTTTTCAGTTGATATCAGTTGAATTGAATCGAGGTTGGAATAGTCGGTTGGGTTTTAGCTTACAACCAATTCCAAATCATAAAATTGGCAGCTTAATCAGTGCAATATATAGTGATAGTGTAAGTACCAGTGCAAAAATATTTAATTTTAAATAAATACCAATTATTTATTTGTTTGTTCAGGTCGCTGCACGAGATGGAAGACTCAGAACTGGAGATATTCTTATTTCGGTAAGTTATTCTTTCATATTTATTTTAAAGTTGACAAAAGGATTCGGTATCAGATAATGTTGATGCTTGATTAATTGTTTCTTGAAAATTTCCCTCATATAGTATTTTTATATGTTTTATATGTTTAAGAAATAAATTGTATGTGCAATGCATGTATTTTTCGACTCTCTCTCAGAGTATTATGAAGTATAGATCGTATGCTTCCGAAAAAAATAGTTTTACAATTGCTTTAAAATAAAGCTTAATATTTAATTACATCTTCTATCTACAAATTTCTTTAAAAAAAAGCCTAAAGAAACGATTATTTAGATGTATGTTATATAACGCATATAAAGTTAATATGAATTCTATAATAAATATTTTTTTAATTTCAATAACAAATTTATTTATTTTTTTATTTCCTATATAAGGTTAATGATGATTCGGTTGAAAATTTAACTAGCACTGAAGTAATTGATCTTTTACGAATAATTCGTGGATTAATTGTAATAACCGTCCTAAGAAAAGATCTCTAAATTAAGAATTATTATTAAGTAAAAATAAAATATGACGATAAACCAAAGTAAATGCATAAAAATAATGAAAATTTATAATTGTTTATATAATATCGTATTGAAATAAATTAAAATATACCTAAATGTAGTTAAAATATGTTTTCATGTATTATTTTATGTCAAATGTCAGTTTAATAATTCAGAATCTTTTAAAATAAAATATATTATTTTAAATTGATAAATTATAAGTTCAAATACTATATAGTAAACTATACCTGTATGCAAATATCAAATTCACACATTATGTCCAAATCAACTCACGCTTAAGCTTACAAACTTAATTGATTTAGTAATGTAATATTACTACCAAAATTCTGAATTATTTCGCTTTGTATAAATTTCTACTTATCTACCTAAACGTATTCATACCTTATAGAACAAAAAATTCAAGCTACTCAACAGTTATTTAATAATAAACATATCTTTTTGACATTTGAAATTAAAATAATACCATGATAATTTGGCAACTAATATTTGCATAGAAATAATTTTATTATAATTTTAGTCAAATAAGAAAGCAATTTATAGTTTTGTGCTCATATTTAAGAAATTAGTCTCTTAATTATTAAGTTACTTAAGATCAAGTTTTTAAGTTCTCAAAATGAATTGTGATAAAATTAAATAATATTCAAAAAAAAAAAACAAAAATAATTAATTAAAGAAGTTTATTTATTTTATTTTTTTCACTAAATTTATTTATATATATATATGTATACAAAAATATGTTAAAAAAAATAGTTAAATTAATTCTATTAGAAAATAATATGTTAAATTATTAGAATATAGAACGAACATTTTTAAATTTCTCAAAATCAATTAGCTCAACAATAATTTTCTATGCTAAATCAAATACAGATCAATCAAAGTTATTGCTTAAAAAAAAAAACTTCATAATTTCGAAGACCGTATTTTTTAAAAACAATCCTATAATATTGTAATGATTATCTTAAGAAAGAAACAATCCTATGATATTGTAATGATTTTTTTGTAAAAGAAAAAATAAATATTTTTAGAACATTTTTTATTTTGCGTTATTCAAATGATGCTAAAATGCTATAATACTTCTTATACTAATGATAATAAACGTTGTCAGATAATAATAAGTACTTATTGACAGTAGTTTGAACAAAGTAATGATCCTGAATATTGAAAAAAAAACATTATATGTTCTGTAGGCTTAACTTGGAAGTTGAATAATTTAAAATTCATGTTTGTACTTTATACAAATCATTAAAAATCTATCTGAGTAGAAATAAATCTGTAATAAATATTATTTATATTAAGATAATTTTTTATGATTTGTTTTGAATACGGTTTTTCCACTATTATAAGGATCTACAAAAGAAAATATTTATAATAATAAAAAAAAAACTATTTTTTCTGGTCCAGTGTTCTTAAATATTTCTTTTTTACATTTTAAAATGAAATTGTAATTTTTATAGGATAAGTTTTTCTTAAAAAGTCTATTTTATAAGCCATAAATAAATAAATTTTTTAATTTTTTATAAAAATTAAAATCTACATAAAAGTCTCTAAGAAATAAGAAATTAAGTTTACATACAAAAAAAAATCTTAATGTACCACATAAGAAAAGTGGAAATGTTAAAGTTTATAAAAATTGTATATTCTAAAAATTAAGTTACAAAGTTGTATTTTGTTTTCAAAATGTTTATAAAATAAAAATTAAAAAAATAATAAATTATATAAAAATAAAAAAAAATAAATGTTCTATTAGTTTTATTTCGTTTCGTGTAAACTTTTCATTTTCAGAATATATTTTGTTTGGAAATAAAATGCAGTAAATGAAATTGTAAAACGATAAAATGCGAAATGAAAACTTTATTTTTGTTCGTGTGACCCAATTTTTTTTTTTGTTGAATATTCTATAAGTTTTAATGTCCTTTATCCATGATGATAAACAAGATAATAATATGATATGTATGCTATTCGTCATTGCAATAAGTTTTTATTTCTTGTTTTCTCAAACTTATGTAGTGGTATTAATGTATTGAATAACTGTTGTAAGTGTACTTGCAAAAATAAAACAGTTTTTTGTTTTTGATTAGGTCGATTAAAAATCATATTAAGTTATGCAAATTGATTAGGGGATAAAATTACTTATTTGGATATTATGGTCGCCTTACAAGTACTGAACTGAAGTTAATATGATGTAAAGTGTAAATTGATTGAAAATGCGTTGTTTAAATATGTGTGTCGATGTTTATCAAACCGCGTCTATTCCATTTTTTTTTTTAAATTTAAAAATAGCAAAAACTGATAGCAAATTCGAAGACGAATCCAACGATGTATTATACTTATTTTTTTTGAAAAGTGGAATTGACGAGTTTTGATAAACATCGACACATGTATTTAAGTATGTTTTAAATGTTTAGTAATTTTTTAAATTAAGTATAAACTAATTATATAATTTGATTAAAACATCCACAGAAATAGCCGCTGAAAAAGCTAAAAAAATCGTGTCAAGAGAAGGACGTAAAGGATTTGTTATAATAATGTGTGCAAAAAAAAACTTACATAATGTACGTAAATGCTGTCTGCAAAGGACGATAAGTCTAAATAGAAACTAAAATATTTTGCTAAAAATAAGAAAAGAAAAACTCAAACTCGATAATAGATAGACCGCAAACGTTTGTATATAGTTAGTTATATACAATAATATAAATAATCAATTTTTAACGAAATCTTTTTTTCTCTCGTTAGAAAATTATCTGTTGGTTGCAGCTTTTTTTAAAATTAAATATTTCTACTCTTTATATATAGAGATACGTTCATATATCTTGAACATAAAGTACATTAAAAAAAAATCTGATTTTTTTAAAGATTTATGAAGCACTTAATAAAGAAATTCTTACTTCAATTATTTCAAAAAGAGAATATTTAAGTAAATAAACTTTATGAATTCTATTAATTAGTAACAAAAATTGTAAACATATGTAGTAACAGTATATTATAAGAAGAAATTTCCATTTTATATACATGTAGGCTCTTATATATGAACTAAGTAATTGTATGCCGCAATAAGAAATGAGTAAACTTTTTTTATACGTATACTGTATATATTACAACATCATATAGCATGTATAATTTTCACATAAAAATGTTTACATATTTTTTTTTTTTTTATTTACCTCATTATAATTTGTATTATGATCTTTTTTATTATTAATGAATATCTTTAAAGATAATTATCTTTAACTTTTTTTTTTTGTAAGATACTTAATTTTTTATTCTTTATAATGCCTATACTTATTTCCTTTTAATATCATATGCAAACGAAAATTCAAAATGATTATAATACATATATATGTATACACATAATATATAAATTATATTCTATGTATGGAAAGTTTTAAAATTTAATTCAGAATTGTAGTTAGGGTTGAAAGCGAAAATTTTCAATTAATAATAATTGGAAGAGAAATTTTTAAGAGGTTCGTTAGATAAAATAATTTTTGTGAATTATTCAAAAATTTTGCTTAGATCAAATGTAGTAGATAAAATTAACATGAATTTGTTTGTAGGTACATAAAGCCCTGCTTGAACGTCAATTGGTATGAGAACTAAACGATTCCTCAGTATCATGTTATTTCTTTTAGTGAAATAGAAATACTTTATTACTTATGATATTATAAACTTTCTTTGTCATCCGATTATTATTTTTTTTCTTTTTCTCATATTGACATACAGAGCTAATTTAAAGTATTTAAAAATAATAAAAATTAGTTAGTTTATTTTTCCAGTTTTTCATTAAATAGAAAATATTTTTCACAAATGTTATTTCATTCACATTTTCCCAGAAAATAAAATATAGAAACTTAAAAAACAATGGAACAAAGCTAATTTTTTATATTTTATTTTGCTGGGAAAATAAGTTTCTAATATTCTTTAAGTTTTTTCAACTGTAGTAAATCTAATTAGTAAATTCATTTGTTCAAAATGACAAAATTGATAAATTGTCTACCGGGCTAAACTGTTAATATGTTTTTATAATTAAACTACTTCGTAATTTTTTTTTAATTTTTGTTTCATAGTAAACTAAATATGTATAGTTAATCGCAGTAAGTAATTATTTTTCCAATTATCCTTTTTTTTGAATATTGGGAAATATATTTTTCACTTTTAAAAAATCTTAGAATTCTAAATATGAAATGAATTCTAAATATGCTCAAAAAACCCTAGATCATCCCTGTCTTTTAAAAATGTGGTATGAAATATTTAACAAAAAGAAGTGAATAATAAGTACATACTTGACTTTTCACTTATCTAAAAGAATTTTTGTCAGCACATTTCTAATTAATGTTATTTGTTTATGGTTAAAATAAATTTTGAGTGGTTTTTATGTAATATAGGATTTGTTATATAAAATTTCTTATATTTTATTCTTCTTTTATTTCATTTATGATGTCCTAAGTAGAAGGTCTTTTTTACATCTAAGAAACAATGTTTAAATCACGCATACAAAATTTATATCCGCTAAATGGGGGTTTTAAGATTTTTTAATGAAGTTAGTTCATTTTTGTTATAATGGTATTTTTAAGAAAGTAAATTTAATTAATATTTTAAATAATTTTTAACTTATACTTCAATAATAGTACTTACCTATAATGATTACTAATTTAGCAAAATTTCTCCATATAATAACTGACATATTTTCATATTACTTTACAATGTAGCTTATTTAGCATAAGCAACCAATATTTTTAACAAATACTACATAGGAAGTACTTTCATTGCTTTCTACCAAATTTAATTATAGAAAATTCTCTTAATGAATATTGTAAACTGAACATTATTAAGAACATTTTAGTTAAGTTATGAAATAATTTTTGTAACTCCAAATTTTAAATTTATAACTTAAACGAAATATAAAAATTATTTGAAGAGTAAAAGAAAATTATATAAATGTTTCCACCGAAATAAAATGTATATTGCGTTCAAATACACTATACAGTATATTATGTATATATGTTTTTAAATTGGGCTTGCAAAGAAAATATTCGAATTCGTATATTACATATTTTCTGTAAAACATGAGACGCTATCGTTTCGAGAAATATCATCTTATTCGTGCTGTAAAGTGGAGTTATATTTTTTTACCATTGAATAAAGCAAGGAAAATATTTGATAACACTAATTCTGAAAAGGCAGCAATATCATTCCAATAATTGTGCTTGAATTTACTTTGAAACAAAAGCAAGTCATTTACAAATTAATTTTCTTAAAGCTTCTCAATAAAGTTAGATTTAGGATGTTGTTAGGAAAATACAATTTTCTGTTGTTAAATAAAAAAAGATAACACGAATTTTCTCTGTTTTATATTTTTAAATTTTTTAATTTCCACAAAATTTATCCATTATTTGCATACTTACCTCAGAAAACTAAATTATGTGAAGTCATGCAACGTTAAAATTACAAAACCTCAAATAAAAATTTTGGCTAACTTAAGTATTATGGAAAATGTATACAAATTGTACATAATGTTTTTGTATATATTATATTTAAATACTTTGTAAAACGGAAAGTTTGTGTGTACACAACAAATATTTTGTATTGAACAACATCAAATTGCAGTAATAGTTAATAAATATATAATTAAATACGAAGTTATTACATTATGTACTATAGTACTTTATAGTTTCCCTGTATTTTTAGACATATTGTTGAATTTTTGAATTGAATTCCTTTTTTCCTTATTTAAGCTGACATACCAATTCTGTTAAAAAAATGAAAATTTTGATTTAATTACTTTTGTTTTTTAAATATATATGTGTACATAATATGTTTTTCATAATTCTTTTTAATTGCGGATAAATGAGGTATAAATTATTTTCATAAATTAACTAAAATTTTAATAAAATTTTTTGTTTAAAAACATTATTTTTGGACAATAATGGTAAGGATAATTTAGAATCCCTTATCTGTTATTTTTTTTTCTTCTTAAAGCTACATAAAAGTTTTAAAAAAAAAATTTACATACATTTTTATGTATTTAAGAATAATGACGGATGGAACATAATTATACATATAAATACATTAATAGGTTGTATTGTAAATAAATGTAAAAAGCATGTTCTTAAAAGTTTTAATGAAAGTAATTTGTTCATAAAACAAAATTTTATTGTAATATTTTGTAATTAAAAAGTATATAAAATAAAAGTAGATGTGAATATTGTGTACTTTAATGTATTAAAATTATTGCCATAAAATAATTTTGATGCTTGACTGAAAATTATAAAAGTTAAATCGCCCGCAGAAGACAAAAAAAGATTTAAAAAGGAAAAAAAAAAAAAACATAATATTCGATAATAATATTTTATTATGAAAATTTTTGAAATTATTTATTTTTAAAATAAATTAATATAACAAACTGATTAACCATAGTGATCTAAATTATCAAAATATAAATGCCACTAATCCTTAAATATTTTACGATTATGTGGTATTTATTTTAACCATTCGTTTAATAAATCCTTAAAAATTAATTTTTATTAAAATAATTTTCAATAAATTGAAATAGGGAAAGAAAATTTTATTTAGCGAAATTGGAAAAATAAGTTTGCATGTTAATTGCTTATATTTGAAAATTTGTATACACGTAGTTGCTAATTGGGTAATTTATTTATATATTTTAAGAGTTTATCACAACAATTTATCGAAACAAGGTGTTTGTGTGAGAACACTATATCCTTATAATCGTTACTTATACGTTTGGTTCCTGTTTTTTCATTTACCATTTATAGGTAAATAAAAAAAAGAAGGTTTTTCAAATAAAATTTTAGAACAATTAAATTAGTAAATGTACTTCAATCACCATAATCGCCGTACGCGCACTGATGACACTCTGCTTTTATCAAATTGTAGTATGAACTATAATTTCAGTTAATTAGCTCTTCATTACAAATTTAGCAAAATTTCTCCATATAATAACTGACATATTTTCATATTACTTTACAATGTAGCTTATTTATCATAAGTCAACCAATATTTTTAACAAATACTACATAGGAAGTACTTTCATTGCTTTCTACCAAATTTAATTATAGAAAATTCTCTTAATGAATATTGTAAACTGAACATTATTAAGAACATTTTAGTTAAGTTTTGAAATAATTTTTGTAACTCCAAATTTTAAATTTATAACTTAAACGAAATATAAAAATTATTTGAAGAGTAAAAGAAAATTATATAAATGTTTCCAATATATAATAATACAATAAATTGAAACATGGAAAAGGCCCTGTGTTATAAAGTTTCCATTTAACGATTTTTATTCATACTAATTTAATTTGGAAGCAAAATAACTATTTTAATACTTTTATGGATTAAAATTGTTTTTCTATATATTTACATATAAACTACTATACGTACAAAAAAAAAGGATATTTTGTACGTGTTAAATTGATTTTTGATATTTTTTGCCATTAAGGATAAAAAATACCAAATGATTCAGCAACAGAGGCAAAGTACAAAACATAAACAAAATATACCTTTTTTGGCAATATTGAAAACAGATAATTAAATTTAATAGTTATTAATGTTTGTTATAAAAATAGTTTTTTAAAGGTAAAATTTAAATATCCAAAATTTTGTCTGTTCATGATATAACAAATATTTTTTTTTTTTAAATATTTCAGGAAAAACTTTAAAATTAAATTTTAATTAAAATATTGTTATTATAAGATATGACTGACAGAATATTAAGGAAAAATATTTAATTTAGATAATAATTAATTTTCCTCATATTAAGAGTTATTAATTTAAATAGAAAATACTTGGAATAATTTTAACATTTTATTAAAAGTTTGTTAAATTATAGTTATCATTTTGTTCAATACAATAATAATAATGTAGTTGGTATGTAAGAAATATTTCCGAAAAGTTTAGAATTACAATCCAGTTTTTTTGTTGGAACCATGAAACTTATATTACATTTTTAAAATTGGTAAGATATTATTTCAATGTCCAAAATTTCTATTAAACGCATTCAGATTTTAATCAGGAGTATCAGTTGTTCTATGTTGACCTAATACAATAAAAATTCACTTTGCTTAATCGTATACTGATCCAATGTCTAGAATGAGCTGAATATGAATATGTACAATTTACTAATATTTAACGTATTAAGATTTTAAAGCAATAATGCTTGAAAATACCATCACTTTGAAAATCAAAAAAAAAAAAAAAATTAATTTCTCGTATTATGGTTTAAATAGGCTTAAATGAACATAATATAATTTAATAAAATAAATTTAGATTATCTTCTGGGTGTAATAAAATTGTTAATTCATTAGATAATAATCCCAAATTTTTTAAGTGACAATAACTATCCTTCTTTTGAAGTTTTATTTTTCTTTTATTTGTTTTCCTGTGGCTTTATGTGGGTCTAAGGTGTTTTCATTTAATTTTTGTATAATAATAATAGGTCAATATTCGTCCTATTTTAATTAAGTCGTTTTTTTTTTTTTGCAAGAGGAAATAGAAAATCAAAAGAAAAATTAACACTTAAATAATGAAATATTTACACAGAACTTTTTTTTTTTTATTTAATTTTGTATATAATTTTTGAATACAATGTCGTTAATTTATAATTTTCATTTTTGTTAATAATAATTCAATAATGAAATTTATTTATATATTTTTGATAAATATTATATAGTGTTATTATGTATAAATTTTTTATTAATTGAATGTATTGTATATATATTGTTATATAATTTTTTTTTAATATTATTTGATATTCTTGTCATTTAATTTTTAAAATATCAATAATTTACAAATTAAAACAATGTTGTTTTTTTTTTTTAATAATTTTCCATACATGTTATAATATATTCTTTTTCATCTAAAATGAAAATTTTTGTTACATCATAATTCATAATATTGTAATCAAAATCACAAAATTTATGTTATAATATGTAATTTTCTATATATGTTTCGTTAATTTTTATATACATATATAGTTTGATAATATGTCTAATAATTATTAGATCATAAATATTAATTCTAACTACTAACTGACTTAATAATATTCAAATTTTAATATAATATGTATATTGTTAATTACAAATTTTTTTATACTGAAAAATAACATACATAAATTACATTATAGAATTTAAATATAGGATAAGGTGTTCACCTAAAAAGAAGTATAAAATTTTAGAAAATATTGATTTTTACTTTATATAAAAAATTTCAAGCAACAAGAAAAATATATTTCACATTATTTTTAATTGTAAAAAAAATAATTACAGTCAGAATTGGAAAATTAGTTAAGAAATCAAAATAATTCAGGACACTTGAAATAAGATGTATATAAAATATATCGCCCTGCTCAGAAATGAAACAACGTATAATGAAAAGTATAGTTTCGAGTAATTTGAATTTAAAGATTTGAAAATTAAAAAAAACGTATGAAAAAATATCAAGTAGCGTACAATTTTCATCTAAAAAACACATTTTAATCAACATTAAGAATATTGCAAAGTAGTTGTACTTATAAAATCGAGTACGAGGAATCGAATGGTGCTATTGTCAAATAATGACGTATAAATGTCATACGTTGTTTCATTTCTCAGCAGACGATATATCTTAGTTCGTTTTTGAGTTCACTATAAGAGTCATATAAAAACATGCCTATACGTGAACATTTTTTACCACTTGGTAGGCTTTCGACTGAATATAAAATCTATGACATTGAACGAGTATTTAAGAAAAACAGTCTCATTACTAAGAAACTATTAAAGTCATCAAAATCAAAAAGACATTCTATACTGAAAACTTTAAATAATATTCATTTTCTATAAAACGGAATACTTTGAAAGCATCATTTTTAGTCATATAGCCATTGTAACAAATTATAAAAGTTTATATGATTAACATTAAAAATAATATATATATGAAATTAAAAATAATATATATTACATACCTTGTACTATGCAATTAGATATATTTTCTAAATATACCACCACTTAAGCAATTAAAGGCATTAATGTCATAAATTTTCATGCGGAATTATAATTTTTTTTTATATAGTTAGTAATTTAATCTCATATGATGGGTCTATAATTATAATATATGTCAGGGGGAGAGTTTACACTGTGTGCACATTGTACATCTTTGTTGTTTTTATTAAATCCACTATTTTAATTACTACTAACATGAAAATTGAAGTAGGAAATGAAAAGTTAGAATTGGGTGCTAAATCTGTACATTTAAAATGGAAAAAATTAAAAAAATTAATTGAAAATAAAAATATGGCATAACGCCTGTTACCTATA